>VZSZ01005655.1:78094-172546 GCA_013398815.1 Ibidorhyncha struthersii
TCCTCATGTTAAGATGGAACTTCCTATGTTCAAGTTTGTGCCCATTACCCCTCGTCCTATCAATGGGCACCACTGAAAAAAGACTGCTCCCATCCCCCCAGCATCCTCCCTTCAAGTATTTGAAAGCATTAACAAGATCCCCCCTCAATCTTCTTGTCTCCAGACTAAAGAGACCCAAATCCCTCAGCCTCTCCTCATATGAAAGATGTTCCAATCCCCTAATCATCTTTGTAGCCCTTTGCTGGACCCTCTCCAGCAGATCCCTGTCTTTCTTGAACTGGGGAGCCCAGAACTGGACACAGTATTCCAGATGCGGCCTCACCAGGGCAGAGTAGAGGGGGAGGATGACCTCCCTCGACCTGCTGGCCACACTCCTTTTGATGCACCCCAGGATGCCATTGGCCCTCTTGGCCGCCAGGGCACATTGCTGGCTCATGGTCAATTATCTTAAAGGTCCCCTCCAGCCTAGACGATTCTATAGTTCTCTGTCTATACTCACTTTTTTTTAAAAAAAAAATGTCAATCCAGTTTCTATAGTGCCATCACAAGAACAAGATTTATCTTCTGTGTCAAGACTTAAGGAGTGGTCCTTCAGTTTCTGTGAGATAAAAGCTAAACAATTGTTAGAGTTAAAGAAGTTTTTAAAAATCCACAGTCCTAATCTAAAAATATGATGTGAAAACTTCAAATCATCAATACTCAATGATAGGAATGAATAAACATGATTTTGGTCCATGGAAACAGTTTTGCTCTTTCATTTTGTGGGTTGTTTTCCTCTTATTATGTAAGGTTCCTAAGAATTTATGATAAAGTTATTTGGAAAAAAAAGTTTTAATTTTTTTCAAATTATCAGAATATTAATTTTCACATTTGTTTTTTAAAAAAAAATAGGAACTAACTCTTGAATTGATGAATTTCCCAATTTGAAAAATTAAGTTCATCGGTAGATCTCCAGACAGTGAATATGGAATTCTTATTACTTTATGCGTAATGTATTTCCCTCATATTTTCTTCAACTTCTGTAGTGAGTATTTTTTTTCTACTGACCATTATTTATAAGGAACCGTGTTCAGTTATAAATTCTGTTCAATAGATACTCTTTTCTCTTTCTGACATTGTTTTACAATGCTAAATATGACATGATGAAGGAATATAGTATACAAGGTAGTGCCTGAACATGGTACAGTACTTTTATAATCTAGGTAAAATTTTCAGAAACATTTCAGACTTTAAAGAAAGCAAAATTGTGCTTTCTAATTCATGGAAAACACCTTCAAAATTGTACTTCCTTCAGTCTTCCTCTTTAAAATATTTATTTCCTGTTCTATTTTGATGTAATATTATTGTCTCACCTCGGGGTTTTTTTACATTTATTACACATCAAATTCATTTATGCAGAAATAAAGCTTTCAAGATACGTTAAAGTACTGCTAGTCAAAAAGGTGATGGTTGGCTGATATTGGAGCTTTCAAGATACGTTAAAGTACAGCTAGTCAAAAAGGTGATGGTTGGCTGATATTGGATGTTTTATAAAATGCATCCATTTCAGCTCACTTCTAAAGAGATATTGCTGCTATTTCCTGTTGGGTATCTTGAGATACTGGGATCTGCAATTACAGATTTTCATCTCATTTTATCTGGATTTTGTTGTTCCTTTAAACTTTATTTCTAAGTTGTTATACTGGATGTGGGAGAAAGACGTTCTATATAACTCTTTTTTTTTATCCAAAATATAACTCAATTGCTTCATTTCCCAGTTTTCCAAAAAAAGAAATTTCAAGTTCTGAACCTTGCTGGGGGTAGTTTTAGGAGATTGTTAAACTTAAATATCCATCCCTGAATTTTTGATAGTAAATTTGGAGAAGTCAAATTAATGTTGCAAAGTTATTTTCCTCACACAACAGATGATAAAAGAAGGTTTTGTTTCCTACTTTATTTGAGTTTAAATACTACTTTTTTTAATGACATATTCTGTATTGTTTAGATGATCATGTTCAACACAGTTGTGCACATTTTAAAAAGTAAAGGAAATCAAAGAATAAGAAAGGAACTACATACTGGAAAATAGACTACCTTCCTTAGTTTTTCTTTTTAAATTTAACCTTAAAGCACATTTTTCCTTGCCTTTTAAAAGGAGGATGTTAGGTCGGTTCTTCTCTATCTGTAATAAACAATGTTTCAGTGTTTATCTCCTAGACCAGACTTTTTTCTATTGACTTTTACAGATTATTAATATGGTCCCTTGCCACTGTACTAATAAAAATTCTAAATAATGATTTGAGTACAAAGTGGCTCATCGACTGCTGCCAAGTAATACACAAAAGTGTCGGGATGAAATAGAAGTGTGATTTATATATGCTAATCTAGCATAATTTTAATTAATTCTTTGGTCAATCTGATTTTCAGGGGTTCTGAGAGCTATCTCTCAATGACTTCAAAAGAAGTTCTTGGTACACAGTAGTTCTGCAAAATAAGACTGTGCTTCCTACTTTGTTTTGGACCCATTGTACTTCTTTAGGGATAATTTCTGCAACTTTTCCCATTTTCTTGACACCTAAAGTCAGAAATTATTTCTGGCTGCCAACAGATGGTGTTTTTTCTCTTGCACAGCATCCTTAACTAAAAGACGCAGAGTGAATGTGCTGCAGTTAACTTTTACTTCAGATGTCACTTCTCTCCACAGCCTATACTAATTCTACCCAATTTCTCCTTCCAGAGAAAATTACATTCAGTTGCTATAACCTTTAAGTAAAAAGAATTTGGCAGTACATTTAGCTTCATTGTGGTGTGCAGATTATTTCTCATTGTTAATGTCTGAGGGAAATTAATGTCAGAAGTTTGGCTCAAAAAATACTCTGTTTTGTCAGTATCTATGCAGGTATGTGTTTTTTCTTTCTGCCAAGGGAATAGTAATCACTTTGAATAAAAAGTGTCGTGTTAATTCAAAAGAGCCAGCAAAACATTGATTTTTGCTTCCAACTCTAAGATTAGTGATTGGAGCACATACAATTTCAAAATCAGTTTCCTAGTTTTTTGCATTTTATATACGAGGCAGAAATGTCACATAACCTAAACTAAGGCAGGCAGGAGTAAGTACTCTAATGAAAATGGTTTTGAGATAATCCTGCAGTGTTTCATCACAAAAAGAGGAAAGGACACATTTGGTCAGCTTGTGGAAAATTTACTGAAAGGTCATAAAGAATTACTTTCTCTTAAGTTAAGGACTGCTATATATACGTAAACACAAATATGTTCGGTGTTCCTAAGCAATGGCTTTTAAATTTCACACAACCTAAAAGCATGTATGTGCAATTTTTATTGCTTATAAAAGACGTAATGAATTTGTGTAGTTAAAGGTTCTTCACACATCTGTAGTAAGTGGGCAGCATGATTGTTCCTTCACAGAGTAAGATTTATATCATCAGTGCTAATTTTAAAGAACATCCCTGTTCTTCTCTTTTGAACTCACGTGAAAAGAAATATGAATGTGTAGTTTTAGTAGCAAATAGTTTCATTTTTTCAAATGTTTGCCATGAAAGAGAACTATTACAAACGAAATCACATATCACTGGAAAAAAGATAATATTTTGGACACTTAAGCCCTTCTCTTGATCTAGGTCAGGAGTAATAAACTTCAAGTTGAGTATAGACTGCAGACTATTTTTTTCAATGATAGGTAACTATGTAGATTAAGTAAAAGGAATTTGGGGTTTGTGTCTCTTATGACTGGTACGATATAAATAGCTGATTTTTGTAAAAGTTGATTTTTAGATGTAAGAAGGTTAGGGCGAAAAGGCTTATGATTACAAGTGCGTGAATTCTTAGTCTGGGTTGCAGTGAGTTTGAAATCCCAAATTATGCTGGAAAAAATGATTATCTCTGTGAAAAAGGAACTTTACTTTATTATTCAATATTGACTTTATCAGTATGATATTTACACCAAAGCAGCATGCTAAATAGATTGAGAAGTAAGAAATTAAAACTGTTTGAACTACTGCTATAAAATGTAGCTTTCTAAAGTTTTCCTAATGAATCACCATTTGTTAAGGAACTGTGTATCTAAGAAAAAAAGTATGCAGAAAAGTCCTTTTTTGAAACACCGTCAATGATTATGGAAAAAAGAACCAGCTGTAGGAAAAAGTGAGTATAAACTAAAACTCTCATTTTTTAATTAAGCACTTTTTTAGTCTTGACAAATGTATTTTGATCAGTGTTTGCAAATATCACAAGCATTTCATAGATACTATGGTGAACAGGCTTTGAAGCCTGCAGGATTATGTGCCTGCATACTTGAAGTGTGCTTGGAGGCCTTAAGATTTACATAATCCGTGGCAACTTGCCTTTCCAAAGAAGAAACTGAAATTTTTAGATTTCATTCCAAGATGGAATGAAATCAAAATCTTCCACAAAATGGAAATAATTTTGGTTTTGCAGTAATATTTATGAATAATTACACCTAGCTTCACCATAAAAAAAAAAACAAACTAATATAGATACACACAGAAATACCTTTTTTCTTGTCCTCTACAGAAGTGTGAATATACTTACACAGAGATTTCCATGAGCTGTATTCCTGTCTGATTTGCATCATGATTTCCTCTGCTACCTATACAGAGCTAGAAATCATTAGGTAGGCATTTTTCTTTAAATCAAAATCAACAATTACCTTTTTTTAAAATTATTTATGTGGCATAGGTCAAACCATAAAGTTGTCTTTGTTAGTCATGTAATAATTTATAATTATTTTAGGACAGCAGAATCAGCGTGTTTCTTTTATTCTCTAGACATAGGCAAGACTGAGAAGGGACTAAGATGGCAGCATCTTAAGGGATTTATTCTATGTATTTTATGATATTGGAAAGGAGATGGCTTTTTGCATTTTAAAACGAAAAGCTAGCAATATGCATCTGGAATCTTTGTTTTTAAAAGCACAGCTGTCATAACAAAGTATAGAGGGTTTTTTTCTTTCACCTTTCTAATTTAGGTTTAGTATTTTTGGCTAAGAAACTTAAAATTAGTGCTTCGTTTTATTGTTCAAAGAACAGGGGCATATCTCATTGCAGTTTAGATAGTTATGTAATTGTTAGAAGAATATTAATGACTGAAATTATATGATGTTTTCATATTGTAATTCTGGAGGATTGACATTAGTCTTTATTAATTTTGTTTCTTCCCAAGTCAAACTCACAGGGACGTTAATTTAGGAAACTATGCTTTCATAAGTATGCAAAACTCATTTCTAATACAACAGACACCCAAGCAGAACAATCTTTAATGCAACAATTTGCTTTTACTTGGTATCAGCGCAGACGTCTGTCCCACTTATGATCTAGAACTATACTGGCTGTGAGAAATATCAAAACCAACTGGATCCATGTAATTACAGATTCATCTCCTGGGCTCACTCCTGTTTTAATAACACCCTAGAAGAGATCAGCCCAGGAGGTGACTGCATGACTGATTGCTTACATTTAAGAGTTTAAACCCTGTAAGCATCAATACTATAGAGGTTATGCATTGACCCTCAGAGCCAATCCGTTTTATTTTTGCCTTTTCGCTGCAATGTTGAACAAAATAGATACATTATTCAGCAGACTGGAAAACAAACTTCGTGAAGGAATGAAAAAAAGTAACAAAACTTTTTAGAATTTTCTGAAGCGGTTTCAAATCCTCTGAAGTTAATGAGAGCTTTCTCCCCTGACATTAATAATTCTTTTCATTCAGTTCAGGGTGTATTTTCATAATGGACTACTAAAAGACTCCTTAACTGAATAGTTAAAAAGAAAAAAAAGACTGAAAGCCAAGGTTTTTATATATTCTAAGTGTGAAAAGAGGCATCCTTATTAAAAGGATGATTAACCTTTGGTGTAAATAATCAAAGTGGATTCTCTTTCTAATAGCATAGCCTGGGTGACAGATTTTAACTACATGTTATTTTGAAACTGTCTGCATGTGGAAGTTAATGAGGAGAAGGAATTTATTTATTTTACTGTTGCCATTCTTACATTGGCACTCTCTATAACCTCCTGTTATAGAGAAAACTCTAATGCATTGTATCTTAATACAGTTCCAAAGTATAATAAAATCCATTTCACAGCAGCACTCTTACAGCAGAGTAGGAGTGCTCTTCTGGAGAGTTAATACGAGGAGTTAGTGGCCTATCATTTCACGTTCTATCTGATTCCACGTTTAGTTCCCCAGGTAGACAAGTCCTAAGTCAAACACAGCTTTTTTTCTTTTATGTATGGACAACTGTTAGATTATTTCAGCCCGTGATAAAGAGAAATTGAGACAAATAGTGGCTTCTAACCTTGAGCTCCCTAAATACATGCAATTCTTGGCAAAAAAATGAAATCAGTGTTTTTTGTTATCCCTGATATTTTGCTGTGACTTACTGAATTCCAACAGTATGCCTTGCTAATAGTGTTGCTGGAAATACAAATTAAGCAGTGCACTTTGCAAGGCATTGTAAGGAAGATGCTGCTTTGTTAACATTATTTACACATTTATTAACAAGGGGTTCTTTGGGTAGTGACAACATGTTGTAGCCACTCTCTTCATTACAGAACTGGTATGAGCTGTGCTGTCTACTGATACTGGGAAGCAAGATTTGTTGGAGGGGGGAGGTGTGGGGTTTTTTGTTTTCTTGTTTGTTTTTTTTTTATTGTAGCCCCTCTAGTACAGATGATTCTGCCACTCTGAAACCTCTAATCTGTGTTTTTGCATGATGTAGCTCAGTCTTTTAACTAATTTACTTTGGTCTGTTGTCGCCGCTGATTCTCTAGCTTTTAAACCTATATTCAGGAACTTCTGATTGGTTGAGAATATTCATCTGCAATGAGTCCTTTAAAAATATACTGATACTATCTTGTAACTGCAACATATCTTCATACCAAACTAGTTACTAATTTAACCCTCATAATTGATCTGATCACTTCTGTGTTTCATAAAACTCAGCTGCCTGAAGCCTTCTCTTTGTACAAAAATCTTGGGTTGCCAGTCTTTTTTCCTTGAAAATCTAATTAACAGTATTCTTTTAAATAAGAAGATTACTTTCTGTGAGCAATTAACTGAAATTCAGTCTGCTTTAAACTTTTCAATGTAGCAATGAATATTTATAAACTTAATAGAACTTCACCCTGGTAGGCAATCCCTTTAATCTTATTTAAAGCAGCGTGGGGCCCAAGTCTCTCTGGATTAACATCGTATTTTCTTTTGGCAACACACGCACAAAAAAATAATTTCCTTGAAATAAAATATTTGACCAGCTGATATCCAAACTATGACAGTTCAAAGTCTGTTTTGGTAAAACTAGAGTGTGAATATCCATATTATCTGTGGCTCCATGCTGTGATTCAACAATGATCTCTCAAGCTCATGTGCACTTTTCTGCACCATTAGCACCTGCTGGCTTGCAAATATTAGTCATGGAATAAAAGGTACAGTAACTTTGGTCTTAAAATGTAAGCCCAATAGGGTAAGGATCTGTTACAGAGAAAAAACAAAAATGAGTTAAAAAAGAAAAGCAGACATCCAGAAAGCAAAGAAACAAGCTGGAATAGAACCAAAGAAATATTTTCAGTATTGAATTTCCTGTTTAATTTGCTTTATCTTTATGTGAAAAGTCATTATTATGAAATTGCCTTTGAAGTAAAATCTGGCTTACATTCTCAAAACAAATAGATACTGCAAACAATTTTCTAGTAATTTCTGTATTATTGCCACATACGCAAAATGCATGAGAGATGGTTTTAGTGCTTTCTTTTGCTTTTCCTCTCATTAACTCTGCCATCTCATTTGTGCTCATTTGTCTTGACTAATTTTACTATCTGTTTTTGATATGTTTACAACATGAACTCCTTTTGTTTTAGTTCTCCTCTGTGTTTCTCACTTGTCTGAGCGTATGCCTCCAGATTCTCTTTTCATATGTCCTTTTATTCTGCAGTCTTTGTTTTGTGCTTTCACTGGGGGTAAAGACATCCTTGTGAAAAATGTGTTCTTTTTAATGAACTCTCTTGTTTTCGCAGGTGATTTGACAGTAGCTGCCTGTCAAAAAGATAGGTGGGCTGCAGCTTGATCATCTAGTGTAAAAAAGAAAAGATCTTTAGGATCATATCATAGTTACGTTTTGTGTGAGAGGTGATTTTGATGCAAAGGACTTTTCAAGAGTAACACAGAGCAAACATACAGCACTCATTTATCTCTGTGAGAAGGCGCTGCTTTAGGTGATGCACGTTCCCAATGGATCTGCACAGCTGATGCATACAGAGTGTGTCTTACTTGGTGCACAATCTGACCCTGTTTCAGAGCTACAGCAGAATCAGTTATCTCGCAACCAGTTTGAAACTGAAGAAATCTCAAATGGGTAATCAGGTGACACAACCTTAGCCAAAACCTTGCACACTGAGACCGCATAGGGCAGAGTATTGCAGAAAAACGTAGTTGATGAAGATGGGCTGAGCAGGCTAGAAAGGGATGGATACAAAACCAAGAATAATTCTAATAAAGTAGAAAGAGCGTGTAGAACTTAGACTGTATGGGTTCTTACAAAACAGTTGTTGTGAAAAGTAAACACCACTTGACCTCAGTTAGGGATGCATATGTGTAACAGCACAGTGCTGTACACAACTGTATACACTGTATTGGCAATCACCAAAGATACCTGCTTTTATCCTTCCATTAAACTGCAGTTGTCAAGTGGAAGTCAAGCTGTTCTTTTGCTTTGGAGTTCTGGGGGAGACGAGCTCCTGTCGACTGTATATATCCTTTTTCAGGTAGTACTGTGCAACTATAAATGCAACTATAAACACAACTATAAATATCCAGGAAAATGAATTAACTGAAACCTAGGACTTTATACCTGTTCTGCTGAAAACCCACATTCTCTTCTGAAAAGCCCAAATTCAGTAATCCCTTAGGAAAGAATTCTTGCAAGTGGAGTCACACTGTTATTACCTTTGCAGCTGTCAAATAGTAGTTAATACTGAAGTCATAATATACAAATTCATCGTTATGCAACCAATATTCAATTTGAATTAGCAAAACAACTTTGTGAAACACAAACTCTGAGAAGGACTTTTGCCTCCTGATATAGTCAGTATGTGGAATACATAATGCCCACCCCATCTCTGGATGTAGCTGAGTAGAGCTGTTCAAGAAAATGTGCAAGCATAGAAAAGCTGATGTCGTGTACAGCTTCTGTAGTGTTGCATATGACCTCATTTCTTCCAGTATCTCTACAAATTGTGTAGAGACTGTTAGGTTTCAGGTGTTTTTTTTTCCTTCCTCTTTCATCCTTTCCTCTTGCTGCTGGTCACAAGAAGTGAGGAAAGAAACAATGTATGGGAAAATCACGTGTTACATGAGATGTCATTTGAGGCCTCTGCATTACGAGCAGATCTCTCCAACACACTGGCCATGGTTGCCTGGTTGCCATCAGGAATGTATGGGTTTCAGTTTGGTGATGAAGGTGGTAGAAAGTGGGGAAAAAAGAGGTGGCTATATCTAATTAGATTTAAGCATAAATGTATTTGTGACATCGTGTGGGATATAGTTGTAGGATTTGTATCATTATTTGCATGGCAACACCAACCAACGTTTATGTCAAAACCTACTTCTTAGTTAATTCACAGTTAAATTCCAAAACATTATTTTTCCTGATAAAAATCAAATATTTAAGGTAAAATATTATAATCTGTTAGATATTTTTCCTCAGATACACAAATTAAAAAAAAATTGTTAGTTAACTTCACTATACTAGCACAACACAGATTTCTCAAATGTGTAGGGAATTTCTGTTACTGTCAATGTTGAGAGCTATCAGTTCTCAGATTTTGTCAAGTAAAGGAGAAACTTCGATCATACCTACTTTATTCCCACGTGTAATTTTTTTCTTGGAAATGACATCTCTCTTCTAAATAAAAAAAAAAAAAATTAGTTGGTACATGTTGATTTTACAACTATTTTTAAATGTGTTACTTTTCCATTCTTGTTCCAGAATAAAACCAATAGCTCTCACACAGAGTACCTGAAAAGACTTGGTACAAAGGTCATTGAGCTTCAGGATCTTTAAATGCAGCATTTCAGGTTTAAGAAATTGGATATTGCTAACAAAATATTCATAGGAAAAAAACTAACCAGTGCTACTAGCTGCAGTTACTTTCAGATGGTTTGTTGACTGCGTCTTGGCACATACTGTTCCTGGTGTGTTAACTTAACATGCGATTAGAACTTTGCCAGAAGTGTAACTGACATTACATGTCACCCAAACCTAAACTGAATTTCAGAAGAAAATGTTGTTTTTATTTTTTTATCTCACAGTTGTGTCCAGGCCAAATTTCAAAAACTTGCTCTAAATAGTGAAGGTATAAAGCTTCTCATAATTTAAAAAGTATTTTAAAATGTTTAAAGGTAGACTTCCTAAGATGTGTTATACCCACAAGCCAGCATAAACCTGTTCTGCCGTCCTCTAGGTCTAGGTTAGTTCCATTTGCAGCCCCAATGAAGAGGGGAATAAGAATTATCCTTCATTGTCAATCTTCATTATTTCCATAGAGCTCATAGCTTCACTCTTAACGAGCAAATGACATGAACTGATAATTACAACGGTCTGAAACACTCTCAAAGAGACGTTGAAAAAAAGCTTCCTTTAGGAAAGTTTAACTGTTTGCCTTTTTTGTAGATAAGCCTGAGTTTTGTCTGATTACAAAGTGTTGTTAATTTCTGGCTCGAGTAAGAATGTATGCCTACATTCGTCTTTCAGATAAACAGTAGGGAAGAGAAAATAGCCATAGTCTGATGAAGTTACTCATAACTTACCATCAAACCTTTTGATTCTAGCCTTAAAATTGTGGCTTTCCTAAGAAAGCAAATCTCCTGTTAAATCAAATCTCCTGTTACGTTTCCTGATAAAATAAAGCTCTGTGTCTGGTTAATGTGTTCTGTTGTTCTCTTTCCTTTATCCCGTACCTTCACAAGTCCTAACACTTAAAAACTAGGTAAATTGACAATACAAGAAATTCCACTACTAACTCCAGTGTTTTCTACATGCCCACATACTTTGTATGTCCTGTTCAAATAATTTTTTGTTGTTTTCAAGGACAAAGAGGATAAATGTTATTTTTTTAGTATCCTCCAATGTAATACTTCTACTACTGAATTGTTTTAAATTGATTGCATAGACAAAGTCCCTTGAGATCTGCATTTTTTTCACCTTTAATCCAAGTCTGTTGTTATCTTCAGTAGTCCTTGTCCAATTCCAGTCATAACTCTGACAAGACTATTACTTTGACTGATGTTTGATTTTGATAGCAACCCAGTGTGTCATTTTATTACCAAAAATCTGCACATTTTATTTCCTATCATTTCTCTAGTGATGTTCGCTAAGTTATTTCAGATGCCACAGTGTTTTAAAACTGCCCAGAGGGATGACTGTCCTTATTTTTCAATTGTCTTTTAAAAGGGAAAAGAATTCAATGTGGGATAACTGTAAGCTGAATGCATTTCCTTTTTATTTTTTTCCCTATGTAGTAGAAAAAACAAATGTATCATTTTAAGATAATTCTGAGAGTCTTATAATTGCACCACTTAGATTCTGGAGACATAATTTGTCATTATTCTGCTTGCAGTTGCCAAGGTGTTTCAGTCAAACTTTTTTTAAATTTTATTTATTAAGTTTATTTTCATTTTCATTGTTGATCCATGCATAAGACAAAATACGCAATTTCATCTTTTTATGTACACCATTATATAAAAACATTGGATTTTCTACTAATAGCTAATTATAGCTATTATATTAAGAATTCACTTCTTAAGAATATTTTCTTAATACTAATAATTCTTTGAAATTCTTATTTAAATTACAAGCATTAATGTTGTTATGCTGCTCTATCAGAAAACTGTCATAAAGTTTGTGTTTAAAACCTGAATTTTATTTTTTTGTCTTTATTTGCTAAACTATAAATATGAATTGTTCTTTTAAGTGTCCTGGGCACACGTTCAGCGAGAAACAAGAGTGTATCAAGAACAGAACAGAGATTCAGAAAATATGTATCCAATTTCTGCATAATTGTGAAAGTCTTACAGCGGGAGGTCAATTAATTGCTGTTTAAAGCAAAAACAAACCCTCTGTCTTGTCTGACTGTGAAGTCCAGGAGAAAAAGTCTATCTCTTGTTCTGTGTATACAGCATCTAATCATAATTTGGGATTATTGCATAAAATAAGATATAATCTTGACAATCTTTACAGGAAATAATAAGCAAAATTAGATACTGTTATTTCAGAATAGCACTTCCATGTCTCTTCTGATTTCTACTTTCTAAGCATTTTTATAATGTGTTGATACTTAAATAGGGATTTTCTTTTCTTTTTAAGGGACAACTAATGGCCTATTTATGCATTTATGTTCTTTTTTTGCAGTGGCCTCAAGGAAATTATACTGGAAATCACTGGTTTAGGGTTCCTGTCAAAGGAGTTCAAAGAAATGTAACTCCCATAAATAGTTTGAGGATAAAAGTGCTATAATGACGATCTTCAATACAGGAAAAAGAGCTGAAACCTCAGGTACGCTACCCAGTTATGAGCCCTCTAGTACTGTAGATCCCTCCCTTGCTAAAAGGAGAATTTTAAACTCCAGCAGGTTATACACGACAGATATATATGATCTAACAGTTCTTAATTAAATTTTCTATTACTATTACAGTCAGTAATGAGCAGGAAAATACAGTGTGAGCAGGAAAACTCTATGACTCAGATCAGCCACCTGAGGTGTCTGATATGGAATTTACACATCATTAGCCTTTCTTCAGCTATTTAGATTTCCATCTACTTTGAACTTTTTATTTTAGGAGTCCATTGCACATGCTTATACCTTTTTTTTTATTTCAAACAGATTACCTCTTCCAGCTTTCTACAGAACTATGTATTTTTACCTTGAGATTATTTTCCTACAGGTGAGTGAAAAGGCGATCAGTTACAATTTTAGTAAAGCATTGCTTTTTTTACATTTGAAGTCAAATGACAGCACAGAAATAATGATTTTGGTGTGCCAGTATTATATATCAATTTCAAATGGATATTTTAGTATTTTTCCAACTATATTCTCTTTGCTAATGCTATGGATACACTAGCAGATACATTTCGGTTGGAGAAGCATATTTGGGTGTGCAGGTTAGACTTCTCTTACTCCTGGGCATAAATCTAAAAAGTAGCATAAGCTTTGCTTTCTTTAGTGAACTCAGTACCATTGGCAAGTCTGTAGTCCAGCGTATTTTGTGGATATCGTAAGTGTTCTTACCCTTGAGTAATGACTCTCAGAATCATAGATTTGCTGACGTTGGAAGGCACATCTGGAGGTCATCTGGCAAAACACCCTGCTTAGAACAGGATCACCTTGAGCAGGTTGCTCAGGATCATGTCCAGTTAGGTTTGGAGTAACTCAAAGGATAGAGACTCCACAACTTGTCTGTGCCATCTGTTCCAGTGTTCAACTACCCTCACGGTATTTTCCGTCAGAATTTCCTGTCTTCCAATTTGTAGACATTGCCTTTTTTCACTCCACCGGGTACCACCGTGAAGAGCCGCTTTGTTTTCTTTACTCCTCCCATCACATATTTATACACATTAACAAGACTCCCCCTGAGCCTTCTCTTCTGCAGGCTGAACATTCTCACATATCTGGGATAGAAGGATTATCATTTGATCTCTGCATAAATATTTGCCTCCATATTACTTTACAAACTTTTTCAGCAAGTCAATTTGAATTACAGAATTTACTTCAATTACTTACTTTAATTTGAATTACAGAATGACTTCGTCTCTCTGGAAGCAGTAGTTACGAAAGGTTGCCACGAGTAGAAGGTAAAACTGAGTTACACTTTTTGGCTATGGAAAACAAGCAGAAATCAAAAGAAAAGACTGAAAAATAATGAAATCCATAGCTAAAAAATTACGAGAATTTTGGAGACACTACATTAAAAAATAGCTTCTAAGTATTTTTCTTATTCATCTCCTAGCATTTGTCATAATTAAGAGACCCAAAGGAAAATATAAAAACCAATAAGTATAAAGTGTTGGCAAGCTAGAGTTAAGGTAAAACATAACTGTATAATTTTACAAATATAATTTTAAAAGCTCTCCATTATAAATAAGAATATTTAACTTGAAGAAATTAAAACAGTAATTTATTGGAAATGAGATCAGTCTTCCAAAACGTTTTAAAAAGCGCTAGAAATCATTTAGAAATGAATGCAGAAAATATCTTCGTACTCTTACAAATTGCACCTTTAGGTCCTTGCAGTTCAATTCACTCTGTTTCAAACAAGATGTGGTAGAATCAGAAATGCTATTAACAAGAGAGACAACAATTATCAGAGATTTGCAGTGGTTTCCAAGTGAAAAGAGAATTCTCACACTGAAAAGCCTAATTGACTAGCAGTTTTGAGAAACAGGCAAACTGAGAGAAGATTGTTGTGGTTTAGGCCCAATGGGCTACTGGGGATGTAAATAATGAAATATATACAAAACCGTATCAGGCTCCCAGGGTGACAATCACAACACCGGCTGGCACTGGGGAAGTCCCAGGCTGGACTCGGTGACGGATGGGAACTGGATTCCGGATCTGCATTCAGGATCAGGATCAAAGGCAAACGAACAGAGAGAGTCCTCAGACGTCGGCCATTGAAGAAAGAGAGTGAGAGAGAGCTTTTGTACTGAGCATGAGGCAGATGGGATGGAATACCCCGTTGGTCAGTTTTGGGTCACCTGTCCTGTCCGCTCCTCCCCGCAGGTGCGACCCCTCTACACTTTTCTGCTTCCAACCCTCCAATGTGGCAAGTAATAAAGTTGGTTGCCCTTGGCTGTTACAGCAAAAAGTGTAAGCAAGAGCCTCTCCGCATACCACACCTGAGCATCAGCTATAAACATCGGTCTTACCACTCTGAGAGCAAATGGTGTCTGCGAATATGCTGTTAATTTCAGTACTTACAAGAGGCCCAGCTAAGAAGCAAAGTTACTGAACAAAATTGGTCCTGTTTTACCTCAAACCAGGGCAGATTACAGACTCATTAACAGTATGGAGTGAGCAAAGCGAGTGTTCACTAGTTTTTGCAATGTGCTAAGGGAGCATCCATTGAAATTACACAGTGGGAGTTTTAAAACCGGAATCCTTTGCAAAATGCATAGTGATAGTCCAGATAAAGTGCTGACTGCTAGGAGCAAAGTGGACACACTAGGTAAAAGGTATCTTTGTACTTGTCCTGTTTCTGTTATTCTTTTCCTAAATACCTCCACCTGTTCTGACTTCTGTCAGAGATGGAAGAATGAGGAGAGAATCTCTGTTCAATGGCAATTTTTTATAGTCTCAATGACAAGATAAATGCCTTCCATTTCAGGAAGACACTGTTATAGTCCTTAATTATGTACATATATGAATAATTCATTTCATGTGGGAAGAACTGTTCATATTGGCCAAGCAGATGAATTACATGTCTGTAAGAAATGGCCTAAGGAAGGAAAACATGAGAGAAAACCATGCCAATGGTGACATGGATGTACGTGAATTTAACATATATACACTGCCCATAACCCTTTTATAGCCATCTCTGACTTCATAGTTGTATAGGAAAAAGTATGCGCCTAATGAGGAAATATTTTTTTCGTACATACATATTTGACCATACTTTACTCAGATTTATTTTGCTGAATGTAATACAGCTGCCGGTATAATTACTTCAATAAAATTTTCTAGTCAGGGATTTTTTCCCAAGAGAACAGAGCAATCAGTTATAAGTCTTTTTTCTTTTTCCATTTAGCTACGACGCTAGAAAGGCAAATGCTTTTTTTGGCCCTTCTTATAAATTGGTGCATTATAAAATATATTTCAGCAGGGTATTAAGAGATTATTGTAATTCTTTGTATCAGTGTCATTTTGCAATCAGGTTTTCTGACTCGTTGAATAATTTTTGTTTTTCCTATTAAGACCTTTATAATTATTCTCTGACTTTAGCCAGCAGTCTTGCATATCTTTCAATTGCAAAACCGCATTCTGTAATTTAGGAAGTATTTTAAAAGTAATTTCTTGTGTCCAGTATTAGTTGCCATCATATTGTCACTCTGTCTACTAAATGTCTCTTTCAGGCATATTACAAATGCAACATTGTGCCTTTGGTGAAATACTGCATATTTGCTATGCTGTTGAGAGTTATTTATCCAGCTGAAAGTGGTCTAACGGCCTCTGGTTACAGCTCTTTTTCACCTCAGGCTGTTTTATATTTATGTGATGCTGAGAATATGCCTCTCTCTTGTAACCTGTATAATACATTTAAAGTACTATATGTCCTTCCTACTTCAAGAGCTAAAATAATCTGGGTGCTTTGCCTTGAAGTATGTTGGTCTGCCTTCAAGTTGATAACATGCACATTTACAGTGCAAGTTCCTGAGACATTTAAAGTGGTTACCGTTATCCAGTGTCCTTGTCCTTCATGATTAAATTTTGAAAGTCACATTTGTTTCATCTTTTCTGATGAAAAGTGTTATCAGCAAAATGAGATTGGTACACAACTTAAACATCTCTTTCTAGTACCCCTACAGGGATGTGGTGGATGTCATTATGCGAATCCGAAATGTGCATTTTCTGCATTTTTTCCTGATGCTTCCACAGACTGCTTTTAATAGAAAATTGTGCTTTATAAATCCTGCCGGGTTTCCAATTGCTAGGTAAAATGTAAGCTGTTTGAATTAATAACTCCACTACTTTTTAATTAAGACATTTAATCCTTCTCTGTCAACAAGTCATTTTCTTATACATGTTTCTTTTCTTGTATATGGTTCATTTATCACTTTATTTAGCACTTTGGTCTTTTTTCACCTTTTCCTGCTATTTATGATTTTTACTGGAGTGAAAAATATTCCTGTTATGCTAGTATTTTTTTTTCCATTTCTGTTTTAGTTGCTCTCAGTAAAATCAACCGTTTCTATTTGTTATATCTGTATAAAATGGAATTAAAGTAGTATCTTCTTTGCTGCAAAAGTTGGTATCCCATTACTGTCATTTTCTTCAGCACAAATGTCAGATTTGTTGAGGTTGATGTGCTCTTGTTACTTTCTAATAATAAGTGAATTATTTTTAAAGTGACATGTAGATAAGCAGTTAACTTTGATGACATTATTCATCACAAGCAGTACTTTATCTCATGAAGAGTCACCTTGACTTCACTAAGACTTCATATGGGATAAGCTAAGTAGGCTTAAATACATCACAATTTGGCAGTCATACTGGCTTTGGCATTCTATACTGGAGCCAAAACAGCAACGGTTTTCTTCACCAGTCTGCAAAACACAACAACACAGCACAGCAACAAAACCCTTATAGCATAATTTAGACCACCATTTATAATCATGTTATCTTTAATATTTTACCACACCTCAGCTGATACATAGAAACTGAATATATACATGATTCTCATCTGTTGTAACTCAAAGTAATTCCTCAGAAATTACTTAAGTAAACTTATTTTTTATTACCTTTTAACAATTTCTGACTCTTTATCAGTGTAACAGGTGCCATGGTACCTTATTAAAACAAGATGAGTTCAACTAATTGTCTGATTATGCTTCTATGATTCTATGATTATCCTCTTTTATTAGCCACCTTCTTCTATAATTCCAAATTTTTGAGGCTTTGGAGTCCTTTTATGTTTATGATATCATATCATCTGTGTCCCTCAGCTAGGGATCAGACTGTTTTGAGATACGTATGTAGGTAACAATCTCTAGGCAAATGATTGAGGCTGTGAATGTTATTATACAACATAGGTCAGCAAGATACACTTCTTGTTATTACATTGTAATAAGTGAATACCAGAGTACATCAAATATGCAGTCATAACTTCAAGTCTTACACAGTTTTGGTGACTTACATAAATCGCTACTTGCTTTCTCTGATTTCTCTTAAAATTTGTCTTCCTTTACATTTTTTCTTCTAGGAAATATGTGTTTCTTACATTCTTAGAAAAAGTAACTGATCGGGTTTCTTATGTTTTTCTCCCTTTTCCCATCAGTATAACATTATGATTCTTTGTTTTTCGGGTTTCTCCCAAACATTTCACAATGCTGCTCTTCCTCCTTCTTCCTTAGATTTTCTTTCCAACTGGAGTATGTATGTTTAAAATAATATCATGCCTTCATATCTGTAACTCTAAAAAAGCCCCCAAACTAAAGCAAAACAAACAAAAGGCAAATAATATATTCTGAACTCATCTGTCCTCTTTCCTAAATCTCTATTTTACTGTGATGTGACTTTTAGGATTGGGTTCCTTCCACTAAACTCCTGTTCTCTTCAGCCTCTTAGTACCAAGCAGTTAATAACACTTTTTTTCTGATAAAATTCCTGAATTCTTTATAAATGTTTCTAGCTTTATCCAAAATGTGCGTGAAAAACAATTCACCCCTTCCTCGTTCATGTAGTTGTTAACATTCTTGAAAGATCAAGCCTTCCCTCTTTCCTTCTTTACAGTAATTTTGGTGTAGATGATTATTAGGCCTTACATCAATTTCAGGGATTTTTACAGTGCAGGGCAGAGCAAAGGAAGACCTTAAATACATCAGCCTCCTGGCACCATATGCTGGAAGATTACTTACCCCATGTGCATCTCAGTGAAAGGAACTAGCTTTCTCTGACAAAAATAAAGCAAAACAAAAAGATACTTAAAACATTTTAAGTGCACGAGATTCTCCTCAGGATTTCCAGGTTTCACCCTGGTTGGCACTAGAGCCTTCATCTCTAGCTGTGTCTTCAGCATGAAGACACAACTGCAAATAAAGTATGCTGTATCTTCAGCAGACAAACAAAACCTCAAGTACAAACCCGTTTTGTCTAGTTCCCAGACAAAAGGAAGGATAGGATTCTTTTTTTAGTAATTCAGGTTTTCCAAAGGTGTTCCACAATGGGAACTGTGGTGCACAATTATGTAAATTGCTGCTTTTTAACAAAAGGCAATTGAATTGGGATTTCATGTTAATGAAAAAAACGAACAAATTTGCAGTTGCACATAGAAAGATACAGAAATATGCTATCTATCAGGTTCTAACTTAACTAGATTTAAAGGTTTCCCAACTTTACTCTAGTGACACAGACTGGTTTTAGTACTATACTTAACCCTGTGTACATTGGAGAAACAGCATGAAAAAATGTGAAATTGCCTTTACAAAATCATCTCACTTGTGAAATACACATGCTTCTTGTGCAGTGTCCCAACAGTGTCTACATTAATCTTATAATACAAAAATGTCTAATTAGAGCAAATTTGATAAGCAGTTATCTACATTAAACATATGTGTCACCATTCTTTGTACAAGTAAACCTATTATTTCTAAATGAAATCAGAGCCACTAGATCAGAAAGGCTTACTAAAATAGAACTTTCTTCATTACTAAGCAAAATCGGGGATTTCTATTTCAGAAGGGAGCACACATATAATTTCAAAGTAAATGACAGTAATAGACATAATTAGCACTATAAAGTGTTCAAGTGTCTGGAGGAAATTAGCATGTGTTGAGTTTGAATGGACTGGATTACTTCTTAGGTATTGCAAATAGATATTAAGTATATTAGTGTTTTAAACAGGCTTACAGAGAAATAGTCTAAGAAGCAGTGCTCTGGAAAATTAATCTGGATAGATTGCACAACTCCTCAAGTGATCAGAGGCTGCTTAAAATTAGGTTTCTTCCTTGGATCTCTCCTCAGTCATGAAACGTTATTCATCGGTCATGGAAAGATCTGTAAAACAGGGTGCAGTGATGTTGTTGTTAAATGGATTTTTATATAGCACTCATTATGTGTGACAGAAACAGTTTAACAGCCTAAAAAAAGGAGCTTTGTTCACCACTTTGCATTCTTCTTTGTGGCTGCTAGGTTTTGGATATCCACAAGTCTTAGTGATTTCCATGGACAATAAGGAATAATACTATTTCACCAAAACCTGCGTTGTCACATTAGTGATTCAACATTTGTCCAGCTGATTTGCGGGAATATTGACCAGCTTAACCAGATATATGTTTCTGATGTTTGTTTGAGGAACTACAGTATCTTTGGAGTAATACTCATATAAGGCTTTATAAAGTCAGATGATGAAGCTTGGAATTCAGCAAAACCTTACCTGCGATTCTTTTTTAAGGAGATATTTATGGAGAGGCAAACTAAGGTAAAGCTAACCAGGAATTTTCCCAGATGCTACTTCAGCCTTGTCCAGTTACATTCCATACAGGTGACAGATGCGTGTTTGATTTTCAGTCACTAAGAATGTTTCTCATTTGACTGAAGGAAAATGTGAGCTACAAGCTTTCCCCATTAGGATGAGAAAGGAACAACTGATGCTTTATTTGCTCTTCTCTTGCCCTTTAAAAGAGGCCAGGCAGCCCCCTGCCTAAGTAGCATAAATGGAAGCATAGTTGGTGAATGGCAGTTACGATAACGTTGACTTCCAAATACATTATCGTTCTTAATCACACTAACCAAAATTGTATTTCCAGAAGTGTGGAATTAATATACAAAAGAGATACTGATTATTTGGTAGGAAAAAAAAAAAAAAACACAAAAAAAAACAACAAACCCCAAACCTGGCCTGTGTTTCAGTGACAGCAGTAACCTGTTTCAGAGGCTGAACGTGCCTTGAAGTCACGTAATCAGGCCTAAAGTTAGGATGCTGTCTGTAGGCATTTAGCCATTTTGTCGTGGGTTTTTCTGATGCATCAGATTGAAACAATATATTTTTTTGACACAAAAAATAATTAATTTTCCTCCCTCACTTCTTTGTTACTGTTTCCATTTCTGGTTTCTGCTATATTTTTGTGTGCATAATCTGAAAAAAGTTAATTGCTTTACAGTAGCAAGGGGAAAAAAAACAAAGCTGAAAGATTTCAGTGTCTGCTTTAGTTGAAACAATTAAACCCTGAATATCTGAAGGTATGTTTCAGTAAGCATGTATGCAGATCAGATTGGCACTTGGAAAAAAGATCCTAACTTTAGCATTCATTCTATATAACTTTTGTGCTGCATAAAAAAGTGAAGAGTTTTTCTCTACAGTGAGTGAACAGTATGTTTGGAAAAGCCCAAGTCTTTACAGCTTGTGGATGTCTAGGAACAGGTTTTATGGGGGTTTGGTATAATTTTTCAGGAGGTATTTTGGACTATGTGAATGTACTTATAGCTGTGAATATTTACTTCCTCTGGTATTTTATCTATGCACTTTGATTTCTTAGTTCTACCTTATTGAAAATTTACTTCCTGTTTTGTTTCTAGGCATTTATAAACAAAATCAATTACAGTACACCATGTTTGCTGCTACATATTTTCATGATTGTTTACAGTATTTTGAGCATGAATATTTGGTGAGAAATAGACATATGCTTTCATTTTCACACATATTTTGCACACATTGTAAATATTTGCCAGTATGGATTTGCATTATCTCACTTTAAGGTTCTCGATATAATTGTGCCACTTTGTTCATTTATAGTGCCTCCTTATTTAGTTATTTTGTTCATTAATTTTGCATAGCAGAATAGTAACAGGATTTATGGCAATTGAGATTAACTGTTCTGATCCCAATTTAGTTTGCTGGAAAACAGAGTATGCACAGGAAAATTGTGGTTAGTGTTTAGTCCCCTAAGTTTACAGATACTGCTTTATTCTTTTGATAGCTCTAGACACACTGAAAACCAATGTGTTCTTTCATGAATTATGGGCTGTTCCCATTCTACAGAATTGCCCTGTTTATTTCTTCTTTATTTTTAGTAGCAGCATTTTTTGTCTGGAGCTATGTATCAGAAATAACCTAATCACATTGGATCCACACCTCTTATTTTCCTAAGTTTCTTAAAAGCATAGGGCAGTATCATCCTATCTTCTACTTACATAAGTGTATTCCTTAGCAGTACAACAAAAATCTACATAGTCTTCACTTACCGTACGGTATTATAACTGACAGAAAATTGGTTTGTTTATTCAGAAGTTAAAACCGTTTTCACATTTATCTTCAACTCAGTAGAGACGAACAGTGAAATATTAATAGACAGAAAATCCTCAGAATGTTTTTCTTATAAAATGGAGAAAGTTTTATTTTGTATTTTTGATCAAAGCGCGGGGAAAGCATTTCTGAAGTTAATTTTGTGACTCGAACTGACCAAAGTGTTTTCTGTTGAGATGCCCTTAAAACATAAAAGATTACCCCTCGTAATAAGCATAGTTTGGGCATCAGTGTTGCAGTTCTCACATTTGGAATACCTGGAATATCACATTGCCTAAACTAACAGCAGTAATTCTGACCAGTAGTCCCAAGGCCATGGACGTGCATCCTCTTCTGGGACTGTCTGTGCCAGTAAAAAGCTTCCTGCCCCTCTGACTGTCTCCAGCTACTAATTACTGTCTTTACCCCATAGGTTACTTCTCTGTAATGTATTCTCAAAAACTGTTCCACCATAATCCATCTCAGTCTAATTGAGATGCTAACAAGGTACTATTGTTTAAGTTAAACGAGGTCATTTTGCCTGAAGGTTAGGAATCATTTGTCTGCTCCCCGAGTGCATGATTTGCACTTTATACCAGTAAGTTACATCCCATCTCTACTTACTAGTTTAAAGTGCAAATCATCATCCTCAAGATGATTCACTTCTGACTCCATGGACATTTTGACCCCTTTATCTAATGTGTTCTCCAATTTTGTTCAATTGAATTTTCAGAAGACCTTCATACTTCTGTGCCTATTTAAAAAAAATTAATGAAATTGGTCCCCAGACTGATCACTGAGAAACTTTTTACTGAGGGCGTAGTAAAAGTCTTCCGGTTTGTTTCATTTTCTCCCCAGTTTGTTCGCTTTTTCTCTGCCAGAGTTGTAACTTTGCATGCCTGTATACCTACTGGAAGGGTCACACAGCAGCCATGCTTTCCCAGCCTTGATATAAACTTGGTTTTTATTAATGAGCGCTATGTTTGTTTTGCAATAATTATTCTAATGACTAAATTAACCTGTTAATATGCCAGTTGACATTTACTTACATTTCATACAGAGTTCTTATGACAGACCACCTTTTGCAATTAAACTAAGGTCAAATACGCGACTAGTGCATAGTTGCTAACACAACAGCAATACGTAAGTCCAAGCCCTCAAGGGATCCTCTGAGGATCTAGGCTATTGTTCCTAATTCAGTCTTTAGCCAACAATTGAAAACTGTAGGATTAGAAAATGAATTTCAGAGCAATTACCTTGGAGAAACTTATAATCAAGAGACTGGAGAATAGAAATGTCTCAAAAGTGTCAGCAAGTTTCACTCTTTCTACAATTTGACTGAAATGTATTAAATAATATTCTCTGCATGTTGAGGGTTGAACAATTGGAATAATACTCTTCTAAAATACAGTCATGTTAGAAATGAGCAGTCTTTAGAAACCCGATGACTATGACAATTTTTGTGAACTAACATAAATGCAGTAAAGCTTTACTGTTAATTTAAAAATGGTTTCTTTCTATTCAGTGCTGATTAAAGAAGACTAAGAAATTTACGTAAGTACAGTGATTACTATTAAGACATCATCACTAGAAGAACCAACATTTATCAGCAGTTACTACTAGAATCTAGTAATAACCATGAGCCAACAATCCTGCTGTGTGGTAACTTTATAGAGAGTAGCCAGACAACATCTGAGAATATATTCTTGTTTTAGACTAATCTAGGTGGGCAGCAATTGATCTGGCAGAGTAAGTTGTTTAAGAATATTTTTATCATCGGAAGATTATTATTTCTTAAATGTTCTCTGAGTCTGTGTGTATTGGAGTATACTATGTAACTGTGATACTCCAGAGCCAAGTAAAATATTCTGTGTTTGAGGATTGGTCTGGCTGAATTATGTTTTCACAGGATTGGATTTGATTTAAATCTTAAATTGAGATTTGGACTGACTAGGAATGAACTTCTTCACTGGCACTGTAAATAAATTCTATACCTGCCATTGCTGTAGCAGTGATTGTTCTTCCCAATTACGAAAGGGAAATATAGATCTAAAGCACAAATTGTGTGGTTTTCCTGTATAGTAGGATTTTTGTCTCATCCAGCTAGAACAACTTTCAAGACCGTAGAATTATAGAATCATAGAATGGTTTGGGTTGGAAGGGACCTTAAAGATACTAGGATTGCTAAAGTAACGGAAGCGATACTTCAGAAAGCCCATTGTCATTCTTCTTGCATGTCTCGCTTAGACAGGCTCAGCTTCCTTGAAACTGCCACTCAGTGGCAGCAATTCATACCAACTTATGCCCAATATATCCCTGTATTTCTAATGAAAAGTCTTCACCCATAGGTTTACTTGGGACCTTACTAATCTACTAGTCCTTCAAGTGAGAAGAATTCCCTAGCCACATTAAATCTGTGTTTCTTTTCATGTTATTTTATTAATGGACTCCAAAAATCATGAAAAAGCAACTTGCATACCTAATATAATCCACCCACTAATAAGACTGCCCATTTTTAACAGCTGTTTACTATTCAGCAAGATAAAACTACATGTTCAGAATGCATTGTAGATGATGTTTAACATATATCCTGTACTATAAGAGGAAAGACTCAGGTTCTTCAAGCAAACAAGAATTTGAATTCCCATATCCTCTCTCATTGGTGTAACTCCCTGGGTTTTAAATAAAAGACAACTACTTCACCTACATCTTTCCTGAGGTCCAGTCCAGCATGGCAGTTCTAAGTCCATGGAATGTAGATATGCCTATAGAATAGGCATGAAAAAACTTCAAGAGCACATTTCTAATCCGTCTTCCTGTCCAACTCAGGACCAACGTAACTGTGGTTTTTCTAAGATATTCTGTGAAGTCTGCTATTCTAATAAATCAAGCCTGCAAATGAGATGGACTCATTTGTGGATCATAATGTGCTAGGGACAATAGGGGCATAGCACGAAGTAGTGAAAGTTGGTGTCATGACACTAGGAAAGTTGCCCATCTTCAGTTGTACAAAACCATTACCTAGAGATTCCAGTAGACAACTGATGTGCATAAATGACATTATGCAGATAACTCTCATAATCTGGAAACCTAACTGAGTTGTGAGTTGTCCTTAAATGATAAATGCCCAGGTTGTTTCTGTCCACTGAAGTTGTCATAGCAAATAATACAGAAGCTTTAGATATGCTGCATTCTGGCTGCAAACAAGCTTTATGAAAAGCTTTAACTACAGCTTTATGCTTTAGTTCAGATACACGGAAACCTGCAGTGGATACAACTGATTCAGTCTGTGCACGACCTCCTTCCCAGCCATCCTGACATCAGTTTGTCAATGGGTTCAAGTGATGAAACCAAGAAAATTATCAAATCTTTATTAAAAGCCATTGCATGTGTCTAAAACTGAAGGGAGCAAAAATGTTTACACATACCAGCAACAACTATGGGTAATCACTATTGTAGAACCTGACCATTAAGCACCGTGAATGCTTCAGCGGTTCCAGAGATGTCCAGAAACAGACACTTTAACTTTAGCAATGAAAAGTTTAAAATCTTTGCCCATGTGCTATAGGTAACTCTGGAATTGAAAGAGAAATGGACAAATGTGTTGAGGACCTACATTTTAATTTTATGTGCCTAATACTGGTGTTTGAGGGCTAATATCTGTTGTAGATTTAGCCATTAGTCTTGAAGCAGAGAGCTAAATTCAACTCTGAGGTAAACAACAGCAACTCTGTTGGAATAACAGAAGAGAAATGAATTTGCTAGATGTATTTGGCACATAATCGTTAATGTTCAGGGCTGTATAGAGTAGAAGTGCCTACTTTTTTACCGAGAACAGTTATCCCTCTCAAAACCTATTTAAATAGATGCATGTAGTAGTAAATTGCACTTCTCTTTTATGAAACATATCAAAGCTTTATTTAGAAAAACTGTTGAAGTAAATCTAAATTGCCTAACCTGAAATTGTGATACAGTTGATAGCTTTCTTTCAATTTTATTCAGCCTTTTATTTCCCCTGAATGTATTCACTAAAGATAAACCATTAAATATTCAGGCTCATGATTGTATGAAAAGAGTTTTTCACTGAAGACAGTATTTTTCCACTGAAATCAGTACATGTGCTCAGACTGGTATTATTGGACCTTCCCATAAGTGGTCTGTGCTTTCAGGAAGGTTTCATCCTCTTAATTAAATCATTAATACCCTGCTACCTAAATTTCGGTTGACATATTTACATTTTAATGAAATGGTCACCTTTTATTCTTGACCTTATGTTAAAAAAAGGAAAGCACCTTATGTAATTCTTTCAATTGCTACTAATTCTGTTAAGCAGGACTTTTTAATTTAAAAAAAAAAAAAAAACCACAAAAAACAAACCCTACGGCCTCAGCTGACAAATGACGAGCAATGAATAAAGGTCAGACTCTTGAGTCTTTTATTTGTTACACAGTGTAACTGCAAATTCTAAAATTCTTATATTTGCCACAACTGACTAAAATAAAAGGTATAAATGTCCATCACCCATATATAGTAAAAAGTAAAATCAAAAGGGAAAAGAAAAACATACAGATAGAATTTGTGTTTTGATGCTGAAAAGTATCTATAACCAAAAATGCTTCTGAATCTAAAGCTATGGAGCGTACACCAAGGTGTGACAATCAAGGTGCTTTGCTTTTAAGAAAAATAGAAGAGAAAACCACAATTAACTTTTAAAGGAATCTTCTTCTACCTTTATATAGTTCTCTTTAAAACAAACAACAGGTTAATTTGACAATTTTTGTAGATCATAACACTGTCTTACTTCCAGCTAAATTCTTATGAATGCATCCTGTAATTTTGAGAGACTTTTAAGTCCTTAGTTCCACTTTACTAAGCATATGGTTGAACCAAGAGAATGAGGACCAATCTGGTCAGAGGTACAGCCTGCCAAATACACAAAATACAGGATTTAAGATTATTTATTTCAATTACAAAAGACTGTTTACTTCAATCATATTCATATCCTATGATTTTCATAAGTATGAAGTAACATTGCTGTTATTGTTTAGGGAAACAATTATGCATGCAAATAAATATGTTTATCCACTATTCAGTAGTACTCGGTTGTTGAAATGTGTTGAACAGATATAAATTTCAGTTTCGGTTGATGGAATAGAAAGTCAATCACACTTTTTCTTCCTGTTTTCCTAAGTTTGTTATACCATCAGAATTAATTTCATATTATTTTGGTAACTAGTCACCAAAGAAAAAAAAAAGTCATCAAACTGAATAGACATAATTCAAAGTATTTTGTGTAAATTTATACAAATCATTTGATCATCAGGATTTAACAGATAGCCAACTTGATCCAGAGCCATCTTACTATTCAAGATGATAGACTGAAAAGAACACATTGACTTTTCCACAAACTTTAAAGGAATATCATTGGGTTATAGAACAATGTGTAAATTGAAAATGGAGTTGCTTAAGTGTTGATCTCTTCAAAATGGACCCAGATTTACAAATAAATGTGACTTTTGTCATTATACAGTGAGAAATATAATTGAACAACCTTTACTGCAGTTTCCGTTTATATTTTTAAGGTGGGTGGCAGTAAGCTCACACAGACATTTATGCACATTCTCAACTTTTTAATTTGCATATGTATGAATGTAAATATTACTCAATAGAGGAAAAGTTCTAATATTGCTGAAAGAATAAAAAAGTTTTACATAAACATATTGAATAGACAAGGGAATATGCCATAATTAATCACACAGTTTTACTTTCCTATGGCAATGGTTGTCCCTGTATGCTACTTATCTTTTAAGCTCTCCAATTAACAGCAACAGTATTCAGGATATGGTGTTTTGGTCAGAGGTTAAAAATGCAAAATAATTCATTGGATCTTTGATCTGTTTCTAAGCACTTGTTCTAAGTTTATTGTGCCCTTGAGGTTGAGCCATAGTATAGCACACCCAGCAATCATTCTCAAATCCGTTTCATCTTTCTGGGCTTATTTCATGAGTAAAAACCAGAACAGATGTCAGAGGTTTTTATGTTTTCCCCCATGTTCCCCTAGACATTGTTTTCCCTTTGCTGACAAAACATTTAAAAATTAGAAAGTGTATTGTTTTGGTAAACAGGGATTGTCATTAACCTTTTAATTTCCCTCGATGGAATGTATGATACATATCCGCTATGACATTTACACAGCTGTATGTTTCAGTCTTATCTTTTCACATGTCTTCTACAGCTTTTGCCATGTCAGACAAGACAGCCCTGGGTAGCTGTCACTCATAAAATTACTCTTCTGTTCAAACATACAAATTGTATTTCATGAAACCAGCTGTATCAGATAAAAATTTCTCACCCCACCCCACCCCAATTTGAATTCCAGACTAAAGGATATCTGACACATTACTTCTTCCTCCTGCTAGAATCATAAATATCAATGAATATTTGAAGGAAATTAACCTGAGAGATAGAGTAGAATAATAATATTTAATTTAAAAAAAAACATGATTATTCAGTGTTAGGATCTGTTCCTAGGTTTTCTATGGTTTTCTCTCTGTCCTTTCACCCTTTCCATCTGTATTCTTCTATCAAATTCAGTTTGTGATGAGTGCCAGATAAACTCAATGAAAGCTGAAAAAGCTCAACTCAGCATTTCTGAAAATCAGCTTTATAGCTCAAATATTAAAAGTTTTAGAATGCTTATTTTTATTGCTTTTGAAGATACGAGGGGTTACATGGATATCCAGAATCATAAACTTCATTCATAATCAAGTTATTCATATGATTTTCTTTAAAACTCTTACATAAGCATGATTACTGATGTATCTATTGCATTTTTCATGGAAACAAAATGTTTGTTTACATGAATAGTGATGTTGATACGGGTTTTTTTAAACTCCATTACCTTAACCATTATAACTGGGGAAAAAAACATTATTATATGTGATCATCAATAATCAGAAAAAAGACCTGCAGAAAGAAATGCAAACTGAAAGTGATTTTTTTTTCTCCCTATGAACATGCTTGAATGCTGTGTCTGAAATTTTTTTATGTTTTTAAGCAGTTTTATACCTATACATCTTCTCTCATCCTCAGAGATAACCACACTCCCTTCTCACCCTTTGTGCACTTGCTCTTAGTCTTTCACATACACATTTTTTCCCGTTTACTATTCCTCAGTTTAGATATTCTTTGCCTACTGATCACTTGCCAGGAAACACACCTTTTCCATTGACCTTCTCTCTCACACAAAAACTACACATCCAACATTTTTATGTGCACAGATGGGTAACATCTCAGATACATGCCAGCCTTTTGACACCTCCAAATGACAACACTCTAAATGAAATCCTACATCAGCATAATATCCTAAACGCTTGAATATTCAAGGGATTTCCAAACTCTTATCAATTCTCAGTCCACTCAGATCTTTGGTAATACAGGACAAAGGCAAAAAGAATAAAAGAAAAAAAACAGTGTTTCTTAGAACTTTAATGCTCAATATCTAGCATCCAGTAAATACTACATCTAAATTAGAAAGAGGAAAAAAATCAATCTTTTTAAAAAAAAAAGAAATATTCTAAAAATTTAGTTAAGATGTCATTGCACATGACATATCTAACAGTCTGTATCATGGAAACGTTGTTTACTGTTCTACTTTTTTAAAATAAAAGTTTTTAAAATAAAAGTTGCTAATTTACTATTCAAATATATAACACCATGCATTCTGCAAATTAGAAAAGTTTCAAGCAAGAAAATAATTTCATTTTACCTATTTATTAAAATTTAGAACTTCTCTTCAGCATTGCCTTGACTGCAACAAATATCCAACCCTATTTCCTTGAGTATCTTTTCTACTAAAATATCCCCTCATTGCAAACCAACCTTGTATGCACGTAAATCAGCAGAGACATTAATGGGGTCTCAGTTTCTCCAACCTTTCCTCTCTCATACTTAACATGGTGATGATGTTAGGGAAAGCAGGACCAACTCCACACTTGCAAGCGTCATGTTAGAAGCGGGTCCTCAGCACAAAGTCCTTCAGCAGGGAAAAAAATGTTAAGCCATGTTAATGTTGACTATCTGTGTCTGCCACACAGGAGGAAACCAGAACAGCTACAGTGGGATGTTGGAGTGATAGTAGTGCTGCAAAAAAATGGAGAACCATGGAAAGAAGGGGAAAGGAAATGTATCTCCCTCATCATCCCACAGAACACATATTTTTTGCTTATATGTCTCTGTTTCTTGAGTCTTTTCAACAAGGTAGTGGAAAATAGTTTACCAAGTTTTCTTAGCTGATAGATTATCAGAAATTCCTTCTATATTTAATGTGCTTGGTTTGTTGCTTAGTGGACAAAGAAGAGGGACAAGTAATGGATATGCTCTTCCACCTTGCTGGACATTATCCTTTCCACTTTAATAAAGTTAATTGATCCTGAGTTAAATGAAGAGTAAAAGTATTTAGTAACACTATGATCCTTGAGTAAAGCATAAATCACATGCAGGGTTTCTACGCTGTTCTTCACCACATGAGACTATATAATACAGTAAGTGTTATTTATTTGGGCAAGTTAAAATTATAACGTCCTTTGTCCTTATGTGATTAACTGCTTATAACAGCTAGGCAGACAGATATGAACAATTTTTACGAAAAGTAATTTCAATGTGAAGCTGGCTGTTATCAATCACTTCCAGGTTTTTCCAGATTTTTCTTGGCTCCTTTTAATGTGCCTTTTTACACTAGAAAATGGTAACACATGAATTGCTGCGCCGTTAAGTATAATCAGAACTGCCTATATCAAGGCAGGAACCAGAATATTCATGATCTGTTGAAAATCATAACCTGAGCATGCTTCTTTTTATTTCTTATAATCTCCACAGTAGTGTTCCTCAATTAATACAGAAACTGAAGAAGGAATAGCAAAGTATGGCTGTAAGACTTAATCCTTGTTTTTCCAAGATGGCATCTGTTTAGTAAGACCACTTGTTGGATATAGGGTTTTGTTTTAATTCCAAATACAATGTTCCAATCCAGTTCCAGAAGAAAGAATGTTGTTTCTGGTACACTACTTAAATGATATAAGTATCTAGTATGTATAGGGTTCACTTACAGCTGGTAAATATCCACACATTTTGGATTTGATTTTCAGAAATGTCAGGGTATATTTTAACACTTTCATTAAGCAATTTTTTACTACCCTGTTTGGTATTTGTAGCAAAAGAAGCAATGAACTTGGGGATCTTTTGTTCCTGCGGGTTTTGTTTCTACTTTTAATGCTGCGGAATAGACTGGGAAATCTGACTATACCTCTGTTTATTATAGATACCGTATTAGGTTTCCAGAAGGCTTGATAGAAAGCTGAAATTAATTTGGAAAGTCTGATGCTATATGGTTAAAATTCAGTAAAGCTCTTGACAAACGCGGTTCTTAGACCTCCCTTCTTTTTCCAGTAGCATAAGGAGGTAGTTGCTCAGTCTGTTGGGAGTTTTTTGTAAGCATGTATGCCTGCTTATGCACAAGGCAGTAAGGCAAAGTTTTCAGAACAAAATTACCATTAAGACCCATTTGTATTGCATTGGTGTTTTTAATATTTTTGTCTTAAAGTCATACTGTGTTGTTAAAGACCGTTTGCATTGACGTGTATTTCAGAAGTGTTTTAGCACATCAAGTTTTCTTTGCAAATTGTTAAAACTCAAAAGCTTTCATATCCTGCCACAAACTGCACGTTAATCACCCCACTGGTGTGTTATGAAATTCTCTCAAAATAAGACAACCTTTACTCTGAACGGAGTTCTTTTGCGTGTGAATAACAGCTATATTTTTAGGCTTTTAACACTGCAAAGTTCTTGAAACCTTCCAAACATTATTTTCTTTTGTACTCTGGAAAAGAGAATCTCATTAACTCCTCATATGCCTGATCTATCAGCCTAACCTGCTGCCCATTCTGATCCAAATTTACTTCTGGGTTGTAGACACTGTGAGGGTTAATCCCTTCCTCAGTAGTCCCCCCTCTCCTGCAGGCAGTAGCACCCTCGGTGGGGAGGTGAATTGCCCTGCCGCCTCCCCCAGTGCCCTGGGACTCTTGGCACGCTGAGTTCACGCCTATGGTGCGATGCAGAGAAACTCAACGACACTCTTCTCGTTGCTTTCAGCTTTTCTTTCTCTCCTTTCCCCATACACAGAGATTACAGCTTTGATGAACTCTGCTGAGGTACCAGATGACTGGGGAAGCGCTCCCACATTCAGATAGCAGTGTAGCTGCCTGCAGACCCACCTCCTTATACCATATGGCAGCATAACTGAACAGAGCTGTGACTGTATACTGTGCGCAAATTTGGACTTGTCTCCCCAGCTGCTGTCATCAGACTATAATGTTTAACCTTCTGAGGAACTGCAGAGACATTCGCCTAGATTTGCTCTAGCAGTTTTGCATAGTAAAGTAATCAAACACTTTGCCGACAAATCAGGATAACTCCGTTTTACCAAACTAATTCATACACATTTGGAATCTGAACAAGTGTTCCAAAGTAGGAGGTGGAGTTTTGAGTATTTATGAGCTATTCATTATCACAGTGACATCTCACCATTTTTCCATCTGATAAAGTAACTGACAGAGGTCAACTTCAGTCAGTCAAAGCACTGCTTTTTTGTCTTGTTTTTACTGGCAGCAGTTGCTTGTCAGGATGAAATAAATTCATGATCTGTAACTCTTCCTGCTTTCAACATTTCAACAGCAGTAGGACTTTTCCACTTAGGGCATTTTCGTACTGGGCTTTAATCTTGTTACTTGGTTGGGTTCAAGATTTGCTCAGAATTGTGATGGAGGTTTCATTGACTCAGTACCTGAGTTTAAATAAAGTAGTGTGACTCTCTGCATAACGTAACAGTCCTAGCTCACTCATGCCAGAAATGCTTAAAAGTGCTGTTCCTTTGTAGGCAAAGTAAGAATTTTTCAGTAGATACTGTGCACACATTCAATTAAAAGATAACCTTTGCATCAAAGAGCTTCAAAACCTCTAGAAAGCCTAAATATGGACAGTATGGTGTGCTAATGACTGTTAAAGAATGATTATTTCTTTAACAAGATCAGTAGCATTTTTAGGAGATGTTAGCAATTTGGGGGGAAATTAAGGAGAAAAAACTCTTCAGAAATCAGTTCTTTAGTTATGCATGAAGAGAATACAGTAGCTGTATTTTCAGAGATGTTCCAGGAATGTGCTGTCAATAAAATTACAAAAAGCTTTTCAAGAATCCACACCCAAAATTCTCATGTGTCCCCTTTGCAGCTGCAAAGGAGTCCTTTGAAGGACCCCCTCCTGTTCTTAATGTGGAAAGATGAAGGACCTGTTTGCAGGTTAGTGTTGAGCAGATGAGTGCAGGCAGAACAGCTGTGGGAATGAGCTCCCCTACACCATGATTGTGCCCCCCTCCGCCCCATCCAGGTGTTCAGGAAGTACCAGGGAGGCCAGGTGCATTCCCAGATCAGCTGCATAAGGGGGTTGCCCTAATCACCATGAGTTCCGGACCCATGAGATCTTTTCTGCATCGCTTCAGGTGCTGGTTCCTCAGCAGCTGGGGGCATTGGCATCACTCAGCTGTCTGTAAGTGTTCAGGTTCAGACCGCTTCAGACTTTTAGCAGCAGTGGCAGCAGAATCTAACAGGTGGGTTTAGGGTATGGGAAGCTTAAGTTCTGACAGTACTTTCTGTGGTCTGACTTAAAAGATTCCTTCCTGGAAATAACTGGCCTAGAAATTTTCAGTACACTGTAAGAACACTTACAAATATTTTGTGAAAGTGAAAGTGCCGCAGTCGGGATGAACCAGGCTGTGGGGCCGAGGGTGGTGGGACTGCACAGCACTCGAGCCTTTTCTGAGTCACATGCACTACACTGAGCAATGCTAAAAATGCTCCGTAGCCATTTCAGTTTCTCCCTGCCTCATGAATTTGTGCCCAGTAACAATGGAAATATTAAGCATTCAGAAGTTGCTAAACAACAACATCTAACATATTTAGAATAACTATTAAGGGAATTAGAGTGAGGAACTGTGACTAGAATTAATTGTTACATTTCAGTACTAGCAAATATAGACATCAAAAAGGCATCAACTTATTGCCTGTTCTTCGTTAAACCTGGCCGATTCACATCTTTCTCCAACTCTGGCAACAGCATTTTGAATGTGGGTGCAGTCCGAGTATGTCTGCAGTACAGATTTTTTTTAATGTTCAACATTTTTTAATTATTTTTTTTTTCTAAATTCTTGTCCATCTGCATACTGACTTTATGAATTACTGTGGGGAAAGGTTAATTGTGTGACACTTCATTCTGATGGTTACTGCATCAACTGTTCCCTAGAATAAACAGAGAACAATAATTATTTTTTAAAAGCTCTAAAGAATCACCTGCTTTATAAAACTTTTCTGGAAATAAAGAATTTGGCTCTGCGAACTGAATGTGGGTTGGAGCACACAGACCAAATGCAGAATGGCTGTTGCATCTATCACAAGATACGCACCTATAATAGCATCTCCAGGAATGCTTTTCCACCCATCTGAAGATAGGGTTCTAAGAAATGTGAGATTAATTTCTGTCAGGAAGTGTTGCGTATCTCTCCAGTCTATACAACTGAAGGTGCTTACAAGACTGGCTTGGAATGTAAGCTTGATTATTAGATTGAGTTCGCCTGACCTAAATGTAGTTGTCTACAGGAGTAGACAACACAACTAAGAAGAAATTAAAAAGTAAAATGTTGGTGCAATTAACAGGCAAAATCCTATGATGGGAAAATTGTTTAACATGAGCTTGCCAGAGATGTGTTCACAAGCTTTCACAGAGAGGGTTAGAAGGCTTTTTTTTTGTTAAATTCCTAATGAGCAATCTGAGAAACTAATCCACATCTCAGATTTGCAGAAATAAATGCATTCATTACAAATATAATTAATAGAAAATAAACCTGCAATGAATGAATGCAGCATGGGTAAAGAATGTAGACAAACCTAAAAGTCCCAGGAAAATACGAGTGAAAACTGGAACACTTTCTGAGAAAAACAAGCCTGACATTAAAGATAGTAGGCAAACAAAGCTACTCAAAGACAAAGAGGGAGTGAGAGGAGCATGCACTGCTTAGCAATACATTGGCTTTTGAAACTTCTTTAACTGCTTAGAGGATGAGACGAAGCTATAGCAAAATGAACTTATAGTACCACCAGAATTCCAGTCTGTGAGGAGTATCTTGTAACTGTGAGATCCACTTACTAAAGAGCTAGAGTGGGAGCATTCAAATAAAGCTACTACTGCCTTCGTAATGGGATTAGAACTGGTTTTCACTTTTCCACCAAAAAAGGAGAAAAACAGCTGCAAAAGTTTTTAAAACTAACTTTTGTTGAATTTTAAAAATTCTTTGACAATTAGAAGATAGGTGATTCACCTCCTTTCAACTGCTGCTCAGATTTTAGCCCCAAATACTTTTGAAAGGTAATGGAAGATACCATTGTTGCAACTGTACTGAAATAATGCATTTTTATAACATCTTATCCAATTAAGATAGGGAAAATTTATCTTAATTCTTTGATACAACTTTTAATGAAGAAATCGACATCACTTAACAGCAAGACTTAGATGTGTCTTTTAACAATGTTTTATTTTTCCCTCTGTTGAAATAGTTTATGTCCAGCATTACTAAAGGAAACTTAGACAACTGAGATGTAAAGTAAAATTGTATTCCTTTCATTTAATTCTAGACATGAATAAGTATAAAAGATGTTCAGACACGCTCAGAAAAGAAAGTCTCAAGAATAGGAATTTATACAGAAATATAAAATCAAGGTGTTAATTTGTCCATGCTGTAGTATGTGCAATATATGTGAAGTTTCAGTGCCCCAGAAAGTCCCATATACTTGTCACATTCAGGTACCATTTGGGAACATTGCCTGGCTAAAACAAAGAGTTCTGAGATAGAATTTCAGAGGGAATCTAAATGTCAATACGGGAGTACTTTGGGAGGACAGACCAACCTTGAGTTAGAGGTGCCTACTTAAGCACAGACATTTCCTTTCCTCACTGGCTGTTCAGATGAGGTTGCCAGACCTATCTTCTTGCGGCGCCTTTGCAGAACAACTTTGCTTAGATTTATTTTGTTAAGAGAAGAATGAATGTGAAGGCTTTCTCCTGCCATTTCACGCTATGCTAGAATTTATATAGTAAGCCTAATAGACATTATGTTTTGATTTTTTTTATTAAAAATTTCAGAAGTGCCAGTGGCATGAGATTTAGTGCTACAAACTCTGAAACACAAACAAGAGTAGAGTGGAGTCACAGAGTTCAAACATGTTTTCTTATCTTCACCTTATGTCTATTTAGTTAATCCTCCAGTTATACTAGAAATTATGCGATATAGTGATAATACTTGTAGCACACTCTTCAAATCTTTCTTTGTCCTGCTTTCCAGACAAGCATAGATTTCCTTGCATCTCTTTCAGCACATTTTTTAAAAGTTATAAGGTGTTTTATGTAGACCAGTTAAGAAACTTCTAGAGAATACCAAAGCACAGTAGACATTAAGAAAGACAAATTAAAATTACGTGTGATATATATTCACCCTTTGAATCCTGTCTTTCAAATATATAATGACATCAAGCCACAGGTTGTTTGCCCAATTAACTAATTATCAAAAAAAAAACAAAAGGAGATCACAACCGAAAGGCAGAAGTACGTGATTATTTTCATACACTTCAAAATTCTTGAAATTTTTTCCATACTGGTAGTGAGTAATTTGTGTTTTAGAAGCACAAGCATTATACAACTGTCCCACAGAAAATAAGTTGGAAGTAATATGCACATAAAAAGATCAAAACTGAGCCTTCAGATGTTTCACAGAATATTTTTTCTTGAAACTGAGGTGCTTTTAAAGTTCAGAGTTTCATGAAAGGCAATCTTTGGCTAAAATCAATGTACCAGCAAGATAAAAGGTGCAACAATATGACTGCAGTGATCAAAGCTTCTCAAAAGAATGATCCACTCTTTTTAAACCACATCCCAGGCAACAAGTCCTTTAAATGCAATATGGCTTGTACCAAAGGTAGAAACGATGAAACTCTGTAAATCCACAAGAAATATAACAGTTATGTTTTATTACATTGAGTGCTTTAGAAGTGACAATGACTTGACAAAAATTAGGGTATTTTATATACAGTGTAAAAAAAAAAACAGGCAATAATGAGTACAGCTAGTAGTAAAAAATAGCTTAAGAAAACAGGTCTGCTGCAAAGTCCTGTGCATAAATTCCACAGCCTTCTGTTGCAGGAGCAAAAAACTTCAAGTAGGTTGATATGCTCGCTTGTGAGAAAGAAACAGGTTTTGCCCCTTCCTTGAGTAGCAAAAACACAAAGTTGACATGCAACTGCAGGAAAAGTATGAAGGTGAAAAACCTTATTTAAACTCGTATGCCATAAACAGTAGAAAAGAGGACAGAGAACGACTGTTTAAGTACCACATTTTTTGTGTGAATATTCATCATCTGTTAAGTTCTTCCGTGAGCTACATGGGATGATGTGGTGGCATCAATCCCTTTCTTTATGGACACAAATCTGTATCTAAGAAAGCTCATCAGAATTAACATTAATTGGCCCCTTTGTTGCTAGGCTCAGTAATGAGGAGAAAAATTAAATGACACAAATTAAAAAAAAGAAACACTGATTCCTAGAACTGATCTCCAAGCAAAAGGATCAAGCCATGTTTTCATGGGAATGTTAGAAAACTGCATAACTTCTAATTAAGACTTCTGCTGTTTTAGAGAGCTAAATTATTTTTACACTGAGAGATCTATTTTTCAGAGTCTAAAGTGGAACAGGCCCACCCTCACATGCTGTTATTGGTCATACTGGAGGAGAGGGGGATATTTGCTGACTGAACGGGCAGGGTGGCTGTATTCTTCAGGGGCTGATAGTTCAGGGGTTAGTAAGCCAAAGGATTTTCATGGCTGATAAGGTGTGAGGGAGAGGAAAGGAATATCATCTTTACACCACAAAACAAAAGTTCGGTTGCTACCAGCTTCGTGAAGGCATGGGACATAACCAAATCAAAACAAGATCAGCTAAAGATCATGTATCTGTTGACATACCAAACAGCTGGCTCTAGAGGAGGCACTTCAAAAACATCATTACGGAATAGAACATCTCCTTAGTAAACAAAAAAAAAAACTTTGTAAGTGAAAAGCAGCCAGCCTATGCTAGGAAATATTGCAGAATGATTTGGTCTAAAGAACAACTTGATTCTGCTGAAGGCTCCCAACCAGGCCAGCAGGGCCAGGAATTGTAGGTGACAGAACTCAGAAACCAGTCCTCAGCATCAGGAAGTATTCTGGACTACAGGGAAAGGCCAGTTCTTAGGAAAGTCCATAGCTATTACTTGATCCCACTGATATATTAATTGCTTGTCATGTCATTAATATGTATATTTAAATACTGGGAATACTCTATTATGGCTAAAGACGTTGTACAACTTCCCCTCAGCCTGTCACTTTAAGATTAATCCCTGTTAAAGGCTCTGGGTTTAGATGAAAGTTCAGATTGATTTCAAGAGCACTGACACCGCATCAAACATTCCTCGATTTGCTTACTGCTTCTCCAGGGGCTATTAGTACAGGACAAGAACGTGATGAATGTGTGAATAGTTCCTTGGATCTGCTTAAAAGCTCAGCGTCAACCCTTCTCAAAGATTTTAAAAGGGGGGGAAAAAAGAAAGAGTGATTTCACTTAAAATTATTGGCATGGCCTGTTCAAGGTGAATGAATGACAGACAGCTTTCTGAGAGCAACGCCACTGTGCTTTTGTTGTTTTCCTTTTTTTTTTAACCCCAGCAACCTGATAAGACATAACCTTGAGACTAATCAAGGGGTATTTACAGTTCTATCCACAGGTTAGTTGCAGGAAATAGGAAAAATCTTACATTGAAATGAATTCACAGAAGTCTGAGATTACACATATAAACCCCTCAATGAAGAAACTATCCAACAGTGATTTCAAAATTCAATCATTTAATCAACAAGGTTAAAAAAGGACTCGATTAGAAACCTTTAAAAGATCTTCTGTTCATAGCTGTGTAATACAATGACTTCCATCAAATAATGGACTTCATCATAACTGTGCTCCCTTCAGTTTAGTAAGATGTAGTAACTGCTTTAAATTATTAGTTCTCATTCATTTTGTGCTCTTCATTTCTATCTGAATTGATTGATTTTGTATCTCTGAACTGTCCTATGAAGATAAAGGCTTCCACAAGACATTACTTACAGAACAAGCGGTTAGATTAGATTATACAACTGATCAGCAAGCAGTGCACTACTCAGGATCAGTTCACTCCTCTCTCTGAGGCCAGTGGATCCAGCATCTCCTGTCTCCTCAAAGAACACTCTTCCAACTTCCTTCAACGCCTCTTGCTGAAGCTTCAGTATACGGCAAAGAACTATTCAATAAGCCAAATGAAGTGAGAATGTCTGTATATATTAGAGGTTACAACATGCTCTCACGAGAAAATCCAGCGGTCTGGATGTGAAGAGAAAGCAAAAGGACACTCCCTCACTTGTGCAATAAAGCGGCTATCAAGACATTTCAGATCAAGAAGGTGGACCCATGGGACGAGGTAATAGGTAGAATAACAGGTCTAGCTGTCATTACAGGCTCACTTGAGCTTATTAATCTGGAGCATGCAGTTGGAGAGAACTCCAGCTGTGCAACAGTACTCCCTGTTGTAAGTAAGAGCTCACTGTTTTATTAGGGAAGAAAGACGTGGAAGAAAGGAAGTTTCCTTTGCCACCCCTGTTAATTTTTGCCTTTCTAGATTCCACTGTGGTTCACTCCATCTTGCATCCTTAAGATTTCAGTGTGTATTAACAGAAAAAACAGTCTAAAGAACAGGAAAGGCAAATTAACTACTAACAAAATATCTCAAAAAGACAAAGTGTGTTTGACTTTAACTGATGAATAGCGAAGAACAAAAAGCTCACAAAATTGAAGCATGTTTGAAACTTAGGCAATTTATACAAAATTATTAATACTGCCACAAGATTATTTTTTTTTAATTAGTAATTATAAACGAAAAGCTTTTCAATGTACTGTTTTGGCCCAGAGAGGCATAAATCTGATTTGTAATTAATTTATTTAATTTTTTTTTAGACCTGAAAAGACATCTTTTTAAAGTATATCCTCAGAGGACAGATTTTTGTCGCAACCATTCTTTCTTTCTCCTTGGGAAGAGCTACTTTACTTTTCCTTTCTTCTTTCACATCACCTTCAAGGAAGCATAATTTCTTCAGCCTACAGGGATTTTCACTAATTCCCCTGTGAGATCATCAGAAAGCCCATATTCCTGCCCTGTGAAGGCTGTATGTGGATTTATTCTTCAGAAGCACTTATCATATATTTCTTCCACCCCAAAATAAAGACTGCCAATCCTATTTTGAGCAGATAAGAGCTTATTCTATTTTATTGCATTTTTAGCTGGAGGTTCTGTTACCGTCATGTAGTTTCATCATATCTCAAAGAACGGTGTCTCTTTACTGTCTATTGCTACCAGCCCTTACTTAATAAATTTACTTCTATGCTGAGAAATGTAAAGGACTTCTATGGTTTAAATTATATTATACTGTGTATTTTTCAGATCTAAAAAATAAAAAGTTCTTCAAAGTAATTAATCTGTGGAGGATATCTGTCCAACAGGACTTGACTATGAGGTGTTATTCATTTCTGATCCCCAGCCAAAAATGCAGACTTGAACACACTTTGGGTGGTGTTTTTCTAATATAAAATATTAGCATTGGTTATGCTGAAATATGAATCTTTGTGTCTATGAAGTTTTGTATGTTCAAGGAATCAACCTTAAGATTTCTTTCTACGTAGTTTTATTTTGTCTTTTTATCTGTGCATCTGCCATACATATTCAGTGTTTCTGACACAAGTTCAGTGTTAGGCACCTGGGTCTTGGAGAACTGAGTACTGTGGTTTGGGTGTTGTTTTTCTCCCACTTCATTATTTCTTACTTTAATTCTTAAAATTTGTGGGGTTTTTTATTTATCCATCAAAATTTAAATCTTACTAGAACACTTGTATTTCCCTCACGGATGGGTGAAAAAAGAAAGTACACTGAAGACTGTTTTAAATTAACAATTCTTTTTTTAAAAAAAATCTTCAGTTTTAGCTCTGAGACAGTCAAAAAAATAATACTGTTCAACAAAATCCAGTCCAATATTTATCTTTTAAACATTTCATAAGGGCATCAATGGGAAAAATAGCAACCTGTAGAAGTTTCCAGGTAATATACAATTAACTCATTCAACATGTAATATTTTTATGCACATGGCTTATTTGAATCCATGATTCAAATAGTGATGTACCAAACTGATAGTTCTTTTTATTTCTTGTAAACAGTTTGTAAGGGCAGCATGATGGTGAAATAGAGCTAAGTGTATGCAGAGTGATAGAGTGCTCTCGTCACATTACTTCAAGCTGCCATGGTTTATCACTTTGCCTCAGAAAGCCTGCAAAATACAGCAAATCAAATCTGTTTTTAAATGCCTGTCTACCTCTGATTTGTTCCACAATTCAGGGAAAAATTCTTCTTGACATGTTATATTGCAGGCATGATGCCAAAGACAACAACAATGATATGTATGGCAGGCGACACTTTGTGGTAGATAGTCAGGATCTTCGAGATGAAATTAAAAGTCAACAGTTATTACATTATTGATCTGACCCTCCAAATTTGGAATATGCACTGCACAAAAGAGTTATTTTCTTAAATGGTGGTATTTTTGAGAAGCTTGTCTGTCTAGTGTGCATCCATTATATAAAAAGGTGAACCACAGAAGTTCAGTTTAGCTCGACGAAAAGTAAGAGTGACCCTTTCAGGCTAAAACTTTTTTTTTTCCATGCAGGCAAATAGAATACCTACCTCAGAACAAAGATTTATTTGCAGTTTCGAAAAGAAAAAAAAAATCATCAGATCCACAATTCTACTATTAATTTCTACGTTCCCAGTGTTAATTTCCACATTGAAATTGAATTATTTCATTGAATTTTATTCCTTTTTCAATATGGGTGAAAAAACTTCTTAAATCCATTTAATAGCAAACTTGAAATAACTTGAAAGGAGGTTATCAAGAAGACAGAGCCAGACTCCTCACCGTAGTGCGTGCCAGAAGGTTGAGAGACAATGGACATTGAAGCAAGAGAGATTGTGACTAGATACAAGGATAGACCATGTGAACTGGAGACTGGATCCAAGGAAAAACTGGGCAGTGGAAAAGGCTGCCCAGAAAGGCTGTGGAGTTTCCAGCATCAGAGGTTTTCAAGACCCAACTGGATTGAGCCCTAAGTAACCTAGTCTGACCTCATAGCTGGCCCTGGTCTCAGCAGGAGGTTGGGCTACAGCTCTCCTGAGATCCCTTCCAATCTGAATAATCCTATGATCCTCTGAAGTTTTTGGAAGGCCTGACTGCCTTTGGTGAAGTCTAGGTCATGGCATCAAATATGTCATAGACTATTCACACATTCTAAACCATACCTCTTTCCACTGAAAATTCCCATTACTTTCAACTGAACCAAGAGATTGAAATGAACCAGAAACTACATTTCAGTTGAGATACCTCTGCGGCCTCTGAAAAGCACATATTTTTTCAGGGATATCACTCAGCTTCGTGTTGGCAACCTCCTTTACCAAACTATACCAATCAGGATTAAATACCTAACTGAGTACCAGTACCAGAGGCTTCCCTCGCTGCCACCCGCTCTCCCTAAGAGAGAGTTCTGGTGCGAGACCGTAGTAGGAGTGCTGCTGGACAAATGAAATCTCACCACGAGATGGACAAGCCACAGTCTGACAACTGCGCTGCCAGTCACAGTTACAGAGTATTTAAGGGTCTGGTGGAAGAACCAGGTAAAGATATCTGGTTGCTTAGATTTTCTAACACACATGCAATCCGGGTTTAAAATAGCTGTAAGGTTTTAGAGGTTTTCATGTGTGAAGAAAACATGTTTGTATACATACTTAATTCAAAAGAGGGACAAGCATGTGTAAGAATAGAGTGGAAAAGTAATCAATAAGAAACAAAAATCAAGACTAGTCTATGTGGTTAGATAAATTACTAACTGTAGTATCTTCAGTCAACCTAGTTTTGATCAGATTCTTCCAAAATTAAGTCTTTTAATTTTGAGAGAGAAATTAGAAAGTATCTGTTAAGGCTGTAACTCTGCAGCCTAGAAGCACAGGGATAGGCCACAGGCTACTGAGTCTACATGGCCTCAGGACTAAAACTTGTCAGGCTTGCTCTGCCTGAACTTGTCTTGACCTGTCTGGAGCTTTGCTTTTACTTGGCTTAACTCTACCAGAATTATTTATTGGGTTTTTTTAATGACCAGATGACTATAACTACTTCTGCTTAACTTTTTATGGTACAACCATAGTTTTTATACAGACAGTAACAAGTGGCTATTCTGTGTAAAATGAGCTATTTATGATTACAATGTAATAACATAGTGAGAAGAAATACAGGCCTGGTAGAGGCCTTGCAAAGTGGGAACACTGGCCGTGGTGTGCAGGACTACAGGCATGGGATGATAGGAGGTGGAGACCCAACTAACACTGGAGACCCCAAGGACGGGGGCCTCATTGGTGGTCAGTTAAAGAAATGGAGCTGGGAAAAAAATCAGTTTTAGGCGTAATAAAGAGAACGAAGAATAAGTTAGCAAGCATAAAAAATTACCACAAGTGGATCCTAGAATAACAGAGAAGCCATCAACATCACACTCTTCCCAGCAAAGGACTTGCTGCTAATGACACACTGTACTCCCCTTCCACCAACATAGATGCACACACCAGACTGATATCGTTGACCTGAGGAGACAGAAAGGCAGTAGGAGGATGAGCATAACACCAGGACAAGGGGTAGTTACCAGCAAGTCTATATGTAACAGTTTTAACTGGATTGCTATTACTGAGACTTTTCCATTCTACTTTTCTTTCCTTTTTTGTAATAATTAGATGTGGACTAATAATGATTCCTTGATTAGACCGTTAAGATTTCAATTATACTAAGAATAAATTCTTGGCTTTATATACCTAAGTTCCCTTTTTGCCCATAACATGATTTTGAGCATAACGAGTTATATGAGTATCTATAGAGTTCTTAGTAGTAGTAAAACCAGAAGCAGCTTAGTTATTCTGTATGCAAAGCAAATTCAGCGCAATGATTAGTACAGCTTTCATCTTATTCCAATAACTATGAATTAGAGATAAAAAAGCATATCCCAGTTGAAGGAATAATGTTTTGTTCCTCCAGTTTCTCTGCAGATAAATGTGATTTTCTTCAGTTGACCTCCAATTTTTCTGCAATGAAGTTGTGATTAATATGCTGTGCATACCATTTTAACTTGCTGTGAAAAAGAACCAGAATATAGTTAAACAGCCTTTCATCTAGGCCTTCATCACTGTGCTGGTGAAACTTAGTCAGTTACTAGAAATAACATGGAACCCATAGCTGTATTTTATGAATGTGAAGAGACATTAGTCTATTTCTCACTGTATCTCCAGTGAAAATGAACCATGCTAAATAATAAATACTTTACACACTTTTTACATTGGATTATGCGTGCTATTTGAATAAAATATAACACGTATATAGTCATTTTTCAACAGTGAAATGATAATCAAGAGGAATAATATATAGCTCCCAACTACAAGGGTTATTTTTTTTTTAGTTTAAGTTATGCTTATAACCAAAATCATAAACTAAGAAGTACCAAGCTCATTTCCTGAACTTAGGATTTTAATTTGCTGCACTGAAGTTCTCCTACTTAACATTCTGTTTCTGTGATAGGCGAGAAAAAAGACCACCTTTTCCACTAACATTTAAGTTAGAATTTAATGCACAGAATTTTCTGGGAAGAAAACAGCTTAGGAGTTCCTCCTTCGGATATCAAGTAGGGTTGTCAACATCCTCATGGGTCTTTCTCAAAGGTCTTACACAACTGCTCTGGTCTATTTTGCTGCATTAGGATTCTGAGTGAGAAAAGCAGAAGATACAGCATGGAAGTAAACAAGAAAGCATTTTCTTCATACTGTTCGAAAACCGGTACTGGCATCCTGAGGCTGTTCCACAGTTCGTTCCTCACAAGTTTTATTTCCCAGCCAGCATTCAGCAGCGGCATAGGTTTATGTCTCTGATAGGTCTTGTGGACGTTCTGCCACCATCACAGGCTTATTGAAGAGACATTTCTGACATTGTGTGTTGATATGTAATGTATTCCAAAATAATTATGTGGAAGAGCAAAAATGTCAGTGCCTGTGCAGTAACTCCTCCCTAAACGCAGCAGTGGTGGTGTCTGGGGGAGGAATTAATAATTTTATTCAAAAAAGTATGAACTGAAAGAAGTTTCCATAGGCATAATATATACAACTCTTCAAGCACACGGTCATTGTATATTGACAATACAGAAATAGCGAATTGAAAGTTCAGAAGTGTTTCTCCAAATTTTAAGTTATAATTAAATGTTACTGGGATTACAAATACCCTACTACCAAAACAACTTGAAATCTGAAATAAAACAGTACAAGTTTCTAAAAGATACTTGTCAATGGGAATCCTCCATTCAGCATTACATAGAGTGTGAAAACAATGATAATCATAGTCTCCCAGCCATGAAGTCTTTGATGCTTATCACATTCTAACTTAAACATCTTTCACAAACCTCCCAAAGATTACTCTCTTTAGTCACTGAAAATATTATTTAAGAACATAAGAAAAGCTCTACTGGCTTAGATCAAGGATCTTTATCATGTCTCTGATAGTAGCAAGGGGACATTCCATTTAAGGACAATACAAGCGCCTAACCTCTATAATTTCCCTCATATCTTCTAAGCAGTCACAATCATTTGAGAGTTAGAGGCTACATTCCTGCATATTCACTTTAGTAAGTCCTGCTTACGGATCTCTTGTCCATGAATGTGCAGTCCCGTTCTGAACTTGATGATATCATTTGATATCCAGATGCAACTCTAGAAATAATTCCTTTTTCTGTGAATTGCTAAATATTAGACCCTTTTCTTACACCTCTAGAATTTTTTCTTACTTTTCTTCTGCTTAATGTTCAAACTTTTCCTCCTTGAAAAGGTTCTTAGTATGCAGCCCTACATTTCTATTTCTCTACATTCTTTGGAAAATAGACAATCATGAAATTCACAGTGAAGGTACCAGTCCACAAAGTAGGAGATGACTCTATAAATACCTGGCAGACTTCTGGCAAAATGGTCTTCAAAGATCCCTCACACAGATCATTACAAGAGCAGATACTCTTAGACTCCACCACAACTTATCCCTGGTCCCCATAAAAAATTTAATCTGTATTTTATTTTCACCCCTATCCTAAGTACTGTGATGATCTGAAACATCCATGTTTCTTTTTTTTTAAAAGGAAAATAATTTGAAATGTTAGATCTCCTCTGAGGATGTCATTCTCAGCAAAGGGAAATTCATAATGAATGTTCATTAATGTTCTTTATCAGTTCATTAAAGCTGCTTGTGCACTATGTTTATGAACATCTTTGATAAACATTTGGATTTGTTGTGCATGAACTGCTGATGAATAGTCATTAAACTGTCCCTAAGTTTATTCATTATGACTGCTTATTAATTTCTCATGAATTATTATAAAATGCAAGCTGCTCTAGCAGTCATCCATAAACAAAGAGCAATCGTTCACAGTATGTATTACTTATTAGAAATAAATTAAAAATATAAGTTCATTTCTAATGATTAATGCATAGAAAATGTACTTTGTGCTGGCAGTAACTTAATCAAATCTAAGGCAATTTCAGAGAAAACTACTGAAAATTATGTTATAATTTGGAGACACACTTTTACTTACGAATCATCTGACAGCCAAATTCGATCCACATTGCTGCACAGCAGCACTCAGCTTCTCAAGTATGTGTGTAAAGATGTCCAGATCTGTCTAGCATGTTGAACATCTCTCTTTTCTATATTGCTGATATTAGGGGAATACTTTCTGCTGGGAGTATGTAGGTAGCCAACACATACTCTTCACACAGTTATATTAACTAAATGTTATGTAATGCAAAAAACTTGTGCTCAAAAAAATCCAAACACGTCACAATTACAGCAGCCTATACAACTTTGATTTCCTTGTCCTATGCACAGCTGTCGTTTCCCAGTCACATAAGTTTTCCCCTATCAAATTCCATAGCCTCCAGCGTCAAGGGGCTCCATATCGCTTTGACTGTAGGACACAGCAGAAATTTCTGAACGAGATCTGTGTTATTTAGATTGCATACTGATAATAATTTAGGCCTTGCTGTCTCTGTGCTGTGACAGATACATCAGTGCATATCATCTGGATAGCTCAGATATAGAAAACTTAAATCTAGCTCAGATATGTCTACACTATGCTTAGGTATCTGCAGTCATCTGCACTGCACTCATACCCATTATAAAGCTGTTCTCATTAATATTTTTTGTTGTTGTTAACCAAACAATATTTAAAGTTTGCCTAGTTTTGATTAATAAACATTGACTCTAATTTTTTGGTTTGATTGGTTGTCCTAATAGAGTATTTTTCACAAATATCACAAACATAGACTTTCCATCCTGTTTCTTTTCAAGGAAAGAAAGAAGTAATGAAAACAGAGTGCAAGTAAAAGAATGTAGTCAGTCACTGTGCCACAGCCTCACAGCAATTGCTGCAATAGGAAAAAAGTCAGGTAGGCTGGTTGTGATAAATGCTACAGAAAGGTCAAAAAGGTGCTAGCAAATGCTAAAAAAGTGTTCACACAGGGTAGTTTCTGAAAAACTGGACCGCAACAAAAGAGAGAGGACTTCCAGCACAAAGAACACAGTCACCATAAAGGGCTCACAAAACAAACAGATAATGTGGTTTTGGTTTTAATAAGCTCAAGTTTGATGAAATTCCCTGTAACAAAATTCAAACTGAGATGAGGTCCTTTGGGCCTCATCATCAGTATATTAGTTTCACAGTGTGGTATTTCCACAGACTTCAATCGTAACTTCTAATCTCCAGCAATAAATTTGTATAAGTACATACTGTCTACACTAATAAATATTCAGCCATTCAGTAACGTCATTGTTTTCTATTCCTCAGTAGACTACTCAGAAGTAATTTAAAACAAATTAGACAGAAAACATGTACTCTTCTTATTTCTATTTTATAAAAACGGTAGTTAGTACTCCCTTTCCTCCCTTTAAGGACCTGATTTATTCACATAGAAAGGAAGTATAGGATTTCAGCTTTAGGCTTTCCTCTCCCGTGGCCCATCCAGGGCCACACACATCTCAAACCTGATGCACAGAATGTGCGTTACTCACACAGCCGTTCAAAATCACTTGTAAATAAGAACAAGCATTGGAGTTGTAGTAATTTCCGTTACTGTAAAGGAGAAGAAAATCTATATTGGGGAGGGCTTAATCTAATTGCTTCTCTCTCCTTTATCTTCTCTTTTGTAGCCTTTTTTTAACTACCTTTTCTCTTCTTACTGGAATCTCAATTTTATTCTTTGTTTTCCCCACATACTTATTTTACCCTTTTTCCCTTGTTTTCTTTTTCCTAAACCTAAACCGGAAAGAAACTAAATGTTTTGCTTGAATTCACTCCTTCAAATCAAACAAGGCTAATAACTTTAATTAAAAACCTGCAATCATTATGTCCTGGTTTGAGGTAAAACAGAACCAATTTTGTTCAGTAACTTTGCTTCTTAGCTGGGCCTCTTGTAACTACTGAAATTAACAGCATATTGTGCAGACACCATTTGCTCTCAGAGTGATAGGACCGATGTTTATAGCTGATGCCCAGGTTGATACACGGAGAGGCTCTTGCTTATACTTATTGCTATCACAGCCAAGGCCAACCAACTTTGTTATTTGCCACGTTGGAGGGTCGGAAGCAGAAGAGCGAAGAGGGGTCGCACCTGCAGGGAGGAGCGGACAGGACAGGTGACCCAAAACTGACCAACGGGGTATTCCATCCCATCTGCCTCATGCTCAGTATAAAAGCTGTGAGGGATCAAAGGGTCAGCTCTCTCACTCTCTTTCTTCAATGGCCGACGTCTGAGGACTCTGTCTGTTCGTTTGCCTTTGATCCCGATCCTGAATGCAGATCCGGAATCCAGTTCCCGTCCGTCACTGAGTCCAGCCTGGGACTGCCCCAGTGCCAGCCGGTGTCGTGATTGTCACCCTGGGAGCCTGATACGGTTTTGTATATATTTCATTGCTTCCTAATTTATTTTATTATTAATATTTCATTAAAGTAGTTTAGTTCCTTCTAAACTTACGTGTCTCTCTTGTCCCTCCTCTACCTCTCTTTTTGAAGAGGGGTAGAGAGGAGCATCTGTCGGTCCCATCTGGGGTCCCCCACGTCCCCAGTGGCCGATTTGGCCTAAACCATGACAGATTAATATTCTAAAACTAAGACCATACTAAGAAATTTAGGTGGGCATATGAAAACTAATAAGCTTATCAGCAGCGATTCATCTGTAAAGAAAGAACTTCTGTGTTCTCAGTTTGTATTCAGTTGCAAAAGCTACGAGCAGGGAAAGGCAAGGACCTGCCACGCAGCAGGGCAGGTAGCAGGGAGCACCCAGGAACACCCAGGAACACCCTACCTCAGTGCCAGAGACATCAGACTCTGGTACTCCCGCCTGACGTGGAGCTTGCAAACACTTGATGGAGGGGACAGTGCCAGCTCACATCTTCTCCCCAACAATGTAAGGAAACAAAAAGACAATTACGATGAAAACTTCAGTTTTAATACCCAGGTACATTTGTGTCAGTATACATTTGATTTAGAAAGCTAAAAATGTGCTGATTGCAAAATCTCATTTAATAATCTAAAAGCTTTATACTATTTTAGGATCTAGGCCATAATGCAGAAATAAAAAAGTGGTATTTGCTTTCAATATTTGAAGCAAAAGCTGTGTTAATTGGACTTAAGATCATACATCAAAACGCAGTATGAGTGAAAGCTACTTAATTTAATAAATTAGGTATTTTTGTCATTATTTAATTATCTAAGAGTAATCAAAAGCAATAACTGCATTTTCATAGATAAGGAAGTAATGCGAGAAACAAGGCTGATTGAGCAAGACTACCTCATGGATTCTTTTTCTGGAATAAGCTAATTTGATAAGTATCATTTGGAAGAGCAAATGATTAAAAAGTACATATGTAGAAGCGGTAGCTGTAAATTAGAGTTAAAAAAAGACCTAGGTAATCAGAAAATATACTTGGAAAGAATTTTTTTAACCACTGAAGTGCAGCAGAGAAAGATCAAAACCTTTGACACGTGTGGGTGCTTTTTTTCTTGTATTATAATCTAACCACTTTGTTTGCTGCTTACATGGTTAAAGGCAGAACAGATAGTGGCTCTTCAATATTTATCCAACACTTATGCAAAATGCTTTTTCAGGTGCTGTGAGTTTTTCCAAAGACTAGACTTACTGGGAATTTGTCTAGCACCGAGTGGAAGTTAGAATGGCTCTAGCACCTTCCACACTGGTTGCGGGGGGCGGGGGGAGAATACTGGGATTTAGAGTCACGTAGATTTTAGAGCCTGAATTCATGCATGGTTTATCTACACTAAAACTGAAGCATTTGTGTTTGTGAAAGCACATCCTTACATGGGCCAATTTCAAAAAGATTACAAAACATGGTTTCCATTTGTTTGTGTCAAAAGTATGCCTTGTCTACTAGGAATTTAAACATAAGTCAACACACTTCCATGAAATGGACTTCTTAGTCTCAGTATGTTTATTAGGAAAAAAGAATCAAATAAAAAATTACACTTAGAAAAAGTTACTGAAACACATACTTCAACATCTGAAAATATCAAAAATATTTTCTATACAGTAAAAGCTGATGTTTAACTGAATTAGTGACTATTCGGTTTACCCTTGCCTTTTTGTTAAGCATTAGAAGCTGAACGTTCTTCAAATACTGGTGAAATTCAGAATTATTTCCTTTTCCATGCTACATCTAATTCTCCATCCTGAGGGACGTTGTGCCCTACAGATGCTCTCTGGTAACGTGTAATGCTAAACTAAGGTTTAGAAGGAAAGACTGCTAGGAGAGGTAGATTGCCCAACTGGGAGGATTCCAGCAGTAATGAAGCTTCGGAAGTTCAGAGACGGGCATTTTGGTGGAAGGCACTGGGTGTAATAATCTTAACCTCTAAGAGACAGCCTACTTGGGACTACTGCTGAGGAGGCATTGTGTCTCTTTACCCTCCCTGACACCACTCAGAAACATCCAGAGCTCCACACCTACTCACACTTCTCACCCTCCGCTCTGGAGTCCGTAAAGCACAGTTGCACTATGCATGACTTTGCACAAACAGATAAAAGAGAACCATTCTTGACCTCAGAGTACAATCATTGCCACTCTTAATATATTTAGGTAATTTCCACTCTGAAATTATTTTTTCTTTCCCTCAATGTTTGCCTCCAAGTTTCAGGAGCCTTCTCCTGAGGACCAGTTTTGACCTTATCCCAGCAACTGACAGCACGCTGTAAGGGAAATATACAGAAAATTATCTGGGTGGTAGAAATGACAATTCTTTTGTCCCTTAATTTCTGATCAAAGTATCTGAGAGACCGGAGACAGATAACATCATCCACACTGGTAAGAATGAGTTCAGACACTTCTGTAACTTCCATTAAAAAACTGCGGAATCACCTCAGACAGGTCACCCAGCTGAGGTGAGAATAGACAGTAGCTGATGGCTAACCTCTATCTCAAGCATGAGTGGATTCATGTACAGTGGGTGAAGTTTCCCTTTTCCCCTTATCCTCCATCCTCAGTTTCGCTTTGATTGATGAAAAAATACTCTAAAGTCAGGTAACCTTAGTCATTCAGCACTGAATGAATTTATATAGAAACCTATCAAATAAACAGCTTATGAGATACTAGTTTAAAATTGGTATTTTCTAAGGTTTAGCATCTACCATCACTAGGAGTTTTTTTTCTCCCAGTTGGTCTGTATAATGAAATATTGAGCATTCAAACTCTCTATATAGTCTAAGTTAACTAACAACTTGTCAACTTTCTGTATTGGAATTACTTGAACTAAATTAGTAATGACGTAACTGTTGCACAAGTCCATTGTTTAGAGTAAGAGAAAGAGCTAGTTCTCCTCAGCAACTGGCAAGCAAAGTCTTTGTATTACTACCGCTTCCAGACCTGGAATGTGTCTAGTTCTAGGAAAACACATTAATTCTGATTCAGCACAGAGCAAGTTCATATCGAGACTAGTATGCTCAAATTTTCATGCTGCAATCTCCTCTGGGAGTCTGAATATAGGACTTCAGACTCTTCAGATGGGCTTTTAAATATGCACTCTCACTGGTCCACATCAACCTGGGTTTCTCTCTGCCGCTGTGCTGCTACTTAAGCTTAGCTGAGCACGAAGGACTCAAAGAGAACAGCTTCAAGAACAAAAAGGGAGTCCTGGACTATGTCAAATTTGCCAATCCTGCAACTGGGAACCTGGCATATCTAAACTTCCCGCAAATGGTGTCAGTTTAACTACCCACTTTCTAAAGCAGCTACAGAGACCTGCATTCCCTTGTCTACTCCAACAACATTGTTATCTGCTACCTAGTTACACGTGGGGAAGATGCAGGGGAAAAAAGAAGAGAAAGGAATTCAACATGGAAAAGAAACAATAGGAGGGGACCCTGAAGGTGCCCATCTTGTGGGTTTTGTCTCATTTTTGTAAGGGGACTTGGGATAGCAGAGAATGCCGAGAATAAGATGAAAGGATGCAACTTACTGGGGGTCTGTTGGAAAAAATAGGCACATGGAGACAGAGAGGCACTAGAAGGTTACATGAACTCAAACTCAGGCTTCTAACGAAATGCACAAAGTGACTGGTGAATCAGAGATAACATTAAGCTTTTTTAAAAATACCAGGATCTCCCAATTCAGATCCTTGTTCCAAATACTTTGGATGGCAAGCTCTGTGAAAGGAGGTAAAAACAAATACAACTTCAAAATATTTTGTGTTTATTAATATACAAAAGTAGTCTTCTGGTATTGACACTACAAATTGTGTCCACAAAAAAGCCAACATGGAAAGATGGCCCTAAAGGAAGAGGGACTTACATCAAAGAACAGGCTGTAATAATGGCAACTTCTCGAGCATGCTTTGGTACCCTATGGTCTCTGTCCATCCTTTAATCACAGTGAAAAGAGTTAAAATTCCTTCAATAAATGAAAATATTTAAATCAATACCCTGATCTCTATGGACCAGAAAGATGGGGTCTAATTTCAGTGGAGAAACTACCAGGTTGGTGAAAGTCGAGAGGAGACAGGGAAGATGGGACAGTCACCCGAGTTCTTAGTAACTGCCCATTTTTCCATTAAATGTGTAATTGTACAATAAAATGAAAGTCCACTTCAGTCTGACTATCCTAATGCGTACCATAATAACAGAGACACTCCTCTCACATCGCTAGACTTAAGTCCTATTTTCAAGTGATTCCTTTTTCTTCAACTAAATAGTATTTAAGCTTCTAGTGGAAGACTCCTAACTTTAGGAACTTCTGCTGATGCCAAGGATTTATGCAGATCTATAAGCACTGGGCAGGAAAGAATGGATCATTTCGGCATTGGTCCCTTCAGAAATCTTGGATGGTTAAAAAAGGCTAATATTCAGAAGTGCCTTTGGAAGTTAGAAACACAAATTCCATTAGAAGACAAAGGAACTTCTAAAGGCTATAGTTTTAGAAGAATCTTCCTTTAAAAAGCAAAGGACAGAGACATCTAGACTTTCAGAACAAGTTGCTCTTTAAGCTACTAAACTCATGTGTCTCTGATGACTGTAGTATCTCAGCACACATTAGTCCGCACTCTACACTGTGAAAGTTAAACTAAGTTAAAAAAGGCATTTCTTTTTCAAACTATGAGTCATAAAGACAGAGAGACAAAGTAATTAGCACAAGGTCATCCTGTACCTGAACTCAGAACCAAAACTGTATCATTAAAGTTCCTAGCTCTCATCTCAGCCAGTAATCTATCCTATTTCTCTGTCTTTTAAATAAACACAAACTTCTATTTCTACCCCAACAGAGGCTTATGCATTAGAAGAGAGGGAATTCTTTCCTCAGTCACTAGGCTCTTAGCAATTAATTGATATTCCAACCAGGCTCTTTGGATTAGGGGCTGGTTTGGGTTGGGTTGTTTTGGGTTTTTTTTGCTTTGCCACTTTTAGGTATTACCTGCACCTATCTTTAAGGTACACCAGATGAATAAAAATTTTGAGAGGCTCTGTGGTCCCGTAGAGGGGTTGCTTCTCCCTTATGCCTGTGGTTCCAGTTTGCTGAGGCACTAAGGACCACACTGAAATCATGTGTGTAATCCTAAGTGAGCCACCAGCTCAGAAGCACTACTGAAATGCCGACTACATTGTGTGCACACAAAGGGTTTCTCCCCTTCGTGAGTCTTCCCATGGAGGATGAGGCTGGAGCTGCGTGTGAAACGGTCACCACAGTACGAACACTCAAATATACGTTCCCCACGGTGTACTGCCTGGTGCTGGGTCAGAGCCGAGTTGCGGCTGAAGCTCTTCCCGCACTGCGTGCATTTATAAATCTTCTTTGTCGGGTGGCTACGCTGGTGCTGGAGAAGGTTTGAGCTGCTGCTGAAACTTTTGCTGCACTGATAAGGACTCTGTCCCGGTGAAGGTCCTCCTGAGATCGCTGTGTCCTGGAAGTCTCTCAGATTCCCGTTTCTCTTCCCAGACACCTCTGTCTGTTTGTCTTCAAAGGGTGTTTTCAAACTGGTATTTTGAGACATTTCACCCTTCTGACAATCTAGGTCACCATTTTGGAATATGTTTTCTCTTTGATCTCCTGATGACAACTTGTGTTCTTCCATATGTCCATGCCTTTCCTGTTCATGAGTTTCCATTTTTTTCCTCAAGTCTATTAACCACTGCAAGTTTAAAAAAGAAGGGGAAAAAAAAAAAAAGTAATTTGCTATTGTCTGGAAATAACAGACTTAATTCTCTAAAGAATTAGTGCCTGTATTTTGGAGCTAAGAATAAGCAGAATAGTTAGCAAAATTAGGCTGTGAACAGTTAAGCTGAGAGCTAGAAGACTCCCATCTCAGAGCTGCCATCTTCACCGAGGTCACTACAGAGAGCCTTTAAGGGCTGTGTAAACCTGGAAATACACCAATCATCATAGAGGTGTGGGCTTCGAATCACTAGAAATCTGATCAGATATCCTTGAGAAACAAGCACACATCTCACCCTGATTCTTCATACTGCTGTGGTGCTCCACAATGAATCAAAGAGCACCAATGGTCACATATATTCTTATTCCAGTTTGATGTAGGCACAGATGTTTGCCAATGGAGTTGAAATAACAAACTTTAAAATGCCACACGGGAGGAGCATTCTTTCGTCCCAGCACAAAGGAATACACATCCCTTTTCCTCAACAGAATCTACGTTGCCTGTAGTCTGTTGTGTCAAATTTTAATTTGATTTTAAAGAACAGTGCATTTAAGATCCTGGGCCTACTGCGAGTAACCTTTTAGAGAGCCCAAATAAAGGTTTCTAAGCCAGTACTTCCCATGCGCACTCTCGGGGAATCACTTTGAGAGCTTGCTTGCAAATACTTCCAAGTCCCAATGAAAGTTACTTTTTAACAAGTCCTTAGTCATTTAGAGCTTCCACTTGTATAAGGGAGATAACAACCCTTTTACTTTTAGAATGACATTGATGTTGAAATGCATCAATGTTCACCAAGAGTGTAGATATAACAGAAACAGATAACTAATCCATCATGTGTGTAATTATTTCTTTAATGCAGAAGATTTAATGTATAAGATGTAGTTGTATCTTAAATTTGTAAGCAGGAATGGTCACAATGTTTTGTGCAAAGTACTTCTTAACAGAAACTACAATTTGGTCAGGACAGTCTCAGTACAGCACTCAAACTAGTGCAAATAATCCTTTGTCTTCCACATGAATTTTAGAAAAAAGTTTCATTTTTATTTTTTCCTTCAAACTTTTGGTTCTTCAGTTGATGAAGTAGAATTAATCATATTATATTTAAGTTTTCATCAAAGTGCTCTCATAGATTTGAGTTACCTAGCTTGCTACTTTGTGACAACTTGTATGCCTGAGCCGTAAGCCTCTCTCTTTTATTCTGTGAGGCTTTTTCCACGTTTCAGCATAATTCATGGCATGCTCAGGCCTCCAGTTCCCACCTGGCAGGTAAAAAGAAAGAAGCCCTCTTGTAGGTACTAAGGCTGACCTACTTCACTTTGTGTAACAGCCATGGGGATCTCGTGGGTTCCTGATGCTTTCATAGCTCACTATCACCATCCCTTCACAAAATCCCTCATTGGATTATCATTCCTTTAAGTTCTGAGCTGTCCCCATGAAAAACTGCAGGTGATAATACTTGGGGAAAAACTAAGATGGCAAAACTTTAAAGGCCTACTATAGACGAATTATTATCATGGCAAGGAGGAGCCAAAGGCCTGACATTTCTATAGTTTCCCTCCTGCCTTAGGGATAAAAGCCTCAGATCCAGCCTCTGAGTGGTCCTAGATGGAAACCGTATGCTGGAACAGTTGCCTGGACCGAGTTCCCAGACCCAGCTCTTCTGGCAAGATATGCAGGAACTGTTACAGGACATGCATGCCCTTAATCTGGTCCTTTGTATGTCTCTGCCTTCAGTTTAACTTCAGTTGCATAAGGCCCACAGGTACGCCCAACCTACTGGAAGCAGAACCGTCTGAACTGCTGGTGCTGCTTCTCCATGCTGACACTTTCCTCTTGCAGAATTACTGCCTTCACTGTGATGATCTCTACTGTCTGAAGTGTTCGGGTTCCTAGAGAACTATCAGCTGTTTCTAGGTGACAAGCAAGCTTTACCCGTTCAAACTTATCCACGTAACTATCGCTGAGCTTGAGCTGTGGCAGCTGCAGATTTTCCCAGGCCGAGACAAAAGGGGAATGCAAGGTCTGAAAAACCTGCTGGCACTGAGTACCTTGACATTTTGCCATGCCTGCACAGCATGGCTCATTACCCCATTGGCACAGACCCTACTTTTCTCAGAAGCTAATGGCAGTGTCTTGTCAATCGACAAGTTTCCCAGTTTATGTCAGTCTCCGCCCGCTTTTCAGAGCTAACCCTGCCTCTGTTCATCATTATATTAAAACATATGCTAACTAACTTTCCAGCAACGGCATTCTAGTTCTAGCACTACCGTCCATGTAGTAGGTAGCCTTTTCTTCCCCGCATCCAAATTATGCAGAAACTGCTGAGCCTTAGTATTTAGTACCTGGTGAAGGTCGATCAAATCTACTCTTGCATCTCTGAGTCAGCAGCAGCAGGAAAAGAATATTGATGGACTGGCAAGGGCAACAAAACATGGGCACATCAAAAAGCGTCACCTGGATGGGTCACAAAAAGGACGAATTAAAATAAAAACAATTACACACTTTACGGCTACCTACCACGAGTTTGGTTTTTTTTAAAAAAAAAAAACACACCCAAACGGGAATTCCCCCATACACCAATCATCACAAGGCACTGAAACAACCAGTTTTCGTTGAAATCCCATTATCCCTTATCTAGAATTTCTGTCTCCCTTGGATGTAATCCAAACACAAAGTAGGTGATAATTCTGCAATTTATGAAGCACCATTTACAAGTTGTTAAACTTACACCACATGAATTTTCATTTAAAAAGATGAATGACATACAGTCTATACAACTCATGTAATACTGAGTGTATTTCAAAAAGCAGTTTACCCTGGAATTCCACGAATATATGTTTTTACTATATAAAATTAAAATTCAGCCCTGGATATTTCAGGGCTCTAAAATTGAATTTAAGTGCATGCTAATAGAAAAGGACAATACATAAAAATATAGCACCATTTTTATTATTTCATTAATAATAACGCAGTTCTACAGTATTTGAACAGCTTTTTCATGAACCCATGAAGTTCTGTTATGCTGTTTACATAATTTTCATGCTACATAACAGTAACTTGAAATGTAATATGTAAGAGCAAAAAATTAAAAATACATATTTTTCTCCTCAATGCTTTTTAGAATGTGCATTTGCAAAAAGCCGAGTGCTTTTCCAGCTGTGACAACTGCAAATCTATTAATACCAAAGTGTCAAGAGTCAAGAAACTGAGATAATGAATCTTCAGTCTCTGCCAGCGTAGCAGCTCTGATGAGCTCAACTTGGGGAAACGTGTAAGAACTACTGGACAGCAAACACCGTCCCTTGCACTGGCTATGGGCTCCTCCATTACCAACTGCAAGTCGTATTTGAAAATACGGTACGTTATGCTATCTCAGCCTTTGAAAGGAAGGCGCGCTCAGCACGCTGCCGCAAGAGCTGTCTCAAGGCAGAGATGCGTGGGAGTCCTGCGGTGGAGGGAAGCAGGAGCGAGTGCGCTGCCAGAATGGAGGGAGAAGATTTTGAAAGTTTCAAAATCATTTTGACTTCGAGAAGGAGGAGCTCTCTACCCGATTTGCCCGCGCATTTGTACTCCTTTTCTGGGCGGTGTAACCGATGTGCCCATTGTGTCCTCATAATTTCTTACAGCACATTGTAAGTACCATAGCACTAAAAGTACGGTCTTTAAAACCGAGCAGAGAGATCAGGAGCCGCGGGGCCTCTCCCCAGCACCCCCCAGCCGCCGCCTGCCCGGGGTGAGGGAGACGGGGGTCTGGCGCCCCCCTGCCCGCCCGTCCCGCCGCTGGGGGGCTCCTGGTGCCTCCGCCTCGGCTCTCGGCCGAAGCCGGGTTCCCCGGTGCCAAGGGCTGGGCTGGTCGCTAAGCGAACGGCAGCTGCTCTCTAGGAACCCCTCTCCCTGCCCAGAAGGGAGAGGGAATAAGGGGGAGACACTTACGGGTTGGGGGAAAAAAAAAAAGAAAAAAAAAAAACAACCAAAAAAACCCACAGAGAGCCCCAACCAGACCTCAGACAGCTTTAATGAAATGTTAACAACAAAAATAAAATATAATAAGAAGAAAATAATGAAATATATACAAAACCAATACCGAGCTCCCAGTATGATGATGTCACCAGCCAACAATGGGACTGGACTCGGCGGCAGGCGGGCACTGGATTCAGGAACGCATGGATCGGGATCAAAGGCAGATCCGACAGAGTCCTCCTCGGACGCCGGCCGTTGAAGAAAGACACTGACCCCTTTGTTCCCTCAGCTTTTATACTGAGCATGAGGCAGATGGGACGGAATACCCCGTTGGTCAGTTTTGGGTCACCTGTCCTGTCCGCTCCTCCCCGCAGGTGCGACCCCTCTTCGCTCTTCTGCTTCCGACCCTCCAACTCGGTACCTAAAGTGAGCTGCCCCTGGCGGGTACAGCAATAAGTGGAGCCTCTCTGCATACCGTTCCTTGGTGTTCACTACAAACATCAGGCCTTAGCACTCTGCTAGCAGCAGACAGTGTCTGAAAAATATGCTGTTAATTTCAGAGAGCGCAGTCAGTTAGAAGAGACTTAACTAAAAAGTAAAATAACTGAAAATTGGTTTTGTTCTACCTCAAACCAGGACACAACAGGGTGGCAACAGCTGCTGTCCCCCAGGCACGTACTAAAGCCAAGGTGTGGGCACGACAGAAAAGCAGGAGGTGCCAAATCCCCCTTCGGTTGTTCAGCTGGACCTAGGAATACTATGGCAAACTGCTTACCCTGGCACTACAGTCGCGTACATCTCAGTTCTGCAGGGATTCCCTCCTCGAAGGAACCATTTTGTGTCCCAGGCAGAAACCGTAAGGCCATGGCAGACCTTTCAACAGCTCCGGAGGGCTTATGAACTCTTTGGCAAGAGGTCGAAGTCCAAGGCCTCCCGAGAAACTTTACTCAGTTTGGTAGCGTGTTACTGCGTCTCCTCTGTGACGACTCCTGTCCCCAGGCACCTTGGGAAGGCAGACCAGGTACTTTGCAGTGGCTGAAAAACAGAATCCTGTTTGCCAAGGCCTGTCAAGCTCCTCGCTCCCCTCTTCGTGTTCTGCTGCTGCCTGGACGAGTCTTTCATTCTCAGTTCACTATGAGATTTCACCTCAGCAGAGAGGAGAAATCCAGGCCTTGCTGACAAACACTCCTCTACCCAGGTAAAACAATAAAGGGCTACCTAAACTAACAAAATACTCTGAGCTTTTTTCCCCACGGGGCTTAATAATCCAGCCGGAGATTCGATGCCCTTATTGTTGTTTTTTTTCCTTTACAATGGACAAAGCTTAGGCCACAACAGAAAGATTGTAGGGTATGACAATTTATTCACAGGAGCTTTCCAGAGAGACAGAAAAAACTATAAGTAGAAAAAAAGCTGACTACCACCGAGTACTCTCTTAAAAAGTTCAAATAAACATATGCAGCACCTGAGAAAAACATAAACATCCCCAACTCTGTACCACCATCACCGGCAGCTCTATTCGCACATGCTCAAAACGTTACGAATCCTTCCACGCCGTGTGCCGCATCTGGCAAAGCTTTTGGCAGCTGTCGTTTGTGTGTCTTGTCCATCGGTACCGTTCCCACACGGAGCCCGGTACCGGATTCCCTCCCAGTCCCACGTCAGTCGCAGAAAAAGTGGAGCACAGCAGCGGTTTGCTGACGGTGTGGAGGATACAAAAGGAGCAAGACAGACAGATACAACTGCCTACGAAGCAATTGCCTTAGAACACGTAAACTGCTCTTGCGCATAAATATATGGACATATATATATCAGTTTAAAAAGGAAATACATGAGTGTGACCAACGAGGCCACTTCTGAAGTTTTAAGCTGAGCCTTACACAATGCCTTCACGACGAGCGCACTCGCTGCCGATGACCACTTCCTCCACGATACGAAGCACAGTCACGACATAACCTCCGTCCTGACGCCCCCCGGCAGCACACCGTCCCGCCGCGCCCCGTTCACCCGGTCTTCCCTCTCCTCCTCTGGGTTTCCTGGCTCTTTGCGGGCCGTTGCCCCCCTCCCCCGCTCCCGGTGCCCGTTCGTGCCCGGCCCTGGCAGGGGGGTGTCCCGCAGGGGGGTGTCCGGCAGCCGCCCCCTCGCCCCCGGCCTCGGGCTAAACCCGAGCGCTCCGCCGCTCCTTCAGCCTGCTTACGTTCAGGTGCAGGGCAAGCCGTGCTACGGACACGCTGATTAGCGCATATTTAATGTTCTGTTTTGGCTGCCAGGTACGCGCTCCTGCAGCGGGTGAAGTGAACGGACCGCGCATTGCTACTGTTTAAGCGCTCTAAAACAGTTTGACTCTATTAATATACTGAAAGGCTGAATTCATGTATTATTAAACTTCATAAGCGTATGAACAGTTGTCTTCTACGCATAGAAAAAGGGACATGAGTATGCCGCTACATGAAAAATAAATACTCCCAGTGTCACTACATTACACAGCCTCTCGTACTGGGTAAGAGCCGCCTGGGTGAGGGCGCGGTGCTCTCCGGACTGGTTCCTCCGGACATCCCGTGCGCGAAGGGTGTGACAACAAATTCACTTACTTCCAGGCAGGTAATGTTACACGGGGTGTCTGATTTAGCGGAGTGACACGAAACCTGCCCAAGTCACGATCCCAACCGCAAGCTGCGCTTAGCAAAAAGGTAGAGCTTTTGCAGTAACACCGCGACACCGAGGCGACTCCCACGCCCGGTCCCCTCCAACCCGCTGAGCACGGCCGGCAGGGAGCAGGCGGGCTGCTCCAGGAGCCCAGCTCGAGCGCGCCGCTCTTTTTCGGAATACTTTTGCGACTTGTTTGGGGTTTTATGCTCTGTGATAAGCGGAGGCACGAATTCACCCCCTTTCTTCTTCTGCCCCCACCCCCCGCCCCGGTCTGGCTGACTCAGGGAGGCATTCACACTCCTTAATGAACTCGAGAGGAAACATTTGCCCTGAACCTGTCGATCCACTCAACTGCTGATGGCTGTTTAGCGAAAACAAAGCCCCCCCTCAGGTCCCCTTTGTGTTGAGATGCAGGCAGCCTCTTTGCAACAGCTGTGGGCAGTCACAGCTTGTATTATTCCCTGAGCTCCTTGGGCTCATCTCCCTCGCCCATCTCCTCTGAGCATTCTTCCATTGTAGGGGTTTATTGGTCAGTCACTGTCTTGGATCCTTTTCTTGAGTGAAGAAAGTATAGCAGGCTCTGTAGAGAAAATACTTACTCTGGGTTTGCAGTGGTTATATTGCTTCTAAATCAGCAGAAACCATTGCCTCCTGTTAATGGAGAAGGACTTGTGAGTCAAATATGCGCATGGAATTTCATCGGGCTTCAGTTTGGCGTGCTTTTTAAGGAGTACCAGTGTAAATAATCTATCATGGCAAACTTATGGAGTGATGTTTTCTACAGAGCTCTAGAAACAGCGCAATTATCATTAGAACCAAAAATACTACACAGTAAAGAAAGATATACTCTGTGCAGATTACTTAGGGCTGAGACCTAAATTTGTTAGCTTGTGAGTAGTGGGTTTTTCTGAATAGGTAAATACTGGCCTTTATTTGTCAAAAACTGCAAAGCCGAAAAGTATCTAATTATTATTCCCTTGAGATCCTGCCTATTTTTTTAGATATCTGTTTTCCGTGTGGAATGGCAGCCGGTGTCATTATCTTCCATAAACATTCGTACCATCTCTCCTCTACTGAATGTTGCATGTATGTGCATTTTCTTTCAGTTCATAAGGACCGTTCCTCCTCTGCCCAGTGTTTCTATTTCTCTTGTATTACCTAACAAAGTTGGAATCACAATTTCATTCTTTCCATAAATGTCCACTGAATTCTTAATCTACAGTAGTCAGATTTTTTTTTGAAGGTCAGAGAGTCTATAGGAATACTGACTTTATGAATATATTCATGAGCTTTTTTTGTGACAACCTTGCATTTAAAAATCATCTCTCTCTTTATGTTACAGCAAAATATCTGCTTTGAAAGACTGTCTCCAATTGTGCCCACATGGACAAATGGCAAAGAAAAATGTGGACTATGCCTAAAATGCAGAAGGTAAGAATATTGCATACAGATTAGAGCTTATGACTATAGAACTGGAAAATATAGCATGAGGATTAACCGTCCCATCCCACTGGAATTTCTGTTGCTAAAAATTCTGGTATCTTCTAGGCAAGTAAAGTTATCTCATTTGTGATGCACTGAAACAGCAAGGTTTTTGTTCTTGGGTTGTTTTCCTTTTGAGGGCATGAAATTCATCATTTATTTTTATTCCTGTTAAGCACGGAGCTCTGCTGGTTTGCAGAGCAAAACAGATGCAAGCTTGTTTTCTGTTTTTTAGAAAGAATAGCTCCCCTGCTGTCATTTCCAAGTTAAAGACTAATTAGACTTACAGAGATATTTCCAGGACGATGAACGTAAAATGTAGGGACCCGATCCTGAGAAACACTGAAAACTTGCAATGCCAGGGAAACCAGTGCCAATAATAGGGGATTTGCTGCTTTATTTTTTTCCCTCTGGGCCCAGTTTCATCTTCCCTATAATGGGGCCCATGCTGAGACAAAAAAAATAGAAGTTCAAATATAATCTGTTAAATATTGGCAATTTCAAGGCAGGTTACATACTTTGCCTTGCAAGCATATGGACCTTTTTTTTTTTTTTTTTCTTTCCAAAACAAGAGGAATTGTTCCATACTCTGCAAACAGGTTTTTTTATGCTCTACAAATTAGCATGGAGGTATTGCATCATTACAAAACAGAAACTATCAGACTGTGTAGAATTTCTGGCAAAAAGAATTTTCAACCTTTTTTTTCCTTCTGTTCATAGTAGAAAGCTAGTGTTTGAGGTGGTGTTGATATTGCTATAGACTTAAAGACTTTTCAGGAAATTGAAAATCAAAGGCACTTCAGAGAAGTATTGCATAGGTTAATTATCATATAAAGTTGGAAGGGTTCATTACATAATCTAGTCTAGTCTAATCTAATCTAAATATGACCTCCAACATACCAAAAATGCATGTATTTCCTGTACTTATGTATTGTGTCTTAGCTGAAGTGGACCTTCCACAAAACACGTCTTTCAGGAAGGTCTTTGCCTCACATCCTGGTGGGGGCTTTTGCTAGTTTGCCTCAGTGGTTAATGTCTTGTTAACACCTTGGCATTATTTCCAGTCTTGCCTAGCTTCTAGCCAGTGATTTTTTTTTTGGGTTGTGTTTCTCTACCTACCTAAGGATGATATCAGAATTAGCGTTTTCTCTACAAGTATTTTTCATCTTCAGCAGAGTAATCAAGACACTTTTCAATTTCTCCAGAAAAGTAGCCTGAGCTCTTTTAAATGTCTTACTAAAACATGACTTTTGCAACAGAAATTTTTCAGCTTTTCTGTACTTTCTCCTGTATTTCATCCTATCACGACAGTATGTTTTATTCACATAATTCGTAGTATTCATACAAACTAGGGCTGGGAAGATACTAGGCAGAAAGTCATCCGGTTCATCCACTACTCCAGGGCAGGATCCGCTGTACACATTCTTGATCAAGGTTTATCTAACTTGTTCTTAAAAACTTCCACCACTGAAGAGTCCTCTCTAGGCAATCTATTCCAATGCCTCACTATCTTTACCACTAGAAAGTAAATCTTCGAACTAAAATGAGGCACAACAGTCCAGATAAGACCTTCCTAATGCTGAACAGAGCATAAGGATTACTTCACAGTCTTGTTATCCCTTACAGTAACATATGTGATTTTTCCAACAGCACAGCCCTTCACTCATTTTCAGCTTAAAATTCACAGTAGGTTCTGAAACTCTCTTCTGAAAATTAATATCCAGCCAGTAGTTTCTCTCCTTGTATTTGTTCAGATGGCTGTACTAATATTGTTCTCTCCAGCCTTGTATAAAGAGATAAAATTACTCCATTCATATTCACTACTGCCTCTTTTGTACATTTCTAGGTTTCATCAGCTCCTTTAGGTTACAACACGACACTGAAACTGAGTTAATTTCTTTGCCTTATGACTCCTCAACTATCCCCAGTGATTCAGCTTTTCAGGGATGTATGTAGTCTTTCAGTAAGGCATTTATTATTCCTAGGGATGCAAGCCAGTATTCTGTGGTGGGGAGCTGTCAAAGCTAGTCAATCATAATGTGTCTTAAATTCTGTTCCTCTCTAGCATTTAGGTGCATTATTCAGAATTATCGTGTATGTGCCTTGCTCAGACTTATCACATACTTGGATTCCTCACATTTGTGTATCTTACTGAGAGCTTAACATCTTTGCCTGACGGTAGGAGCCTACAGTCTTTCTTTAAAAAAAAAAAATCAAAGAAAGAGATTGTACTTACTGAGACATTTACAAGCATACTGTAGATTCTTTTATACTGACAGAGCAATGGAGGGAATGAGTTATGACTTAGCATTTTGAGAACATTAAAAAAATTGAGGTTTGACGCTACAAATAAATTGACGTGGTGAATCCACTCTAACTTCTTCATAAGGTAATTTGTGATGTCAGGTGTCAAGTTGACTACTGGAAAGAATCATATCTGGTTTCTGTATAATATAGCACGTTTCCTTGAAAAGTATCAGATAAGCATGTCATCCTCTCCACCCTCCTGCAATTTAACATGCAACTATTTTCAATCAGATAAATTAATCTGCAAGTATATTGAAAAATCTGTTGATGAACTAGTTGAATTGCCATTTATCACATACTTTGCATATTTGGTGCACATTTTATTTCCTAGACATACATTAGAAATAATGTTCCTGACATGCATCAGATGTCCTAAGACATGATGGACAGACATGGTGCATCTAAAAAATTAGCAACCTGTGAAACAGAAACAGTGACAATATGGCAAAAATGCATATAGTAGAAGATAATGTTGGACCATGAAGTCATGAACAGACTCAGATCCTGCTAAATTGCAGGAATAGAAAATACTGATCAGTAACAAAACCTGGTATTTTGGAAAGGATAACTGTGAGAAACCAAAAAAATGATGAGGCCAACAAAACTTGAATTAAAGGCAGAATGCAGAGGAGGCACCGATTATTCAAAAGTACAAATACTATCTGGGACTATAATTCCTGATAAGAGGGTGGGAAATTGTCAGGAAGGATTTTCTCGGATCTGTAAGTCCCTTCCATAAACAAGATATTTAAAGTGAGAGAAGAAACCGAGAAAGATGGAAATAAAATCGGTTAACAGGTATATTCTGCGTATTAAAGATTAGTCAGTGTAGAAAAATTAGAGCACAGAAGAGATTTAATTTAGACTTTACACAGAAAATTAAAATGAATAGCAAAAAGGGGTTTTTTTAACCCATAAAGACAAACGTGCGTTACAGACTTACTGGTGTTACACACTGAAGGCAAATCTTTTGCTTCAATTTCGCTTAAAGACTGTTAAGACTTTGATGGCACAGTACCTAATGAAAATTATAGGAGAAAAGAAAATTGTAGCATTAGATTCCAGTGTGTAAGCATCATCCATCATCACCTAAAGGCAATATTGCTCGCTATTAGAATATGTGACCACAATGTTGCACGATGTCCTTGCTTCAGAAGACTTCATTGGAAGCGCCTGCTTCACGCAGACTGGGCACGTCCACAGAGAAGGGAGTGACTGAGGTTTTCTGAACTCAAAGTATGATGGAGTCTCAGGTGTTCCCTGAGCCTCAAACAACTGGCAGCTAGACGAGAGCCTCGGGGATGCTTTGTACATCCTTCCTCCTTTCTATATACCCTTCTCTGAACACTCACTTTTGGTTGTATGAGGGAGAGGATACCGGACTAGCTGGACCTGTGACTTGACACAGCACTACCTTCTGGTGCTCTTATATATGTCATATGTACAGTAAAAACTTGTCAAGAGAGCCAATTTTTTGTTGGTATGCCTACGTAGCTATCTTTCTTAGTGTCATCTATATTCCAGCTGTATCAGACCTGAATAGTCAGGGACTTTTTCCTTCTAGAAAATTCTGTAGAGTTTTTTGGTTTTCTCTCTTTTTTTTTTTCTTTCTTCCTTCTAAAATGGAAGTTTCTTCAAAAACCAGCTTGAGCAGAATCACTGCTGAAACTATCTTTTCCCTTGAGAAACCAGCAGAGATTAAACAAATCTTTGTTCGGGTAGAGTCTGTGTCAGAAAGCTTTGTTTTACTGTAAGGGGAAACTTTGTTGAGCCATGTAGGTTTTGGCCAGTTTTTGAGTTTGAAAGAACATTTCTGGAAGTGTAGAATTTTTTTCTTTAGCTCTTAAAAAGAGCCAAAAAATCGATCTTTTCATTATTTGGGATGTAACTTCAGTAACCTTTTCTGTGAAAGAACCCTCTCAAATACTCATACATATACATTTTACTGGTAATTCTGCATTTTTTTATCAAAAAACTCTTTGAGTGCTTTTGTAATACTTTTAAGTGCTACTGACATGAGTGTTACTCAATGTCACACGTTTTCAATAGTGAACCCTAAGGTTGGTTCATCAGTATGTATTGTCAGATCCACATTAGCCATTTCATGTTTCTAGCCCGTGCTAAATGATAGTTTATATGCCAGTGGCAGCAAATGCATGTATACCTGTGAACAAATATTTCAAGGGAAGGAATAATGCATTTTTACTCTGCGTCCTAGTTCATCGTGCTGTAACTTGTGCATGTACCCCTAACCCTAGCTCCACTATTGACATAGACATTAAATAAATCATGAGTTATTCACTGGAGTCAAAAAGACAGCTCACAGTGGAAAATCTGAAGGCTCAAACCCTGCAGCTAGTTTTCCACGTGGTTATAAATCCTCCAATGATAATTCCTACGTGAAAAAATAGAACTGATGAAAAATGAGAATTCATCCCTCCCCTCCAAAATTAAAAATCTTTTGGACAAATTTCAAAAAATTGAAAGAAAAAATGATTAGCTAATAATAGATTATATCACCTACTAAAAAGTCCATAATACGAACCCTTAATTTTTGGGGAAGCAAATATCTGTCTTAGACCTAAAGAATAATTTTGCATTGCCTGATTAGCCTAATAGGGTAATAAGCTTACCACTGATTAGAGAAAATAGTGTGGTACGGTAAGCAAATCCTGAGGTAAGGACAAGCAAATCCTACTGGAAAAAGATTACTTTTTAATTTGTTTTGGTGAAAGAATGGCTGAAAGAAAAAAAAACTATTTTGTGTGTAGGCAGATTTTTAGGCCAGCACATTCAGATTTTAAAATTTGATAGTATTTTTTCAGTAAATTTCATATAGGCTGTTAAGATCGATTTTCAGAGAATCATTGCAAGAAAAAGTGAAGAACTACCTAGTAATTTCTATCAGCAGTGGAACAGGAAGGCCTGGAATTGCATCAGTCAGAGAAGTAGTAAGGGAGTGCAAATGTATGTTAGCTAGAGAGAAATATTTCGTCATTCCTTTTACCACTTAAAAACTAAAGAAAAAAACTTTTGTATAAATTTCAAAAGTGACGTAGGTTTAAGAGGAAATGCTTCAGGTCAGTGAGTATCAAAATGCATCACTGAGTTTCTCATCCTTTTTGCTTTACTGCTGCTAAACAACCCACTTACTGTGAACTCCAAAGTTGATATTTCAGGCTGTGATGTGATAGTATGAATGTTAGAAATGTAGAGATAGTAGTGGTTTGACTTAACAGAATGACGAAAGTGAGGCATCCTGTGATGCATTTTTCCTCTGATCACTAAGAGTTCAGTCAGAAAACACTTAAAGACTAATTTTTAAAAAACATATATGTAGACAATACTTCTGGTGAAGTCAATAAGAACAATCATATTACATCAGTTACATAATATTGGCTTTCGAATTCATGTGCAGATATTACATTGGCTTTTACATTAATTGGCTTTTGATTTCATGCACAGATTTGAAATTATTAAGAAAAGTATATAACAGTCTACACGTTACATCTTAATTTCTTATGTAAATATTTATTATTATTAACAAAACCAATTGTAACAGAGGGCAAGTGGTCTAATTTACATTTAGATCCAGTCTTTGAGAAAAATAATTCTTTGAATCAGTAGTATTTATGATAGAGCAGTTGTATCCAATTGGTGTCTCACTAATCGTCTCATTAAATTAGTTGCATTCAGAATGTCCAATTTACAGCATTCTTAATTTTTCATCTTGCATCTTGTTCAGCAGATATTTGTAGATTTTCTTCTAGTTAAAAGTTATTTTTCTAAACACTAAAAATAAAATAACAAAAAACCTCTTGTGCTTATTTTAGTCTGTTCTACTTAAAATTATTTTCTTGCAGAACCATTAAATCAGATAGTTTCTTTTCCCTTTTCTTATATGATCATCACTGATACTAACAAGTGCACAAGCAATGCAACTCAATATACAGTGATCACCACTGCAATCTCTAACATTGCCATTTATTAATTAACATTATTTTGTGGTTGTTCCAATACAGAAAAGGAATTTATTTATAGACCTTAAAATAAACAGCTTGAAGAAGCTTTTCATTGTGATTTGTGTGGATTTGAAAACCAAAGGGAATTTTTCTTAGTAAATGACAGTCCTTGTTAGAAGCCCACTGAAAAACTGGCTGCTAAAAAAGCAGCATTTCTTACTCAGATATTGCAAAGAAATCAAGAACTGAGGAGTTGTAAAGTTCTGGGATGGTGACCCTTTCAGTAGTATAAGCCTCTACAGTGATTTAAAGTCAGACCCAAAGGTTACAGCAGTCCTGTGATTTCCCCAACTTGATGACAAGCTGGAGCAAACATCTGCACCTGTGACTGGACTACAGACAGTAGAAAATCTCCAGACCCTGGGATTGTGGCTAGCCAAAGTTAGGTCTACAATCCTCTGACTTCCCTACCTATAGACGTTACAGTACCAAGGAAGGACCTTCTGCAGGGATTGGCAGAGTCAGTCTTGATTTGATGTGTACTGATTCTCTGGGACCCTGAGCTGATACAAGAAGAAAATTTGGGACTCGTGATCTTTACACACTGTGATAACTCTACCGTAAGCACGTATAATAAGCTCCATTAGTTTGAAATGCTAAAGATGAGAACATTTTAATTAGCAGACTGTCATCTGGCTATTTGTCAGATAACTTAGGCTACAGAAGAAAAGCTGTTCTCATCCAGCAGATGCACAGTCACTGCTCCCATTGCCCGTACTTGCTGGCCCTTTCCCACCCTGCCAGTTTTCCACAGTGATCACAGCAGTGCAGACCCCAGTTGCCTGTCTCTGTGCCCAGTAACACAGTAACTTTCTGACATGTTTTGCGCTGTCAGTAATGTTCCAGATTACAAGAATGACCCAGCTTGAGAGGAACTATCAGGTTCAAAACACAGAGAGGGAGATACTTTTTCATGCAGCTGATAATTGCAGAACTCATTGCATCAGGATGCACGCCTCAAAGCCTGTATGCCAGTTTGCTAAAGAATAATGCAGGTGGCTCTTCATGACTGAAGACTCTGTAAGTGGACAACAGGGGAATTCCACTAGCAGATCACATCCCTCCAGAAGTGGTTCCCTGAAGAGTAGAGGAAGAAGAATCAGCTGCAATACTGCCTGCAATGTTGTAAGCACATGTGTAGGTGGTCTTCCAAAGAGGATGGCAGCAGCATGAAGAACTTCTCAGTTCTCTAGGTTATGGAGTACTTTAATCTGTCACTGAAGAGTCTAACAAAGGCAAATGAGAAACCAATGACTCCTGCAGTTAGTAGTTTGTATGATCAAGTTGGAAGATCATTTAGTAGCGCTACTTTTTCAGATTTTTTACAAACACAGGAAGATACCACTGCATTAGTTGCATCCAGGTTACAGCTTTACTTTTGGTAGTGTTTTGTGGAGCAGGGAGAAGGGGAGATAGATAGGTATCTTTTTTAATTCAGTTATAGATTCTCATGTAGTCATATAATTCCTAGATGCAAACTGCAGAGCTAGATATGCAAATGGTAAATTCAGCATTGTCGTGTCAAAATTACCTTTCATCCAAGTCGCAACTTTTCAGTTGCGTGCTTTCTTTTTGAACAAGTCTGACCTGTTCTGACCAAACTTGGTTTTGTTAGAAAACTTTCAGTTCATGGAACTCAGAATAAATAAGTGCCTATATCTTTCCAAAGCCTAAACAGGATTTTATTTGGCTAATACAATGCCAGGTACATAGAATCATAGAATGGTTTAGGTTGGAAGGGACCTTAAAGATCATCTAGTTCCAACCCCCTTGCCATGGGCAGGGACACCTCCCACCAGACCAGGATGCTCAAAACCCCATCTAGCCTGGCCTTGAATACGTCCAGGGATGGGGCATCCACAGCTTCTCTGGGCAACCTGTTCCAGAATCTCACCACCCTCATAGTGAAGAACTTCTTCCTAATACTTAATCTAAATCTACCCTCTTCCAGTTTAAAACCATTGCCCCTGTTCCTATCACTACACTTCCTGATAAGGAGTCCCTCCCCATTTTTCTTGTAGGTCCCCTTCAGATACTGGAAGGCTACTGTAAGGTCTCCCTGGAGCCTTGTCTTCTCCAGGCTGAACAACCCCAACTCTCTCAGCCTGTCTTCATAGGAAAGGTGCTCCAGCCCCCTCGTCATCTTTGTGGCTCTCTTCTGGACCCGCTCCAACAGGTCCATGTCCTTCTTGTGCTTAGGACTCCAAAGCTAGATGCAGTATTCCAGGTGGGTTCTCACCAGAGCGGAGTAGAACCGCAGAATCCCTTCTCTCAACCTGCTGGCCACGCTTCTTTTGATGCAGCCCAGGATACAGTTGGCTTTCTGGGCTGCGAGCACACATTGCTGGCACATGTTGATCTTCTCATCCACTGACACCCCCAGGTCCTTCTCCTCAGGGCTGCTCTCAATCCATTCTCCACCCAGCCTGTATTTGTGCATGGGACTGCAGCAACCCATATGCAGGACCTTGTACTTGGTCTTGTTGAACTTCATGAAGTTTGCACAGGCTCACCTCTCAAACCTCTCCAGGACACCCTGGATGGCATCTCTTCCCTCCAGCATATTGACCGCTCCACACAGCTTGGTGTCAGCATACTTGCTGAGGGTGCATTCAATCCCAACATCCATGTCACCAACAAAGATGTTAAATAGTAACGGTCCCAATACTGACCCATGAGGAATGCCACTCATCACTGGTCTCCACTTGGATATCAAGCCCTTGACCACAACTCTTTGAGTGTTCCCAATACTGACCCATGAGGAATGCCACTCATCACTGGTCTCCACTTGGATATCAAGCCCTTGACCACAACTCTTTGAGTGTGGCCACCCAGCCAATTCCTTATCCACCAAGTGGTCCATCTTTCAAGTACATCTCTCTCCAATTTAGAGACCAGAATTTTATGTGGAACAGTGTCAAATGCTTTGCATAAGTCCAGGTAGATGATGTCAGTTGCTCTTCCCTTATCCAGCAGCACTGTAACGCCATCTTAGAACGCCACCAAATCTGTCTGGAAAGCATGACTTCCACTTGCTGAAGCCATGTTGGCTGTCACCAATCACCTCCTTATTTTCCATGTGCCTTAGCAGAGTTTCCAGGAGGGTCTGCTCCATGATCTTGCTGGGCACAGAGATGAGACTGACCAGTCTGCAGTTCCCCGGGTCTTCCTTTTATCCCTTTTCGAAAATGGGGGTTATGTTTCCCCTTTTCCAGCCAGTGGCAACCTCACCGGACTGCCACAACTTTTCAAATGTGATGGATAGCAGCTTGGCAGCTTCATCTGCCAGTTCCCTCAGGACATGTGGATGCATCTCATCAGGTCCCATGGACTTGTGCACCTTCAGGTTCCTCAGCTGGTCTCAGACCTCTCTTACAGTGGGCAGTTCCTGATTCTCCCAGTCCCTGCCTTTGTCTTCTACAACTTGGGCAGTGTGGCTAGAGCCCAAGTACTGTGCAAGTACTCCTGAGACAGGCTAGAAAGCGACCCTGTGGAGGGAAGCTGGAAGGGATCAGTGTTCTATACTTGGCGTACTCTGGAGGATGCTGTTGCTGAAAAACTTAGAGATTATTTTAAGCTTACATGAGACTTTCAATGCTAGATTTATTGTAGGCCCAGGGACAGACTAAACATTTTGAGAATTTAAATTGCAGACTTAGGAGACTATCTTTTTGTGGATCTAGGCCTTATCTGGGTAGTTTCAGAAAGGTACCTCATTAACTGATTTCAAGTGCAGCCAGTTACCAGTTTACATTATTTCACTTCTGTGTTTGATATTGACTTTACAAAAATTTAAATTCATGATTCAGAAAAGATTCCAACTGTGTTGTGGAATGTATTAGTAAAAACGTAGCCAGCAGGTGCAAGAAAGTCATCCTTCCCATTTTTCGGCACTTGTGAGATTGCGTCTGGAATACTGTGTCCACTTTTAAGGTTCCCAGTATAAGAAAGATTTTAACACGCTGGAGCAAGACCAGCAGCACGGTCAGGGTCTAGAGTACATATGAAAAGAAGTTGAGAAAACTTGGTGTGTTCAGTCTGGAGAAGGGAAAGCTCAAAGGAGACCTTTGGTCCCTACACTACCTTGATCAAAGGATATGGAAAAGACAGAGACAGACTTTTCTCAGAGGCGCATGATGATACAATGAGACTCAATAGACATAAGTTGCAACAGGCAAACTTAAAATTAGATATAAGGATGACATATTTTATAATTCTATAAAATAAAATTCTGTAAAAGATGTAAGTAGAACTATATGGAACAAGCAGGTTTTAGTTTCCATATGCATAGTCTTCTAGTTACATTTCAACTAAAATACACAAAAACACCTCTAGTTCATTTTCTATCAAAGTCATGCTTGGTGTTAGTTTAAAGAAAGGATGTATTATTTTCATTAGCGTTCTTGCAAAGAGCATTTCATGAAGGAACCTCTTTTATGTTCTGTTCAATGCTGTTCATTACCCTCAATTCAATCAAGCGGCTCATCAAACAAGACACGAGTGGAGGGGTTTTTTATTTATTCCTGACCTAGTAGGTGGCAAGTGTGGGAATCTAACTTACTCGTTTCAGGGAATTACAGAATGGATCAGTCATTAAAATGAAGAAACCAAAGCAGGAAGAGTTAAGGGGGAAAAAAAGCTTTTTTCTCATCACTGAAAACAGCTGTCCTTATATGAACTACATAATGAAAACCTCTTATTATTGTAAACAATAAGTACAATTATTCTGGCTGCATGTACAGCCTTTTAGAGACAGACTTTGTAGACCATATGTAGACAGCTTTAAAAAAGCTTGGTGTCTATCACAGTATCCTCTCAGCTTGCCAATAATGCTAAGCGCATATGTTGATGATGGCAGTACAAAAACAACAACTGGTCCTCTGTTGCGTAACATGTTGTGGAATGATCACGTCTTTGCTGTTAAACAACTGACTTATATTGTTGTAGCTGGATAGTTTAAAGGTGTGAGTGGAAACTTGAAATGTTGTGTTAGGTAAATGTTGGGAGCTTTGCTGGTCCTGTTCTGATCTGTAGAATTTCTCATGTCCCTCAAGTTTGCCCATACTGGTTTGTCTAATAAGTAAGATTCTCTCTACAAAAATATTTCTTTAAAAATGGATTAAAAATACACAAGTAATCATAAAAGCCTTGTGTAAACTCCAGGACAGACATTCTAAGAGAGGTGAGCTCCTCACTGGCCAGCTGAGAACAATATTTTCTATTGGCTGTGCCACAACTTTATCAAGATGGGACAACAATCCTACAAGAAGATAAGATAATCAGGTAATTGAGTTGTTGGGACCTGGAGGATGTGAATTTGATCCCATGGGTCTGAGAAGGAAAATGAGTTGGAAGTGTTTTAAGCCATTATTCAAGTGTTTTCATGGCAGAGAATATTTCTGAAACTTTCATAGACTGGAACCTGTTCTGTATTTTTATAGAAGGGCTGCACATATTAGTGCTCAGAACACAAATTCTAAAAATCAACACCCAAGTAGGTGAAGCTATTTCCTAATGCAGACATCTACATAACCAACAGTAATTTTTATTCATGCGGTGTTTCTATTTGACTAAGTCCCTGTTCACCTGCTACTTGTTCTGAAAACCTTTCTGAGACTTATATTTCCAGATACCTAGAAGAAGGATGTTTTATCACCTCTTTTAAAGGAGTGTAAGTCCTTACAACATACGTGTTTCGTATTGTAATTCAGTGAGGAACAACTGAAAGGCCTGACATACAGCGATCTACCTCACTCATACAGTTACGTAGGTTTTATGAGGATTTATCCCACAGTCTTTTCTGAAGCAAAACTATAGTGGTTTGAAATATAGTTTTCCCCCAGGTTGGACAGAAGATATAACAATGTAAGTGTAATTACATGACCAAAAGTATTATCACACACTATAAGGATACAGTGGTCAACAGTGACAGTTACTGTCATTCAGTAATTATTCATTTCTGTGCTAGTGACTGCGTTCTCTTGGGCATTTTTGTACGGTTACTTAATAAGTGCTGATGTTCTAATGGTTCATATAGTGCTACTCATCCAGCATTCAAGAGAGACCCTTAGTATTCAATCACATTAATTCTTGTTCCCTCACTATTTTTGTATGTTAAGCTGATATAAAGTTGATATCCTCCCTGTATGCTAATACATCCCCTTCTCCTTGAAATCTTTTAACTTGTGTAATGCCTTTCCCCCACTGTTTGAAGATAATTCATTACTTTCTGACTTTAAAAATCTAAGAACTAAAACAAGCTTATAGACTCTGCCTTTGAGGTCTGATTCATTTCCCCTTTTATCCTTTTTTTTTTTTTTTTAATGGCCTTTTCAGCCATATGGTAATCTTTCCAAAATATATCTTGGCCTTATAATCCTTTTTATACTCACATTCTTTTTGTAACTAGTGGACTAGTTCAGGTAAAAGGGTTTTTCTTTTTATTATTAAAAAGTAGAATCAAAGTATTAATTCAAAATCCTTACTATATAAGTTTAGCTTCATCAAAACACGTACATTTGACTTGTTCAAGAAGTCTTTTGGATTGTCTATGTTTTTATATTTACTAACTGCATAATTTATTGTCCTTAGAACTTAATTACATCCTCCCTCTGCCTGTTTTCATTAGCAGGGAAAATATGAGCAGTGATAATGTAGTACAGCCCAAACGTTTAGGGACATGACATCTCATCTTACTTTGGAGGGTGGGACTAGGGGTAGTAATCCCTAATTTACTATGCATCTTGTATATATTCCCATTTTTACAGTTCTTCCCACATTTGCTATAGGAATAGGACATATAAAATGGATTGTGTAATAAATACAACAGAGTCCTGCTTGAAACATGTTTTCCCTGACACAGGAGTAAAAGGAAAAGCCTTTATGACCTTCCAGAAACAGGAGGTTGTAACTTTTAAAACTGTTGTCTGTAACTATGCTGTTTATAAAATTTGGATAAAATTAGTGACTACTAACAGTTGTTACTGTTCAGTTTGTTTCTCACAAGTCTCACTAAAATGATTACAAAATGTCTCGGTTTATTTAATCATTAATTGAAAAGTATAGGTAATGCTTTTATTTTTAAAATCAAAGCATGCCCTACAGTTCTTTAGAAGCAAGACAAAAGAGAAGGATGACGTTGGAAGTATTTCTGAGTTACTCACCAAAATGAAGTTTATATCTCATCTGTTTACATATTTTTTTTCTAAGTATCTTAATCTCATTAGTTAATAAATTAAAACATTATTTTCTGTATCAGACCACTTTTAAAAAATTATTTCAATACATGCTGTCATATTACATTCACCTCATATTTCATCACTAACCACGATTTTTGACAAATAACTAACTGAAAAATCACATCTTTTTCAGAAATAAACAAGACAGTTACAAAGTTTTTTTGGATTATAATTTTGTATGAATAGGCAATTTGCTGGTATCAACCCTATCCCCACGGGTATTTTACTAGGATCAACCCCACCCTGACACACATAGGCTGGTAGGAGTTAATAGATAAATAACTTTTACTTCCTTACCAAGACCCATCTCCCAAAGTTCATGAGAGGTTTGTTTCAGAAAGGAAAACCGTATCAGGGGACTACATGTGCATACTTTGCCTTACAGTGCTGAGATGAACTAGCATATGTTGTGACTCATTCAGATTTTGTTATTCTGTTCTGTCTTGCACATTTCTCTCTATTTACACTAAAGATGACTTGAAAGCTTGCCCTGAAAATAATTCTTTTACTTGGTAAGGGTCACCATAGAAAGTAGCTCCCAAAGACATGATCAAGGCTCTATGGATAGGAAATCACCTCTGAGCTCATTATTAGACAAATGGGACAGATAATAGGCGGTAGTCTCTCAGCTTTGCTGAGAGGAAGCAGAATAAGCTCTCACTTTTCATTGCTAGCCAATGACACCAAGTAGTTTCACATGGACTCCACATTAGAAGTATAATTCAGCACATTAATTATATCTCAACATATAAAATTAGCTTACAGCCAGAGTGCCTCATATACCCAGAGTTCATACTATAATATATAGCCTTTTTATACTGTTACTGCTCTTTTCTGTAGTGTGAATTAATGTGCCACGAGTCAACAGTCATTGTGATATTCAAGGGAAGAAATGTGTTTATATGCATTCTGTCTTTCTCTTTAACTCATTTATTACACATCCGACCCTGAAGAGGTTTTTAATTAGTTGATAAGAATGGCAAATAATAAACTTCATGAACATTTTATTACAATGTGTGTGAGTATTAATTGTTGCCAATTCATCAACCCTAAAGCAGTTCAGGTCTGGAAAGATTTATTTTATCTGTTCTATATTTATGAGTACAATCTCAGCTTCAAAATATTAGTAAACAAGAGTATCTTTTGAATATAAATTTTAGCACTTGTATTCTCCTATATCAACTGGTCTTCAGTGCTATCCTAGGAAATATTTTGTTCACTAGTAATTGAGTTAAAATTATATCCATGAGATTTAGCTTGCTCTTGGCCTTTTTATTTACTAGACTGGCAATTCCTTGGACTCATCTATATTTCACTTGAGAGTCCACTGTTATTAATATTTTCCTCCTTACCTGTTTTATTTACCAGTGCTATAGACACTAGCTTGTGCCCAGTTTGTGGTGAAAATCTAGACATCTGCACCAGCCTGAAAAGTAAGTCTCAGTGACATTTACAGAAGGAATTAGAAATAGGTGTAAACGCACAGCAGGACTTAAACACTGCTTAGAACGGATTAATAAATGTGTTAATTCAAGAGAAATAGATTGTTACAGTAAGAGACAATGCTGAAGGAAGTGTTTTCTTTTAACTTGAATCTTTCAGTATACAAGGGAGTTTTGTATGTAGCAGAAACCTTTATAAAGTGTAATCCACTTTGCCTTGTGTTATGTCCCAAGCAGCAGATACTGGTATTATATCCCTCTTGATGGCACAGCGAAGGACAAGCAGCAGATACTGGTATTATATCCCTCTTGATGGCACAGCGAAGGACAAGTTCAAGAGAGACAATAAAGTTGTCCAACTCTTGTTCATGTCATGACAAGAGAAAGGAGGGACTGTTTGCAGTCTTCATACACACACGGGGTGTTACAAGGGAATTCTCCAAAAAATAAGTTAGTCTTCTCCCTTTTTAGAGTTCCTAATTCTTCTATGGCATATGTTCTTTTGCAGCATGTGTAGAGTGCCAAGGTCCATTGTTCTTGATAATGATAAGTTCTAGAAACTCTCCTTAGATAGCAATGAAAAAACACTCAACTGTATGCTACTAGAAATTGCAGATATTATGCAATTCACAATAATATTGCAAATGACAACAAAAAAGGTAAAAGAAAGGTCTACTATAACAAGCAGCCTAAGCCAATCTCTCCTGGATGCACTGGCCCTTTAGTTTCACCGAGTTACCTCTCTGGTGAACCCAGTAACTACTGTGACAAAACTTCTCTTTGTTCTGTTTTTGTTTTCCTGGGAAGCAACATTTCTCAGCCTATTGGCTGTCATGGGCTTCTGACAGGGCATCTGCTGTCAAAAGGGAGTGCAATACTTTTCAGCAGCAGATTGTGGAAAGTATGTGAACTTGCAACCTGGCATGTAAAATAGCATTTAACCCCTTTCTACAAAGCTACGAGAAGAGCACTAGTCCTGGGAGTGCAATAAAATTGAAATAGCAAGGGCATCGAGGTCAACACACTAAGACTGACTGAACAAAATCTGAAGAATTTTTTTTAAGAGAAAAGAGGTTGTCTGCTTTACACAGTCAAGGATGATATTCCCAAATACAGAAAAATATAAGGGAAAAACAAGGTCCTTGCAAATGGTGATTCTAAAACATGGGACAAGCTGGAAGAATAAGGGATATTATCTACACCTCTAATGAGGTGAAACCTAGAACACACCAGTCACCCCAAATGCTCTACTTCCCAAAATAACCTGCATGGACGGCACAGGAGCCATGATGTACTTCAATTTGTTTGTGATCTGGATGGGGACTGAGATCTTGTACAATGTCATGCTTATCCCCATGTATAAGTCTAGGTGCAGAAATATTTGCTCTGGACATAGGGCCAAGCCTTACAGAGCAGCAATGAGACGGCACTTGCAAAAAGCAGTCTGTACAAAGCAAGCTACACATCCAGAGAAGCAGGGAGTGAGAAGATTGCTCTAGAGCTGTGTAGGCATGAAATCTATGCCTGGCAGTAATTAAACATATCAGAAGTTCTGGACCGCTACAGAACTGGGTGATGATCTGTGCCACACTGTCTAAAAGAGTATTTTATTGCCACAGTGGCTGTACTTGGCAGAGAGATAGTTGGGATTGTCTTACCTCTGAGACTGACGTTTCCATGCTTCTAAATGTGTGATGAATGTTACCCTGATCCAAAATGTTCTGGCTTTGCTAACATTTTAATTTACTTTTTTTCTAAAATGTTCAAATAAGTTGTTGCTTGTAGAATTGCTCATGGAAATTTTCAGAATTTTCAGGTGGTTTGGGCAATTTGGTCCTTGGGGCTTTACAGAAAAGAGCGAGTGTGGGAACTAACTCACAACATTATTTGATTTGTACTCCAGAGGATGTAGAGTAACAGCCTCTAAACAGACAGACTGAAATTTTTGTCTGCATGAACATTTAGGTGCATTTATACAAAATTCAGCTCTAAAGTATCGTTTTGTTTTTCCTTGTAGTGCTTTCAAACCCTCCATACTGCACGTAGGCAGAACTCCAGAACAGATGCTTACTCATCCCAGCCTAGATTATACTGTGCTCCTCCCAGATGATTTCTCAGCTCAGTATTTACAATGGCAAAGACTTTCTGACTTCTAACCAGGTCTTTACAGTGCTTCTTTAAGCAGCAGGAAAAGTTAGCAACGCAAATATTTGCTGTTCTATGAAGCACTTTTCCATAAGGCAACAATCCTTTCACAATGAGGTAATTGTCTTCAAGTTTATTCACCAAGGAGCTGGGTTACTGCCTGACAGAGCAATACTGTTTTATTGAGTAAGCACGATGTTTTCAAAATAACTTGCAGACATTACCTGAAATAGCTTCATTAGAAATATAACCAATCCCTTTTTGATAGCCTTGCTGTTTTGACTGCTTATACAGCTGCTATTAATGGTACATCTACCTTTGAAATACCTTTCTAATGCAACACAATTTTTTAAACATTGGCAGTCTCATGATCTTCCTTGAGTAAATGGTATTTGCAAACCGGTTCTATGCCTCAGTCCTCTTTGTCTTTGAAAGTCATACGTTTTCCAGCTGCATCACTGCAAGAGGCTGGGAGCAGAAAGGTCTGATGACTCCTTACCCCTCTTTACTTCAGCAGTGCAAGCAGAAACTCTGTGGAAGATATTCTCCCTGCTGCGCTGTGAGACTAATAAGCTACAAAGAGTAATAAGAGTCCTTCCCTCTCTAATCTCATTCATATGCCACTGTAAGGGCAGGTCATGGTCTTTCCATACGCTCACTTCTGGAGAACACCTGACCATAATTTGTCACATCTGAAAGTATTGTTTCAAACTAAGCCCACTGAGGCTGTTCATAGGCTCCTCTATCACTATGTACCAGTCCTAACACTGGCTTATGTTCCAGTTAGCAATTCCCCTCATGAGCTATACTAAAAAATATTATTCTAAGAGAATACTTTCTTCTGAGTTAATGTAAGTGATATACAAAATCTCTCGTAACTGATGTCACAAACACGTAACAAGTATCTTTGCACATAGCTGTTTGGATTAAAAGGTATTTCAAAGCCATCAGCATCGGTGCCCAGTAAATGTTCTGTTATGTTTGAATTAAAAAATAGGTTAGAACAATGAATGGCTTTCTTAAGACAGCTGTGATCCTTCTAATTTGTGCACAGGCCATTTAATGACTCTCACATACCTTCCTGTGTGTTAACAGCATATAAGTTCAATTGTTCAATTATGTCAACATATTAATATATTTTTCACTTAATTTTATAAACAGTTCTTATAATGAAAACCCATCACAGATCACAAAAGAGTGAACAGGAATGTCTCGAAGTGCACTGCCTCATCTGCATAACTGGAGATAGGTTACATATTAACAAGGTTATTGAAAGCTGGGGTAATGATTTTACATATTAAACAGCAATGCCTTGTGTACACTGCTATCCCATTCTTGTTAGTTATGTCATGAACTATCTAAATGTGATCTAGGTAGGTGAAGTTTCTGTAGCTTAAAAGACTTACCATTGAGAAAAGAAAAACAAATAGAATCTCTAGTTTGACCAATTCTTTCGCATAAAGGTCATCCTATGAATACAGAAGCTCACAAAGTGCCTTAGCCTCAATACAGTAAAAAGTACAAGTGAGATGTGAATTCCTTTATGCAAAGAGACTAGCAATCACTTATAAATCTGTTTGTTTAATAAGCAGTCACACTTTTGATTTTTTAGGGAGAAGCAGTATAATTTATTGGACCAGCTGGTACAGTTGGAAAAAAGGAGTGAACTCTTAGCAGATGTCTGAAAAATACTCAGACAATTCCAACCAAAATACATTGGAACAAACACATTCAATTGCATTTGGTTAAGTAACCAATTTTAGAAAATAGGATAGTTATTGGAGAAGAACAGTAGCAAGAGAAAAGGTGATAAAATCCTTGGCCTTGTGAGAAGAAGGCAGAAACAGGCAGTTAGTCATTTTGAGACCAAAGCGTTGTAAGGCTTTTTTTCCCCAAAAAATCTATTTCCCCATCATTCTATTAAAGATATTATCTCCCTCTTGAAACTTACCTCAGTTATATCCCTAGACTATTACAGCTTCAACACCACTACACTTCTGATTGATGGCTTAGTGCACAGAAGATGCATCTGTCGTTTGCTCTTTGGCAGATATTAAAACCCAGTAAAGCTGTAGAAATATCCTTCTGAAGGTGGGCACCAGATAAAACCTAATATAAATCAGAGCTCAGAACCTGAGATATTCCCAAGCATTATAATCTCCTACTGGAATAATCCTACACTTCTTCAGCTTCAGGGAAAATAAAACATGCCCAGATAGGGACTAGGGAGTTAGTATTATCTCAGAACAATATCTTAACTAGCAGTTTTGGTATACATTGTATAAGTATATGAACTTAGCCCCTAAAAAACTGAGAAACGAAGTCAGTGAAGGAATTCATTACCTAAATCGGTGCTGAAATAGAAAATAGATACATACATCCAAAACTGAGATCCCAAATCCCTTTGCTTATGTTGCTTAACTCTGGAAGTCCTTCTTTTCCAATCATTTTATTAGTCAGGGCTTTTACTAAGAAAACAGGGCTTGTTTGTTTTGAACTGCCTTCTGCTAGAATGGGAGCTGAAGCTGGATTTTTCATTTCTAGGTGAGTGTTCCAGTCACTAGGCCATTGTGCAAAATAGAGTACAACTATAGTAGGCTTTATATCTCTACCTTCAGGATAAATTTCCTACCTGTAGTTGTCTCTCAGACTATGTAATCTCCTACTAAAGCCTTGGAAAAAGACAGCATTTTAGACACATTCCTGTACTTGATGTTTCTTTATGCTTTGATCTAAACCGTTGCTAATTAGTGCTATGAAACCTTGCCCTCTTACTCCCCCCTTATAAATTGCCTTTCATTGGTACAATTTTCTCTTCGTCTGAAGACCTACGGAAGATTACCAGTCTATAAAAAGTAGCATGCTTTATTCTTCCAGTACATATTTTAAAATAGAGCTTCTGTAATAAAGGTTAAAGGGTTTTTTTTTTAAGCCTTAAGAGGTATTCATTGCAGACTTGATGCTTTGCTCATTCAAGTCAGCAAGTTCCTGTTGAATTTGGTACAGCCCAAGAATAATATGCTAATGCCCTATCTACATCTCCAGTGTTGGTATAGATTTTGAATATGATGTTTGCAACAAAGAAGAAAGAATGATTCACTAATGTGAGAGGTTCAGGTTACGTTCCTGTTAATTAGGCTTCCATTTGTCCCATTGAAGATCACACCAAAAATCTATGCATGGGCTCAGGGGACTTAAATGTAAGTTACGGTCACTTTTATTCATGGCCCTTGGACAGTGTGCAAACAGACAAGAACTCAGAGACAGAACTGTATGAAGAAAAGAAGGATTTCAGTAAACACTACAAATAACTGAGCAGAAATACAACTATGCTAAGAAATTTCAGGACCAGATGGGATATTACATTATTTTGGTAGATGCACTATTACAAGCCGTAGAACTCTCTCCAGTTTACCCTCGTATTGTGCCAAAAGCACATTATTCAAAGGGTATCCAGCTGTGACTTCCTGAGAATCTCCCCATCTCTTCATGCTTGGTTCTAAAGGCAATTCATATTTCCCAAAAGCAAGCAAGCAAACAAGAACAGGAACAACAAAACCACATCAAATATCTAGGGTTTTTTATTTCGTATTAACACACCTATATACCTTATTTTGAATATCACCTTCTCTATTTAAACTTTCAAAAGCTTCAGATTCTCAGTCATGAAGCAGCTGAGCTCTACAGACACCAGACGAATATTGGAATTCCTTTCAGCTGGTGTTGATTCTGTAGATTATTCCAGACTAGTGATACCTGATACAGTCAATCAGTCAAGCTGCTTGAGCAATCTGCTCCACTCCATCAGTGCCATATTTTGTCTATTCCACTATCATCACTGAAGACATTTGTCTTATTCTCAGTGCAGCCCAAAATTATAATGACTATCATGATTCATTTTAAAAATACTTACCATATTTTGCACAATTTGGGTACATATGTCAGTCCTGAATATTTAATAATGTGATAGACATCATCTAACTGAGAGGTTTATGATAAGCTCTAATTGAGTTTTACTTCAGCCATCTTCCATGCGGAGTCATACAACAAACTTCAAACCATACACAAGTATATACGGAAATTTGTAAATAGAAAACATTTAGTAAACCCAACAAAAAATTCTGTTTGCTGAATTACCTATATTCCTCGACATGTCTCTACTGTGGTCAAATTCAGAATGAGATGTGTTTTAAGGTATCTATCCAACTATACCGCAGTGAGGAATATAATCTTTCTTACTTCCCGCCCCTGTGATGGTGCTCACCTTTTTATTATAAAGTTGGTGAAGGAATAGTTAGGAAATGAAGATTAGAAATCTGATGAGTAACCAAGTTCAATGAGAAACTTTTTATCCTGAAGAAGTAAGAGCAGTTGAATGAGGCTTTTCATGTCAAAATATCATGTCTCCTAAATACTTTGACTTATGTGTCGTAAAAAAGCGACCCTCAAATAACCCAGGCAATCTGATAACACAGAAGAGCAGGTGACAGTGCAGAGTCAAGTTCATAACCTTGTGTTTATATACTGATTTCATGTAGCTTAAGGAATAAAATCAGTGTGAATGCAGAAACCTTTTCTTGTGATTTCAAAAAATAACTTCTATCAATGTAACTTTCACAGAAAAGCTGTGTAGCGATGCTTTTAAAAAAAAAAAAAAATCCAAAGCAGAAATAAAAAAAAACAGAGAATTTTTGTTTCCAATTACTCCATATAAGTAACTACTTTAAGCTGGATCTTAGTTTATATATTAAGAGTTAAATTATTAAAATATATATTTAAACATATTAAAATAGCATGTAAAGCATTCACTTATTTAATGTTTTGTCATTCAAGAGTTATTAGACCTACCTTTATTAATGAGCAGGATAAGATTTAAACCAATCTTTTAAATGTGTTACTGAACAGACTGAATGCTTTTCTAAAGCAAGGTCCTACAGCAGTTGATAGGAGAAAATTTACTTGTCAATTCCATTTTTCATAAATCTGACATCAATTCTATATGAAACATTCCAGCATTATTAGCTGCAGCTTTGCTGATTAGGAATTACTGTCTACTATTTCCATAAATTACACATCATTAACAGTGACAGGCAGGCACAAGGAGCTGCTCAGTTAAAGCACAGGTCTCACACAGGTCTTGAGCTATAAGCCAGTACAGAACTTACTTTGTAAGAAGCTGTATGGCCTTCGATCCTTCTGACATCAAGAGTCTAAATAAATGATAATTCATAATTGGCACATCCAAATTTTCAGAAGAGGTGCTAAGGTGAGGGTAATTTAGAGATGCACCACACTATGAAAAAAAAAAGACTTTTTGTAATATATGCCTAAAAATCTCCTCATTTCGCCCACCCAAGAAATCCTATTGATGACCTTGGATCCAGTAAGATGAGTACAACAGAACCAAGTCCTATATTTTGATCAAATAAAGCATTTGTATTTATTTTAAAATGAAGCAGCCAAAGTTAGTAAAGACAATGTGTCATAACATACATTTGTAGAATTATCCTATTTGTTCAGCATAGCTTATCCTCTATTACACATTATAGGCTCACAGTGCAAACCGCCCAATTAAAGCTCATTTTGAATAAGCACAATAAAACCTGATATATACAAACCATCTCATATCTGCCCCTTTCCCTGACATGTGGAGCTGTGGAACTCATGACAGAACTGGGCATAATCACAATCCTAAGTATCCTGCAAGGTTGCTCTACTGTCTGAAAGGTTCCTCTGAAAGGAGATGAAGCGTCCTCCTACAGTTCTTTTTTGGAAACAGGGAGATGTTGGTCTCTGTGTTTTCTGTAAAACTCAGTTCTGTTACTAAGTGTGCTATGTTCACCCTTGCCAAATCAAACTCATTAGAGAATTTATATGAAACGTACTTAGCTTAATGCAACTTGTAATACATATCAAAGCCAAAATGGTTATCGAGCTGAAACAGATCTTTGGGATCTGAAAGACTCATGGATTTAAAACGAAGTTTTAAGGCACTTGGAATTTCTTAGAAGAATAGATAAAAGTTATGGGAGTTGCATTCTTGGATATTGCTGCCTAAATACAGACTAAGTGTCACTTTGAGAATTCAGTCTTCTGTTTGGACTTTGTAACATTTTATAATTCCTTTCTACACAGTTATAAAGGGGCAAATAACATTCTCCTTGGACTATTTCATCAGTGTAATTTACTGCTCTTGTATCTTAATTAAAACTGAAATATATTTTTTTCTATTTCTAACTAATTCTGCAAGAATGCCTCTACAATGATAAAACTAAGGTACGAAGGTCATGTTCTTTCCTACGGTACCAAATTATATCGGCCTAATTATATTTTTGAACAACACGTTTGAATAAGTAAACAAATCTGGAACCTGGAAGGATACTTCTGTACTTGTAACATTAAAGCTGTGACCTTTATCAATGATTTGTAGAGGTAAACAACCCAGTATGAACATAGCTCTCATTCATGGTTCTTTCATTTCCTCTCTTTTTTATCTCTTACTGCTTTCAGTTTGGCATGGGATCCATAGTTTTCTACCTTAACTTCTAAATTTCTCCATGTAATAAACAGGTAAATATATACTTTTGTTTCTTATTTGCCATTTTACAAAAAGAAGACCTAAGAATAATATACAAAAAAAATTAAAAATTACTACAATTTTAATTAATTGTGAGGGCTTAACAGAATAATAGTGTTTTATGGTCCTGAAAAGGAAAAGTATGGGTAAGAACTAGCTGAACTGAAATTTACCTTGCAGGTATATTTAATAACATAATTAATTTTTGTATTCAATTCAGAAATAGAGTAGAATTTTGGGGATTTTTATGCAGGAGGAAATAAAACTGCTTTTGTCATCAAAACACACTCAATGGCTTTGTACCCCAGAATAAAATTTAGTTAATATACAAAAATTTGCATTAATTTAAACACTTTCTCTATAGAATTCAATTTTAAATTAAGTGATTTATGTTTTTTTTTCTTTGTTAACAAGTCTCTAAGATCCATAAAACTGTCCTGAAAAATATTTTATGCTGTTTATATGTTGCATGCTCTTTCTGACCTTTGGCTAAAGCATGAACAGAATGGAATGGCATTCTGCCCCATTAGCCAATTGTCTGTATTACAAGTATTAATTTTTTTTTTTTTATTGAGTTATGGTTGTTGAGGACCCAAGTACATTGTAATAAATGGTGAAAGTTGCTTCTTGTCAGGAGATTAATGTGTGTGGTCATTGGTCTCTCTGGACATTACTACTTAATAAAAAGCAATTTACTTAAATTACTTTTTTCACTACTTTTGTTAATATTGCAAAATCACAAGTAAGTAAAGGGAAAGCTTTTAACTCTGCTTTGCAGAAAAAAGTATTAAATTTGTTCAGTTAGGATCTGGAGTAATTGATTGACCCTTGTGAACCTAACCAGACTAACTGTAACACAAAGGAGAGTTCGCCAATTACAGTTTTGTACGTTCTTCAAAGATCTCATCTAAAATGTAAAGGGAGCTCTATGTGATAATGAATCATTACAATACCATGGCAAGTTAGATACAGATGATATACTGTTATGCCCTGCTTTAGCAGAGATGTGTCAGTCTAGCATTCACCACTTCCACACAGGCATTACTTCAAGAAAAAAGTCGTTCTTCTCAAAGAGGTACTAGAATTAATTTAAGCATAACTCCCACTTCTCAAAGGACAGTGAAAGAATTTTGTGGATTTATGTGAAGGATTTTATCAGCAACTAAACATCCTCCAAAAATGTCTGTCTGAATCGATGATAATTCAAAGCGTGTCAGAGTAATAGGCTGGCATTTTTCATGTAAACAACTTATTTTGTTCTCTTCAAAACAAAACACCCAGTTTTACTGTAAAGACAACTTTGCATTTGAAGATTGTATTTAACAATCGAATGTAAATAAGTAAAACTGAAACAAAACTTTTAAGCAATATCTGAAGAAACACCTCAATGACCGTTTTGGGTTTTTTTTTACTCTTAATTGACTTCTTATGTAGACTTCACATAAGAAAAGATTTTCCTATCTTGAAAACTTTTGCCAGTTAGGAAGTGTTTCCATCCTGACCAGCTACTCTTTGCTCCACGCAGTTTTTCCATGCCAAGGGGAGTGGCACAATCAGGAATCACATTCATGTATTTTACATCCACTGTAAGATTAACTTTCTTCTAGAAAAGTTCAATAACACTCTAAATCAGGAAAAAAAAATAGTTTCACCATGTTTTATTCCAATATAGCAAGAAAATGAAAGATTAGGTTTATTACAGATTTCTGTATATATGGTCCCTGCAAGAGTTAGGATGAAAATAGATCTTCTCTCTTTATAATTCAAAAGTCCGCACAAAAACTTATCTCGGTCACAAGAAGCCCTACAGCTGAATACAGGAAAAAAAGCAATGAGGGTAAGAAAATATTTTTCTTATAGCTGACCTTGTGTAAATACATTATTATTAATTAGAAGTATTCTGACTGGAAATCTTATGTCATGCAAAACATTTCCCATTTTTCTAAGAGTTCAGTACCTCAGGAAAGAAAAAATTCAGAAAGTTAAGATCATGATGCAGCTGGATTTCTCTGAAGACACCACAAAAACATTTCCTTCACTAACTGTGAAGGATATAATGGTTTCCTATGACATGGTCAAACACTGGGACATCATTATCCAGAAAAGGTCACAGACAATTTTTCTGACTTGTAAAATATAAAAATACCATGGTGGCTGGGAATACAATTTTCCTGCTATAATTTTTGAATACTGGATGCTAAAAGCTATTTGTTTTGCAAGCCACAGTAGCTGTTTACAATGCAGTACCACAAAACTCATCTTAACTATACAAACTAGCATGAACACTGAAAATGTAGGTGTTTACTTGACTCTGGAGAGTGATAAACTAACAATTAAATGTTAATTATCTCGTATCGTGCTGTGTCTGACTGAAAATAATGCAAATAGTGCACTAAATGCCTTCTGAACTACACTGTCTAGATCTGACCTTAACTTGTAATGAAATTCTGATTAATACACAGCACTACAAGTATATCTGGGCAACAGAATATTCATCCATATTCCATTCAAATAATCATTGAATTTCTTAATAGGTTTTCTCAATGTGGAGTCTTTCCAACTAACAGATCTATAAACTTACAGAGCTGAAAGAAATGCTGTTAAAATAAGAGTTTGAACAGCCATGATTAATGGCATGGCCAGGAAGTGCAAGTCAGAAGACATATATTAGTTAAACAATTATAGCTATGTGTTGTAACAAATCTAAACCTGTGGATGAGTCAGCAACATAGCTAAATTTTTAATTACTTTGACTATTTCTGCCTGCTACTGAAGACCCTTTTTATCTCTTGAGACGGCTAGCAAAGGTACAAGCTAAATTTTATGTGCTTACACAACATTTTATACCTTTGAACACTCTAGGCATAACTGCATTATGTTATCCTCAGTGGTGAGGAATCACCTCACACAAGGTGAAAAGAAGCAGATTCTGTAACGTCGATGCAAAGCTCAGTGACATCATAAATGACAATGAGTTTGATCAGTTTCTAGGGCCCTGGCACTTTCTATAGCTCATCATTTGCACTTGTTCAAAACTTGTACAAATCAGAATGGTAGCTTTTCGTGCCCGGTTAGATTGTTTAGGGTCAAGGGAAATGTTGTTTCTCTGATGCATCTGATATGTTATTATGATTCTGGCAGTAACAACAGAACTGTGTTCAGTTTTATCAAATTTCTTCTTTTCCATCAAAGCCATAATCTCTAAATTTCTTACTTTTAGTAAGAAATAATTAAGACAGAATATTTAGGCAGAACAAATAAGACATACCACTTGTGTGTTATTATTTCCACAGTTCCAGTCATGAACTAGTTGTTTGTACTCAGAATATTTTGTTGACTGTTTTCTTGAAAAATGCCAGCATAGCTAATGCTGAAAATATCGCTGTAGCAAATATGTTAATAGTACTAAAAATACTGAAAGTAAAAATTTAATTTGTCTGTGAGGAGTGTCACAACAAATTCCTACTGTTTTCCACCTGAGGCCTCAAAGATTTATGTGCTCATTCTTGACTTTTTACTTGTCTGAGCACATGTATTTCAGTGTTTAATTAAATTGCTTTATTTGATCTAATCAAAACTCCTGTGCAACCTCTCTTGCTTGTGACTGGAGCAATTTAAGATGTTCAGAGCAATTCAAGAAGTTTCCAGCTAGATTTCTGGTTTCCAACCAGAGTTTGCCAACTGTCAGCTGATTGTAGACAGCGTGTACATCCTCCTTTCTTTTAATGTGAAGTAGAATAGGCTCCTTTAAAGTTGTCATGACTGTTTAGCCTGGAGAAGAGAAGACTGAGAGGGGATCTCATCAATGCTTATAAATATCTAAAGGGCAGGTGTCAAGAGGACAGGGCCAGACTCTTTTCAATGGTGCCCAGCAACAGGACAAGGGGCAACAAGCACAAACTGGAACACAGGAAATTCCGTCTCAACACAAGGAAAAACTTTTCTACTTTGAGGGTAACAGAGCCTTGGAACAGACTGCCCCAAGAGGTTGTGGAGTTTCCTTCTCTGGAGTTATTCAAACCCCACCTGGATGTATTCCTGTGCAACCTGCTCTAAGTGGCCCTGCTCTGGCAGTGGGGTTGGACTAGACAATCTCCGAAGGTCCGTTCCAACCCCTACCATTCTGTGATTCTGTGACTTAAGGAATGCCACTTCACCCATCATAAGAATTGAAAAGGAACATTCTTTTATTAGGAAAACACACCTTAACACAGCGTGCGGAAATCTCCCACTAAAGGAGTTGACTTAACCAAATCAAATACAATGAAAAATAACCATTTGAACACATCCTTCTTCAGATTACCACAGTACAACACAGGCATATTCCTAACACATGTAGCTGACGGGAAATAAGCATTCGCCAAACTATATTGCTCAGCTGTTTGCTTGGTTGTCTTGGTTGTCTTTTTTCTTTTTCTACCCAGCTAATTAAATTTGTTTACAGGTATCACCTAAACAAAAGTTAGACCATGTGGATACCAAATGCTCCCATTCTCTGCTGCCAAGCCATGCTATATTTCATATGATCTAAAGAATTCTGGCTAAAAAGCATAATGCATCATAGTAGTCATAAATAAAGCACGATTTTTCATAGTGTTTTTATTTCATCACCTTCACCTTTGTAGTTCAATATTTTCTCCCGATTTGAAGCAAAAAAACAAAAGTCATGTAGAAATTCCAATTTCTACTTAGCTCTACTAAATTAACTTTGTTCCAGGTGACTGAAAGATGTTTTTTTCTTGCAGACGTTTCATTCATCAGAATAGACTTAGATGAACTGCCTTAAATATTACCATTTTGTTTATTCTGCGTTTTGGAAAAGAGTGAACAAATGAGCTTTAAAGTAATGTTAGGCACGCTTTGGGGAGCAAGTGAGTTTCCTGTTTCAAGACATGTATCTGCTTTACATAGATTTCTTTTTCTTTTCTTTTTTTTTTTTCTCTGCAAATCTGCTGGTTTCTGTATTTTCAAAGAATTTCGAAGAATTGTTTGTGAATTCATCCATACAACTACCACTCAAATCAGGCAATTTATTTAAACCCTGAACAATGCTTTGCCAAATTAAAGGTATGCATTTTGAGAAGATTCTCTTTAAAATACACTTTCAGGCAGAAATGTTTATTACTTTAGCTGATGGCACTGAAACTCAGAATTACAGATGAGATGAAAACTAACTACAGGCTGTTTTTTGAAAACAAAATACAAAAAGAAATTCCTTTTATTCAAGGGAAATACAGACAATCTGAAAAGAAGTTGTGCAGTACATAAATATAAAATGGATATAAAATATATATTTTTCCTATCCTACTCAGTGTCATTGCTGACACTTATTTTTCCAGCTTGGAACACCAGTAATGCTGATTCCTTTGAAATTGATGAAGCCTGCTGTTTTTCCCATTTTTATGTATCACTTGGTGCAGTAATCACTGTGTTTCAGAGAGGGAATAAGCTAATATGAAATTAGATAACTCTCTTAGGAAATTCTTTATTTTGGTATAGTAATAAGATCCTTCATGCTGCTTCATTGGGCATATCTATGATAGAAAGTTAAATACAAAGACTTTTTTTCCCATCATTTCTCAGTATCGGGTTTTTTTCTAAGCATTCTGCATTCATGAAGTCTGGCGATAGGTATTTAAATAGGAAAAGCATTTTTGAAGATTTCCTCTACGGACTTAGAAATATGCCAGCACTATTGTCAATTTAACTTAGATTATTAAAGATAGAAAGTGTAACTGTGACCCACAAGCCAATATGTTTTCTGAAGGAGCCTTACTAATAACAGTTATGAAGGGGTTAGCAGCCATCTTGCAGAAAAAAGGTGAGCACAATTCCCATCCTTCCTAGGACAAAGATTCCAGGGAAAGGTTCCATTTCCAAAAAATTTGTATGCATTTTGCTTCGCTGCAATGTTGATTAACCATATAATTTTTCCACTGGTTAGGCTGGACGCTCCAGCTCTTTACAGTCAGACTTCTGATTTCATGAGGCTGGGGCCCAACCTTGCAGTTAAGATGCTTGATTTAGAAGTATCGCATCTCCCACCTTTAAGGCAAGCGCGCTATGTAGAAGCCGTTTTCTTGATCCTGTGTGTACAGTGGAGAAAGAGCACAAAGGAATCTAGGGCCAGGCAAAATTCAAGACACTTTCTGCCCACAACTTTTCTCTGGGAGTTATTGCAGTTGGCGTCTTGCTTGGAGTGTTAGTCCTGCACTTTCTAAGCATTTAACATTCCCTAAGCACTGCGTTGTCAATGAGTTCAGGGGCTATAGATTCTTTTATTCAGCCTTTATTGATTGGCGCGGAAACACTTTACTTTTGATTGCAACATGAATTGCAATGCCTAATTTATCCTAAGAATGGTCTTGTGAGCTAAGCAGAGAAGTGTTACTTTCTGTTTCTCAGGTGGGAACTGAATAGGAGTACATATGGAATCCAGCTCTTCAAACGTACTTGGGGGAATTCATCCATCACGTGTGTACTGAAGATCAGCATAGGCTGCCACCTTAGGCCATAGGCGCCTTGGTGTCACGCAGCGCTGAAAGTTATGCTACTTGATATTTGCAGAAATCACTGAACAGCAAGCCATATGCAAGGGGACAGAAGTCTGTCAGGATGTCTCCTGTATAGCAATTGAAAAGAAATAGTGAAAGTTCCTTCTCCAAATCAAACAGAGCTTGGCTTTGAAGGTAAATCCCATATATCATAGCCGTTATAGCTGTTCAGGGAATAGCGCACCTGCTCTGGCTTCACACATGGTAGAGACAAGTAGAGACGCAGAAAACCAGGATGGTGCACAGATGGAAACGCCTGACTGGCAGCAAGCAGATGCCTTCCTCTCTCCAGTCAGTCTCTTCAAACTGCCCAATTCTTTTCTTTTTAATGAACGCTTAGCTAACTTACACAGTTTCCTATCAGCCTGAAGGGTACGCTTCTCTTTGGTGGACCATTAACTATGAATTACATGGAATCCAGGCATTCAACTCAGGGCGCAGGATTCCAGTAGGCCATTTTCCTTTCCCTTCTACCATCACTCTCCCTTCATTTCTCAGCAATAAAAACAGCAACAAATGCTTCCTGGATCTGAATCTTTTCTACTTTAGATGAAAAAGACCATCTTTATTTTTTACTACACAAAATGACATGAAAGGAGAAAGAGGAGGTAAAGGGAAGCAATGGCCTTGAGCATGTATATTTTCTTCAAAAGTTTATAAAATTTGAGTTAGCCTATGCCTTTTCAGTGATACTGGGATTTCTGTGCATATTTATAAAGATATCTAATAACCAAAATGAGTACAAACAGAATTTTTTCATAAATGCTCCTTATTCTGATCAAAAAATCCTGTTCTAATCATGACATTCTCATCTATTTCAGAATCAGCTAGTCTATGTAAAATATATGCTGAGACACATATAATACAGGTTAGCAGGCTATAGAAAGTCTGGTTAGTTCTCCATATTTTTAATGTCTGTGCTTCCAGAGAAGCCTGAAGCAGAAATGCCAAAGCCCTTGTAAGATTTTTTGACCTTCTAAATAGCAAAAGTCCTGTGAAGCATACAAGACAGAATCACAGAATCACAGAATAGTCAGGGTTGGAA
>VZSZ01005657.1:0-33972 GCA_013398815.1 Ibidorhyncha struthersii
GAGAAGGCTGAGGTACTCAACATTTTTTTTGCCTCAGTCTTTAGTGGCAACCTCTCTTCCCACACCTCTTGAGTGGATGGACTGCAAGGCATGGACTGGGGGAGCAAAGTACCTCCCACTGTAAGAGAAGATCAGGTTTGTGACCACCTGAGGAACCTGAACGTGCAGAATTCCATGGGCCTGACAAGACGCATCCCAGAGTCCTGAGGGAATTGGCTGATGTAGTTGCCAAGCCACTCTCCATGATGCTTGAAAAGTCATGGCAGTCAGGTGAAGTCCCCAGTGACTGGAAAAAGGGAATGGTGCACCCATTTTCAAAAAGGTAGAAAGGAGGACCATGGGAGCTACCTCCCTGTCAGCCTCACCTTTAATATCTTTATCAACAACTTGGACAAGGGGATTGAGTGTACCCTCAGTAAGTTTGCAGTTGACTCCAATTAGATAGGACTGTTGACCTGCTTGAGGGTAGAATGTCCCTGTAGAGGGATCTGGACAGGCTGGATCGATGGGATGAGGCCAGTGGCATGAGGTTCAACAAGGCCAAGTGCACTTGGGTCATAAAACCCCCATGCAGCGCTATAGGCTTGGGGAAGAGTGGCTGCAAAGCTGCCAGACAGAAAAGGACCTGGAGGTGTTGGTGGACAGCAGGCTGAATATGAGCCAGCAGTGTGCCCAGGTGGCCAAGAAGGCCAACAGCATCCTGGCTTGTATCAGAAATAGTGTGGCCAGCAGGACTAGGGAAATGATTGTCCCCCTGGACTCAGTGCTGGTGTGGCCCCACCTCAAATATGGTGTTCAGATTTGGTCCCCTCACTGCAAGAAAAACATTGAGATTCTAGACTGTGTCCAGAGAAGGGCAACAAAGCTGGTGAAAGGTCCAGAGAACAAGTCCTGTGAGGAGTTTTTGAGGGAGGTGGGGTTGTTTAGCCCGGAAAAAAGGATGCTGAGGGGAGACCTTATTGCTCTCTAAAATGACCTGAAAGGAGGTTGTAGTGAGGAGGGGGTCAGTCTCTTCTCCCAGGTAAAAAGTGATAGGACAAGAGGAAATGGCCTCAAGTTGTGCCAGGGGAGGTTTAGATTGGCTGTTAGGAAAAATTTCTTCATAGGAAGTGTTGTTAAGCATTGGAACAGGCTGCCCAGAGAAGTGGTGGAGTTGCCATCGCTTGAGGTATTTAAAAGACAGGTAGATGTGGTGCTTAGGGACATGGTTTAGTAGTGGTTTTGGCAGTGTTAGGTTAATGGTTGCACTCAATGATCTTAAATGTCCCTTCCAACCTAGACAATTCTATGATTCTGTGCCCAGGAAGATCACGGAACAGATCTTCCTAGAAGCTATGCTAAGGCACATGGAGGTCAGGGACGTGATTCGAGACAGCCAGCATGACTTCACCAAGAGCAAGTCCTGCATGACCAACCTAGGCACCTTCCATGATGAAGTGACTACATCAGTGAACAAGGGAAGAGCTATGGATGTCATCTAACTGGACTTCTGTAAGGCCTTTTACATGGTCCCCTACAACATCCATCTGTCGCAATTGGAGAGAGATGGATTTGATGGGTGGACTGTTCGGTGGATGAGGAATTGGTTGGATGGTCACATTCAGAGGGTATTGTTCAATGGCTCAATGTCTAGACAGAGATTGGTGACAAGTGGTGTCCCTCAGGATCCTGTATTGGATCAGTACTGTTCAATGTCTGCATCAATGACATAGTGCGATTGAGTGTACCTTCAGCAAGTTTGTGGATGTCACCAAGCTGATTGGTACAGTTGACATGCCTGAGGGATGAAACACCATCCAGAGGGACCTGGCCAAGCTCGAGAAATGGGCGTGTGTCCTGCACCTGAGTCAGGGCAACCCCCCGTATCAACACAGGCTGGGGAATTAAGGGATTTGGAGCAGCCCTGCCAAGAGAGACCTGAGGGTACCAGTGGATGAAAAGCTGGGCGTGAGCTGAAAATCTGCGCTCGCAACCCATAAGGACGACAGTATCCTGGGCTGCAGCAAAAGAAGTGTGGCCAGCAGATTGAGGGAGGTGATTCTGCTCCTCTACTCCGCTCTGGTGAGACCCCACCTGGAGTACTGCATCCAGCTCTGGAGCCCTTGGCACAGGAAAGACAGGAGCCTGACTCTGTCCTCTTTGCACCCTTCCTGTACCTTCTCTTTTCCAGGCTGAAGATCCCCAGCTCTCTCAACCTTTCATCAAAGAAGAGATGCTCCAGCCTCCTCCTCATCTTCCTCCTCATCTTCCTGGCCTCTCGCTGGACTCTTTCTCACGTGTCCATGTCTCTCTCATACTGGGGATTCCAGAATTGGAGGCAGTGGTCCAGTTATGACCTCATCAGAGCTGAGTAGAGGAGAAAGATCACCTCCCTTTGAGCTGCTGTCAACACTATTGCAGCCCGTGATGCCATTGGCCTTTGCGGCAATGACACATTGCTGTCTCATACTCAACTTGGTGCCCACCAGGAACCCCCAAGGTTATTTTCTGCAACATTGCTTTCCAGCTGGTCAGCCGCCAACAGTATTGGTGCCTAGGGTTGTTCCTCTCCAAGTACAGGACTTGGCACTTCCCTTAAACCGTGCTTGTCCCAATCTTTAGATACCTCCAAAATCTCCAAACAGAAGTGGAAGGACTAAGAAACAAAACAAAACAAAACGATTATGACATGTAGCAAAGAATGAAAAAAAGAAGGAATTGAGCCTCACAGGATAGTTTGGAGCTAGAAGGAGACAGAGCATTCCTGAAGGTGGAGCATTCCTGAAGCTTTCCAAGGAGCTGGTGGATGCTGCTTGGTGATGCTCTGTCTGGAGACACGCCATGCATGAACAGCTGGAAATAGATGTGACAAGGATGTCCTCTGGCATGGTGGGACTGGAAGAGAAGAGTTAAAGAGGTGAAACGTGCATCTGAAATAGCAAACATCTGGAGGGAAGAAGGGTTGTAGCCTGGTGTGCTTGATGTATATGTGCGCCAGGGTTTCCCATTTTCATGGAAAGACTATGAGCTACAGGACTCCTTCATGGTAAGGACTATGAGTTCACAGGGCTCTGCTCTTTGAACTCTCCCAGATCACCTCTCCATGGAGGATTTTCCAGTTTGTCTGTGGGGTGTTACCTTGGGGTGCCAGTAGGCCCATCAGGATTCCCCTTCCTTTTCTGGGCGTGAGAAGCACCACCACCTTGTGCCTTGGCAGTGTGCATGGGTGTAGGGATTGGGCACAGGGACATCAGGGTAAGGAAAAGGAACAAGCATAGCATGAGCATGTGTTGTGGTTTAGGCCAAATCGGCCACTGGGGACGTGGGGGACCCCAGATGGGACCGACAGATGCTCCTCTCTACCCCTCTTCAAAAAGAGAGGCAGAGGAGGGAAAAAGAGACTTAAGAGTTTATAAGGAACTAAACTACTTTAATGAGATAGTAATAATAAAAAACAAAGGAAATAATGAAAAATATTCAAAACCGTATCAAGCTCCCAAGATGACAATCATGACACCGGCTGGCACTGGGGCAGTCCCAGGCTGGACTCAGTGGCGGACGGGAACCGGATTCCGGATCTGCCTTCAGGATTGGGACCAAAGACAGACGATTGAAATGAAGAGAGCGAGAGAGCGAGAAAAGAGAGGAAAAAAAGTGTGTGAGAGAGAGAGTCTTTGATCCCTCAGCTTTTATACTGAGCGTGAGGCAGATGGGATGGAATACCCTGTTGGTCAGTTTTGGGTCACCTGTCCTGTCCGCTCCTCCCTGCAGGTGGGACCCCATTGCGCTTTTCCGCTTCCGACCCTCCAACAGGGCAAATAACAACATTGGTTGCCCTTGGCTGTTATAGCAATAAGTATAAGCAAGAGCCTCTCTGCATACCATGCCTGGGCATCCACTATAAACAAGAGTCTTATCACTCTGAGAGAGAGCGAACATTGTCTGCACAATATGCTGTTCATGTCAGTAGTTAGAAGAGGCCTAGCTAAAAAGCAAAGTTACTGAACAAAATTGGTCCTGTTTTACCTCAAACCAGGACAGCATGTTGAGATTTCTGTGGCAAGGGTCTGAGGCTGATGCTGCACCCTGACATTGTCTCTTATTTGGTGATGGATTTGGTTTACATGGCAAGATTTTGGTGTGTATGTGGGTGTGGGGCTGTGTGGGTGTGGGCGTATGTTCCAGGGCTGGCTTCTGTGAGAAGGGATCAGGACCTGTCTCCATGTTGGACAGAGACAGTTCCAGACAGCTCCAAAATAGACTAATCACTGGCCAAAGCCGAGTCCATTAGTGATGCTCATGGCAGCTCTGTAATAATATATATAAGAAAGGTCAGAAAGTGCTGTATAGCAGCTGTGAGAGAGTAGTGAGAAAAATGTGAGACACTCAACCCTTCAGACATCTAGGTAAGAGAAGAGGGAGGGGAGGAAGTGCTCCAGGCACTGGAGCAGAGACTGTCCTGCAACCCATGGAGAAGACCATGGTCAAGCAGGTTGTGCCCCTGCAGCCTATTGAGGACAACCCTGGAGCAGATATCCACACTGCAGCCTGTGGAGAAACACTGCAGCAGGTGGACATTCCCTGAAGGAAGCTGCTGCCCATGGAGAGCCTGCGTTCAAGCAGGCTCCTAATAGGAACTGAAGCCCTTGGAAACGAGGCCACACAGGAGCAGTTTTTCTGGCAGGAACTGTGGCCCGTGGGGGATCCATGCTGGAGCAGACCATACCTGAAGGACTGTACCACATGGAGAGACCCATGCTGGAGCAGTTCTTGAAGAACTGCAGCCTGTGGGAAGAATCCATGTTGAAGGACAAAGATAAAGCATTATGAACTGACCACAACCCCCATTCCCTGTACCCAGTGCACCACTTGGTCTAGGGGAGGAGGTAGGAGACTTGGAAATGAAGGAGTGAAGTTGAGTCTGGGAAAAAGGGCAGGGGAAGATATTTTTAGTTTTGTTTTTATTTCTCACTCTTCTACTCTGATACAACAAATCGGCAGTAAATTATATTAATTTTTCCCAAGTCAAGTCTGTTTTGCTGGTGTCGGTAATTGGTGAGTGACCTCCCTGTCCTTTTCTCAATCCACAAGCTTTTCATCTTATTTACTCCCCCTGTCCTGCTGAGGAGGGGTAGAGAGAGAGAGTGGCTTGGTGGGCACTTGGTAGCCAGACAAGATCAACCCACCTTGCACAGGTGCATAACACCCCTCATGCGTGGCAAAGTCAGCCTGGAGTACTGCCAGTCCACCAAGCTGGGTGATGAAGGCTGCAGTCATCCTTGGGCAAACAGGTGTGGAGGTCATGCAGCTGAGACAGCTCAGCTCAGCTTATCCCAGGTATGGCCTGGTGACTCCAAAGAGCTTCCACATCTTGATAAAGTCAGGAAAATATTGACAGCTCAAAGAAATTATAAGGGAGACTTATGAAATTGATGGTAAGAGCAGATGGTCATCTTAGAGCTCCTCAGAGGTGAGGAAGAAAGGTGCAGGCCAGCACACTGTATGCCACACTGCCTGCATTGTGATGAACTTCTGCATGTGTTGGGAGTGGGAGGTGTGGTCTTCCAGGGGCTGTGCGCTCCTCTGAAATCATAGTGACATTTGTGTATGTTTTGTCTAGCTGAAAGCATACATACAAAATTGGCCTCACACCAGTTGTGGATAACATCCTGTACAGACAACTGATTTTGAGAGATGAAAACTAGCAAGTTGTTTTGAATTTTGTTTATTTTTCTGTGTGTGGTTTCTTTCCCCTCTGTGAAGTGGTGGTGTTTCATGTATAACTTTGCTCAAATCACTTTGTATGAGCTCCAAAATCTCCAGGATTAAGCAACACCCAACCACTGTTTCTGAGAATATTGGTATTGCCTGAACCATGACACAGTAAGAAGGACCTTTGAAAGAGTGACAGATGGCATATAATTTATCTGCAACTTGATATTGCAAAAGATTAAATTGAGCCTACTAATTTCAGTTTGTGAATGGACTTGTATCGGTCATGAGTTTTTATCAGGATAAAGAGAAAAGAAATACTGTTTCATCTTCTGCCTGTTATGTAGTACGATGATAAAATAATTCTTCAAATGACAATGATTGCTAAATGTGCCACAGTAAATTATATCCTGTCTTGTATGAGCCATGCTTCACTTAAGGCTTTTTTTTTTTTCTTTTTTTTTGGACTGTTTATAAAGTGTAAAATCATTATTACCATATTTACTAAGATTCTTGTGGCTTTGGCACCACAAATCATCCATTATTAATTTTAAAACTATGTTTTAAGGTAAACTAATTAATGATTCAAAGTTCATAGGAGATCATCAAACCCCTTCAAGCACTTGAAAGTCATAATCTATGTGATAAGGTTGAAAGATAAGAAGGTGTTCTAACTAGCAGCATAATTATAAATAAAAGATGCTTGCCCGCAGTTGACATCACTAACACAAGAATGCATTATCTCTGATTATGACTCAAGCAGAAAAAGAGAGGTTTTAATGTTAAAATGCAATGGGTAAAAACTAGGTTAAACATTAGGATTGGGGCTTATGAAGTCTTGAACAATGCAGTGATCTGCTGGGGCAATTTATACTAACCTCAGAACCAGGAATAAAGAAAAAATGATGACATTTCAGGCTACCTCTATTTCTGTGAGGTTCGGCTCATAGCATATTTCTTTTTTTTTCTTCACGAAAGTTCCAGAACAGTTTCCTGCAGGAAATCAAAACAACTATGACTTGATCACTAGGTCAGATCCACAATTCAAAGTCAGAAATAATAGGAATAGCAGCTGCCTGGAGCACAATTATCAGTTATTATGAGATTGAACACAGTACTGTTTCTTCGACAGGAACCTGTATGCTGAAGTAGAGGCACAGAGGTCTGATCTTTGTTCCAAAGAACAAACATATGCTAAGAAAATAAATAAATTTATAAGCAAATACAAACAATGAAAAAACTGAATAGGCCAAAGAGAAATGTAAGGGAGGCCAACAACTCTGTCTCTTTTCCAAATATATACGCGCAGAATCAGAGAATAAGTTTGCCTGGGAGGCACCAGTGGAGGTAATTTGGTCTGGCTCCTTGCTCAAAGCAGGGTCAATGTAAACCTGCTTTTACATTGCAACCTGCAGGTTGCTGAAGGCTGTGTCCAGTGACATTTTGAGGAGCTCCAAGTGTGGAGACTTTACAAGTCATCTGGTCAACCTGTACCAGTATTTGACCACTCCAATTTAGAGATATTTCTGAAGTATGGTGTCAACAGTCCATTACCTGTGTCCGTATCTAGAGGCTGTGAGGGATGCAGTGGTGCTTAACTGTTTTAAGAACCAATCTCAGAAAGTGTTTTAATCCTGTGTATGAAGTTATGAAATACACTATGGTAAGCAAAGAACCACATTTTAGTGCTAATGGAATGATTTTTTTTTTAGTTTATTCAGTTTTGTGACAGTGAACTGAGTTGGGACCAGGTATGTGAGACAAGAGGAAGCACCAGCAAATTTTTAAATAAATGGTTCTCTAATTTTTTAAAATTTGGTTTCGGTAACTTAGTTGCCTTCAGAACGCTAATGACCAATGTTCAGGCACTTGACAGCCAGTTGTATAGATTTTGTTTCTAGCCACTTTGTTTATTACCACTAAATCATAGTAAAGAATATGGGTACATGAACTTCTCTGATAACATTACCTTCTCATGTAAATAGATGGTGACATTTTTTAGGGCTGATACTTCATTGTGAGTAGGTAGGGAAGCATGTTTAGGCACACGCACATGCTTATTCCTTTAGCAAGGTATAATCCCCACCATGAAACTTTCTGAGACTTGCTATTTCAATTCATTTTACATGTAGCAGCAAGGCAACCAAAATAATTATTTTTATATATGTAACCGTGCAGAAAACTAGTTCCAGATACGCAGAAACAATAGCAGAGTTATGAAATTGCAAAACTGTATTCACCTCAGTAATATATTAGCTTTGAAGTTAAATCCATTTAAATGATAACACTCTAAAAAATACTAAATTGAGGAGAGAAAAGTATTACAAGCTTCTTCGCTGCTTTTAATAATGTATGTAACCTAAAACTGGTTTTAAACAAGGCATTAAAGTACCGATTGCAAAGCTAGGTGTTTTGTAATAAAGCCATAAACCTTTGGCTTGTCAACTGGAGACTGAGAGGCAGCAAGTGATCTGATGGCAGTTGTTGCCATAAAGTGATGATGAGCTGCCAGTGGGATGCAGCGGTGGGTAAACAGGGACTGAGATATCTCCTGCTTGCAGATGGATAGCCAGCCCCCTGGCTATGTGACTTTCTCTGGATGTGTGTGATTTACCTGCACAAAGTGGAATGGGGATGCTGACAGGGGAGGCTTAGAGAAAATCCAACACAGAATATAACAAAATTCTAACTGGTTGCCAAATCGTTGTCCGTATATGGAAGAGGGTCTCCCGTGTCCTACCTGAAAAATGTCTACCTTTGTTGTGTTAGTTAATCTCTGCCATTTCCCTTGAACTTTGTTACTAGTTAGCTGAACTGCTAACTCCTGCTCCACTAGTTGTCAAAGATCCCTGCTGTAAGCAGTTATTACTGCTCTGAAGGCTGAGTGAGGCAGCTGAATCAACAGAACAGAACAGAACAGAATACAGTAAAGTAGAATAGAATATAAAAGGCTAGACTAGACTAGACTAGACTAGTTCAGTTGGAAGGGACCTACAATGGTCATCTAGTCCAACTGCCTGACCAAAAGGTAAATCATGTAATTAAGGGTATTGCCCGAATGCCTCTTAAACACTGACAGGCCTGAGACATCTGGTCACCTCTCTAGGAAACTTGTTCCAGTGTATGAACACCCTCTTGGCAAAGAAATGCTTCCTAATGTCAAGTCTAACCCCCGATACAGCTTTGAGCCATTTCAACAGGTCCTGTCACTGGAGACACCAGTCACTCACCCCACGGAGAAGAGATCAGCACCTCCCTCTCCACGTCACCTCCTCAGGAACCTGTAGAGAGCGATGTTACCTCTCAGTCTCCTTTTCTCCAAACTAGACAAACCCAAAGTCCTTAGCCACTCCTCATAGGACATAACCTTCCACCCCTTTCACCAGCTTTGTCGCTTTCCTTGGGATGCATTCAAGTACCTTCACATCCTTCTTAAATTGCAAGGCCCAGAACTGCACACAATACTAATCTAATTGTATTGGGTCCTGACCCTGAAAACCTTACAATCATTTCTGAATTTATTATTAATTCCACAAATTGCTGATTAAATGCTTCTGGGAATTAGTGCAATGATATTAACTGCCCGGCCAGAAATGACAGACTAAACAAGATCTTTTGATATGATTTTAAATGCACTGGTTTTGCTTTTTGTTTCAAATGACAAAGCTACCCATTCAACCCATCAGGTACAAAAAGTGAAAAGAGAGTGGATTAATATGTTGGCCCAAGTCCCTAGATGCTGTTTTCCTTCCCTTAGGAATAAACCTGAGCTTTGATATCACTGCTTTTATTATAAGGTCTAGCTGGTTGTCATTCTCCAGCTGTTCCCAGCTTGAGGAGTTAGCAGCTGTCAATTGACTGGAAGATTTCTTCTTTGAGACCTGTTACTCTGCATCAGGTCTGAAAGACAGTTTTAAATTTTCAATATTTTCCTACCAGGCAGAAGTAACTGTAAGAAAGGGAAAAACATGTCTGTTAAAGAGTGGCCACTGTGCCTTATTTTTTTTAAGATGTTCCTACTGAGCAATCATTAGAAATGAACAACTAACATGTATCCTAACCCTACAAACTATAAATTCCACTGGTATCTTTGGTCAGAATAGCCCTTAAAATACAAGATAGCCCAAGTTTAACAGGAGTCATTCTACATCTTAAGCTGGGGAAGGGGAAAAGGGGAACCAGTTGCCTAAACAGAGATGCCTAGTGTTATTCTAGGTGGTGGTGTAAGGTCCCTGCGGGTTCCCAGTTGCAACTCCAAAAGGAAGCAGGTTGTTGTAGGTCTTGTGTCATATGCACTAGTCCATCCATCAGATCTCTCTGGAGAAAAGGAGGCTGAGGGGACACCTTATCACTCTCTACAACAACCTGAAAGGAGGTTGTAGCCAGCTGAGGGTCGGTCTCTTCTCCCAAGCAACAACAAGAGGAAATAGCCTCAAGTTGTGCCAGGGAGGTTTAGATTGGATATTAGGACAAAGTTCTTCACAGAAAAGGTTGCCAAGCATTGGAATAGGCTGCCCAGGGAAGTGGTGGAATTGCTGTCCCTGGAGGTATTCAAAAGACAGGTAGATGTGGTGCTTAGAGACATGGTTTAGTAGTGGTTTTGGCAGTGTTAGGTTGATGGTTGGACTAGATGATATTAAATGTCCCTTCCAACCTAGACAATTCTATGATTCTATGATTCAATGATTCTATGATCCTATGTTGGGTGTAACTGGGTCTCAGGTGTCAGCAAGCACCCATGTTTAGGCAGCTGAATCCTGCACTAAATCTAAAGAGCTATTTAGCTCATCCTAACAATCATACCTACATTTGGTCAGTTGAATATCACTCTGTGATACACTAAGTTAGCCACTGACTGTAGTGGAAATTCAGGCATACTTCCCATATGTGGACACCTTCTAACTCCTCAAGCTCACGACACCAAGCTGTGCAGAGTGGTCGACACACTGGAGGGAAGGAATGCCATCCAGAGGGACCTGGACGGGCTTGAGGGGTGGGCCTGTGCAAAACTCGTGAAGTTCAACAAGGCCAAATGCAAGGTCCTGCATGTGGGCCAGGGCAATCCCAAGCACAAATACAGGCTGGGCAGAGAATGGATTGAAAGCAGCCCTGAGCAGAAGGACTTGGGGGTGTTGGTTGATGAGAAACTCAACATGAGCTGGCAAGGTGCTCTCACAGCCCAGAAGGCCAACCGTATCCTGGGCTGCATCAAAAGAAGCATGGCTAGCAGGTTGAGGGAGGTGATTCTGCACCTCTACTCTGCTCTGGTGAGACCCAGCCTGGAATATTGTGTCCAGCTCTGGAGCCCTTAACATAAGAAGGACATGGATCTATTGGAGCAAGTCCAGAGGGGGGCCATGAAGATGATCAGAGGGCTGGAGCACCTCTCCTATGAAGACAGGCTGAGAGAATTGGAGTTGTTCAACCTGGAGAAGAGAAGACTTCATGGAGACCTTGTAGCAGCCTTCCAGTACCTAAAGGGGGCCTACAGGAAAGATGGGGAGGGACTTTTTACAAGGGCATGTAGTGATAGGATGAGGGGTTTTAAACCAAAAGAGGGTAGATTTAGATTAGATATTAGGAAGAAATTCTTTACTCTGAGGGTGGTGGGACATTGGGACAGGTTGCCCAGAGAAGTTGTGGATGTCCCATCCCTGGAAGTGTTCAAGGCCTCGTTGGATGGAGCTTTGAGCAACCTGGTCTGGTTGGATTTGTCCCTGCCTGTGGCAGGGGGGTTGGAACTAGGTGATATTTAAAATCCTTTCCAACCTAAACCATTCTATGATTCTATGATGCCAATCTCCTCAACACCTGAATTGAAATACCTGAATCTGGAGCTAAAGTCTGCCTTTGTGGAGCTAAAGCCCACCTATGGTGACTACATATATGGAGTGCCTCCCGATCTCCTGGTGCAGTCGCGTTGGCTGGGTTGCCTGTTCCCCATCCTTTGGGTAGTTTTGCACACATCTTATTACTGCTTTCACTGCTGGCTGTGTCAATGTGTATATATAGACCCTCAGCAGACTTCTACGCCCGACCTAGGCTGATACTTCCACTTTTGCTGGATCAACAGCTGAGAATCCTATTATTCCTGAAACAACTTGAAGTGGCCTTTGAGACCTAAAAAGCCTGTTCTACTAGTAAATAACAGAAGAAATGGCTTGAGAGAAGCCTAGTAAAGCAAATGATGTTACTTCATGTCCCTGTTCATAGCAGTTAATCAATGTTGATGCTTTTTCAGGGGCTGATTTCTCTGAAATGATAGTAGCTTTACATGAATAAGTTCTGCAGACAGTGCACTTAGGGGTGAAGTAATACCTCCAACCTTGACACCCCTCTACTCCTTTTACTGGTTCTGATGCTCATCTGCTGTGCCAAACTGATCCAGCTAACTATACTGTGAGAAAACAAACATAACAATTAAAAATTAGTATTTTGTGCTAAGTTAGGGAGCTGACCCTGCTGAGGAAAATGCCCACTTGGCAACTGAGCCAGTGCTGAGTGAGGAGGGGAGTGGGGTCCTGAGGCTGGCGGTGAGGAAGGGAAAGGAGGAGGTGAAGGGGGATGTCACGTGGGCTGCTATGTGCTACCTCTCCTGGGGATTCCACTTTTTATTCTAGTTAATTTTAGTCAGGTACTAATGAAAATAGCTAACATGCAGCCTGCATTTTTTCAGTTTAAAATTACTCATTCTTTATTCCAGCACTAAGATTCTTGTTATGATTCCCTTTGTTGTCAAGCTGTTCCTTAGAAAACCTGTCCCTAATTGTGTACACTTACTGGAAGTGATAAAGTGGAAATGTACAGGAGAAATGAAATGCTGATATTTTAAAAGTCATAGTCAATGCCATTTCATGTTGAAAGGTGTGAAGTGACAGCATGGAGGTTATGTGTACAGTGAGAAAGGGACTATTTCTATGAGCAGGGAATAAATCTAAGAACACAGCAAGAAGTAATTTTTCTTTTAGCATTTTGTACTTACCTAATTTATGTTTATGTAAGTGAGAATACACTTAGGCCACAGCTGTTTATTTAAAATGTGAACAAAATGGGGGAAAACACTTCCCAGTATCTTCATTGCACCCCCAGAAAAGACAGTAGCTTCCATAGAAAGGAGGAAGGTTCAACTGCATATGTAGGTGGTGCTGGAGCTTTTATTCCATAGGAAAACAATTTCAGAATGATATTAACTAAGTTAACTAAGTATTAAGGATAAAGATAACTAAAAAAGGATTCAGGAGAGGTGTTCTGAAAAAAAAAATTCCTTCATTTTGTTAAAAATTTCACATATAGCATTTTTTTGTAACAAGTACAAATATTTTTCATTAGTTTCTCTGCCTCCTCTGATTTTCATATTCTCTTATTTTAAATATTATCATTTAAGAACTCAGCTCAGAGTTTATCTATGTTATAAAATCTGTGATTGTATAGTTACACTGAAATTATTACACTTCTGATAGAGGAGACACTTGTAGCCATTAAAGGAGTTCTTTCTACAGGATAATTAAATTCCCTACCAGAATTACATAACCTGTCAGGTATGGATTGTGTCTACAAAGGATGGTTCCTCCCTGATGTACATTCACATAGCTATAACAGCAAAACTTTGTAGTTCAGGTTGGTGTTATTCAAATGAACAATGACTTATTCAATCAGAAATCCTGCCGAGTAGGGTATTGGTATATTTTTTCACAGTGTACAGTACAGCAATGAAAGCAGTTTCTTACCCTCTAAAAGACATAGTTAGAGACTGCTCTTATTAATATTGGATCAAACATGTTCATCAAACTTTTCTCCTCAGCAACACAAAATGAACACATTCATTCAATACAAAGATTCTGTGATTTAAACTGAGCAATCTACATCACATTAACACTCTCTGCATAATTCTGCTAAAATTACATCCAAATTGATTTCACACATAGAAGAGGGAGTCTGTACCTATTATTAAAAAAAAAAAACAACAAAACAAAACTAACAAAAAAGTCCCCCAGAGAGCCAATTCTATTCTGTACTTTGGCTGTGACAGAAATGTAAATCAACATCTTCCTGGGGAGGCATTTTTTGGTATATTCTCTTTAGCTAGGACTAGCAGACAATTCTATTAATCTTCTCTGTGAATATTTTTCAAAGATGTAGCTAGAAATACTGTACTAATAGAAGACAAAACCAGAATATATTGCAGGGCTTTTTATCCTTCCAGTGAGTTTAAATGAAACAGGTGTTAAGCATAGTGAAGTAGCAGTTTACAGAGATGTCTCAGTTTTTCTGAGAAACTGCTTTCCTTCCCATTTATGTTGCAAGTCTCCAGCATTGGCATCAATAGCAAATGTAGAAGAAGGGTTACTGGAAAAAATAAGTGCAAGCGTGTTGCGTAGCAATGGAGATAAAAAGGCTGAAGAATCTGGTTTTGGCATTGTGTTTTGTTTTTTTAATGACTATAAAGGAATTGCAATCAGTCACTTGATCCCAGTGTAAAAGAAACATACAAACACATGCCAGAATATGGGAGAACAAAACTTTACAGACTGACCAAGTTGTGTCTATGCAAAAAGCAGGACCTACTGCGATGGTGGCAGTACTGTGTGATGCCCATTCTGATATCTCCAGCTTCTTCTTGTAGTACTGGTGAGGGTGTTGGGCACTTCTGCTCTGAGCAAATGTGGGCTTAGCAAGTCTTTGAAACCCAGCATGTCCTGTGAAACATGATCCTACAGGTAGTCTCAAATCCTGTTTTCACTTGAACCTAGCCAAGTCCCCCGCACTGAAAGTAAATGGAAACATTCTGGGTTGTTTTGTTGCTGCTGTTTTGTGTGTTTTTTTCTTTTGCCAAACACCTCCATAACATCGCAGCACTGAAGACATCAGCCTTGGAGAGTTTTTGTAACTTCATTTACATCAAATTTATGTAAATGAGTTACTGAAATTGTCTATGTGTACTACCTCACAGCATGTGGTTTGGACACTGTTCATAGAATGAAATAAACACTACTGAAAGTGTGATGAGACATCTTTTTATGTAAAACAAAATAGTTAAGTCTCACAGGATTTTGTTTCAGGAAAGACAATTTCCCTGGGATGTTATTTCATCGGTTCTAAATGCTTCCCACTTTTACTGTGATTAACTGCAGAATAAAATTTAAAAACTTTATCTGTTCAAAGAAAGATCCTGTGATCTATCTGACATGTAATGAGACTGTTCAGATGCATATGTTTGTTTTCAGGTCCATTATAAGTATGTCTGAAGTATCAGCTAAGCCAAGTACTTCTAGCCTCTCAGGGATTATCTTAGCAATTTTTTCCAAATGGCTTCTTGCTATTTTAATTATATGACACATTGTATAGAAGTACGTAGCGAATTTTATTATCTCCTCTGTTTTTCTTGATGCATATTTTGATTTCATGAATAGATGCAACAAAGAACCTGAAATTTCCAAGAAAATCACATTCCATTTTTAAAAAAACCTATAGAAACATTGGAGCAGCCAATAAATCTAAGTCTAAATAATGGAACAGAAACAGATGTGGGAAGCAAGTTCATTTTTACTGTTCTGCCAAAGACTAAATCTGATAGATACAGTTTCTTTTACGTTGTTTATTCATTTTTTTATTACCTTGGCCGACTGCTCTCCCAGAGCTTCTGCTGCTGATTGCTGACATTGAATGAATCCACATTCTACTTGGGATGATCAAGCTTAGCCCTTCTCCAATGAATTCACTATTCAAGCACAATGTTTAGCTCCAAACATTTTGCTAATTACTTTTTGCCCTTCATTTGCTCCAGGGTCCCCATGCCAATGCCTCCTCTGCTCTGTTCGTGAGAAGAGGAAAGTTTTATACCTATTTGCTGCACCCAGTTCATAAGTAATGACACGTGGAAGTGAAGCAAATTTCACATGACAGTGGCTTGGTGGTACTGAGAACATAATTAGTGCTGCAGATGACCGTGAAGATTAAGACTGCTCAGCTCCTTTGCTGCAACTAATACTCTGTAGTATTACTAATTATACTGTCTGCTTCTTGCATTTTCTTTGCTTGAGCTGGAAGACAGAGAAGTAGCTGTAAATTAAAGCACTGAAGATAAGATGCAGAATCTCACCGCTACATTGTTTTTATTGGTCTAGTCTAATTTATATGGCAATTTATGTTCAATTTATATTTTCTGAAGAAATTTGTATTATCTGAAGTAAATGCCAGTTTTATCTCTGATTTCACTGGAAGTAGAGATACAGCATCAAGGAAGATGACAAAAAAAATCACATCATAGTAAAGCATATCACAGTAAGTCTCTTTTGTCCCAAGGCTTCTCAGTGGTTATTGTGAATGAATGGTTTGGCCCTGAATGAATCCAGAAGCCACCTGTGTTACAAAATCACCATATATAGACATACTAGCACTGAAAGTAGACATATTATAGGGGAAACAGAGAGATAACAAAGAGAGAGAATGAGGAGATAATGTTAGAGAGAGAATGAAGATCAGAACCATGAAATTTTTGATCACACTGCTGTGCAGCGTGGCAGATTTAATGCCTCAGTGCAGGACAACTGTGGAGGACCAGTCTGCAGAAGAGGGGTGGCCTGTGGATAATTGTTGTGGTTCCTGTTTATGAGAGAGTGGAGCTTTACATATCCTTACATGAAGTGCCTGGCTGTCCCCTTCTGGTAGAAGTGCTCAGGCCCATTCACTTCACCCCACTTGAATCTCCTCTAATATTTTTCAGGTGATATAACCATCACTCACCTGTTCTTCTGGACTCGAGTATCCAATCTGATAGCACCAACCCTTTAATATTCAGCCCTTTGCCTCTCTGTCAAGCTGTCCCTCAAAATATTTGTGTTGCTTTAAGAAACTCTACATACATGCCTAGAAATTATGCCTCTGTAAAGAGGGTATGAATGAAGAGGCCGGTGTTTTTAGGCTAACTGTGGCTTTACTGTGTGATATGATATCACCTGTAGATATCGGAGATTTTTAAAGAAGTGATTCACTGTCAGCTCTATATGAGTTCCTGCTAATAGTGCAACTGGATTAAAACCCACCTCAGTAGCCAGAAGGATACTTTGACATGGGAAGATGACTGGGAGTGTTTTCTTGTGAGGCTCCGTGGAATCTCCCTGGGTAGAAGCTTTTATCTTACGGTGTCTATAGAAAGATAGGATATTCTATAATTCTTGTCCTCTCAGAATTAAAATGAGAAAGACAAATCTCTTTCTGTGTCTCAGAGCTCTTACAGATTATTCATGAGTAAGAATCACTTAATGCTGGTTCTGCTCAGAAGCTGTAGGGTAATTGCTTCTTGCTGGCTTTAGTAATGGAAGGGTTTAAGGCTTGACTTTATGAGATTTCCCTTTCAGGATATAACAAAACATCAGAAAAATATATGTAGGATCTACAACTTGTGATTATAGTGAAGAAAATTTACCTTCTCTTACCAGCAACAGTGTGAGAGATACTGATCACATAATGTAAATCCACAAATTAGGTTCTAAATTGCAAACTCTGAGGGAAAGAAGTTGTTCAAATACACAATACCCAGTCTAATGGAGTGCCAGACTTTTAACACAGTTCTTAGATATTCCCACAATGCAAATAACAACAGTAATGTCTTCATAATAGACAACACAAAAGTATTGTGAGACATAAGATGGGTTTTAAATAATACCTAGCCTAACCTCAATTATGTTTCATTGGGTATTAGCATTTGTCTTCTCTGTGGTGCACTTAGTACTTTATAAATATTAAAAAATAAAAATCCCACTTTCATCTACCTAGTAGCTATGAGTATCCTTTTGCAGACTTCATTTGCCTGAATAGACTCAATTGTATACTCACTGAGTAATTCAGTCATGAGGGGAAAGTTAATCATGAAAGCACTTTTACTTCTTAAAAAAAATAAAAAAAAGCAGCCAATAGCTCCCAAATAGCTAGAAGTGTTTGCTCATGTCACTTTGACTCCCTTTTATCTTTTGAAATAACAGCCAACATAAGCCAAAGCAAATCTACCTAGGTATCTACCTGCCTATCCATCCATATAAGAATTATGTCTAGCTAATTGGAACTTCGTATTACTATGTTCAATGGTATCACTGTAAATATTACCTTTCACAAAGTTGTATTCTGTGGTACCACAGTCTTATTTGAACTTTACTGCTTTAGTTACATAAATATTGTTTGACTTCCTGTTTTGTTTGATACAGTCATGAGAGGTAAAGGTGCGGCTATTGGCTAATGAGGTGATGCCTCAGGTGTGAAGGACAGTGGAACAGACTCACAGAATCACAGAGTGGTTGAGGTTGTAAGGGATCTCTGGAGGTCATCTGCTCCAACTCCCCTGCTCAAGCAGTGTCACCTACAGCCAGTTGTCCAGGACTGTGTCCAGAGGGCTTTTGAATAGCTCCAAGGACTGAAACTCCACAACCTCCCTGAGCAACCTGTGCCAGTGCTCAGTTACACTCACAGTAAAAAAACTGTTTCCTGATGTTCAGAGGGAAACTCCTGTGTTTCAGTGTGTGCTCACCGCTTCTGGTCCTCTCACTGGGCACCACTGACAAGAGCCTGGCTCTGTCCTCTTTGCACCCTCCCTTCAGGCATTTGTATATATTGATGAGATCCCTCTGAACCTTCTCCAGGCTGAAGAGAGTCAGCTGTCTCAACCTTTCCTCAAAGAAGAGATGCTCCAGCCTCCTTCTCATCTTCCTGGCCCCTTGTTGGACTCTTTCCATTATGTCCATGTTTCTCTCGTGCTGGGGATCCCAGAATTTGAGGCAGTGGTCCAGTTATGACCTCATCAGAGCGGAGTAGAGGGGAAAGATCACCTCCCTTTGAGCTGCTGTCAACGCTCCTCCTATTGCAGCCCGTAATGCCATTGGCCTTCTTTGGGGCAAAGACATGTGTCTGTCTCATGCTCAACTTGGCATCCACCAGGACCTCCAGGGCATTTTCTGCAAAGCTGCTCTCCAGCTGCTCAGCCCCAGCATGTATTGGTGCCTGGGGTTGTTCCTACAGGACTTGGCACTTCCCTTTGTTGAACTGTTTGAGGTTTATGTCAGTCTATTTCTGCAGCCTGTTGATGACAGCATGACCCTCTGTGATCCCCAAAAGATTGTAGCCCCGCACTGATCTCTCTTCTTCCTTTTCCTTGTGTTCTTAGACTGGCAGTGAATACTGATTAATTGCAACAAATGCAGTTATTCTGTTTTATTTGGTCTGGGTAATGTTTTTTCTCCACAACCCTGAGCTGGAAGGACAGCGTCTTCCTTGCATAGCAAGATATTTTTAGTCAGACACTAATAATAAAGGGACCATTACTGATGTTCCTGAATACTTGTTTAATTCTGCCTCTGTGATGCAGGTTTATAGCTTTATGCAAACATAGCTCTGTAATCCTGAATGACTTGGAAGATGACCAGAGGGCATGCCGAAGGTCAGAATTTGAGATTCATCTCGGGGAATTAACAATTTATTCCTTGATGAAAGAGAAATTTTGCCATCCAAAATAAAGATGAAGTCTACATGAAAGTAAATGAATGACCTCTCTAACACTCTGGACTTTCCAGGTTTTAGTTTTATACAGCACTTGTGCACTGGTAATTATTGTACATATTCCAGAGTTTTATTAAAATGTCTTTGAATTTTGCAAAAATTGTTGTGGTGCCCTGGAATGGGAGGTCTCCTAGCACAAATACCCTTCATTTTCTTCATTGGACCAAGCAAGGTTCTTGATGTTAAAAATAAGAGCAGATTTATATTTCATAAGAATTTATTTAAAGCATTTCAGTTTTTGTCTGTGGGATGTTACAATTCAAAGACATCTGAAACGTGTAAATGCACTTAACTAATGTTGTGTGCAACTGGCATTGTGTAAGAGTATTAGATTAATCTGCCTTTTATAAATAATAAGAATGCAGTATTTTGACCTTAGGAGAGCTGTGGCATTCACTGCAGGTGTGAAATCTATAAACCTCAACCTTTACTCTCATATCACTGTTTTACTTGTTTATTGTGATTTCATATTATTATTACATTGATAACTCTATCCAGGGAATCTAAATCTGGATTATTTATTTTAAAGCTTCCATTTTAAATATTGCTAACACTGTCAAGATGGAACCAGCTTGGTAAACTGGTGATTCAGCTGCAATTATTCCCTGCAGGATGAGACACCCTTCTTGAGCTCCATGAAACGAGTAAAACATGACATTGCTTATTCCAGTTTTCAGTGACATGAGATATACTGCCTTCAGAGATTAGTTCGTCAAGGATCAGTGTGTTTGAAAGAACATAATCATTCCTCTTTTTCATAGGGCTTACCTTCTCTAGTATCTTCTCTTTGCTAACTGAGAGGGATTTTTTTTTTTTGGATGATCTGTTTTTGTCACAAGATTTTTAATGAAGATTGTATTGACTGAGAAATATTTAATCTCTCCCTCACTTTTCTGGAACTGGCAATTGCTGCAAAAAAGAGGCATGGTAGTCTTCCAATTATTAACACTTGCACAGTGGATAATATTCTTCATGGTATAATAACTCTTTCAAAACCACTTACTTGAGGATGAGTAAATGTTTGTCTGGAGGAATTACTCTCTTCCCGTTTAGAGAAGAATTAGGTTAATTACTTAGACTAGATCTCTAACTTAATCCCTACCCCAGCTGATCACAAGATGTATACTTGAACTGATCGACATATTAACGTGAATGGGATGAATTGTCTATAGGATTAATTTTCCTGTTCTGTTCATATGGAGTTTGTGAGTGGATCATGTCCTTTAATTTCTTTTATGCTTTTTATGCTCCAGGATCTTCACTCACTGGCTCTTTGCTATTATCAACAATGCAGTTCTTATTGCTGGACCTGAACAAGGGGTAACAGTTGTTCTTGTATGCCGCCTTCTGTGTAATGAACTCAAGCTGCATTTCTCTTCCCTATTACTAGACTTCATCATTTCCTTTCTGTGCTGTCAGCCAAACACTCTAACTCTTAATTATCAGGTGTCAAGACCTTATTATTTTTGTTAACTTTCTGATTCAAACTTTCATCAACACCAAGCACATCTTTCTGTTTCAACCAACTTATTTCTGTCCTACTTGCTGGTGCCAATCACTGTGAATCTTCCAGTTGTTTCATTTTGTTTCAGCAAAACAGTGTCAAAGGAATCTTCAAGATCTTTCTTTACTCTGTTCCTGCATGAACACCTACTCCTTTCTGCAGTACTGCTAATTTTCTGTTTTGTCCCCAGACTCCCCTGTCTACCTGATGCCTTTCAGATGAAAATCTTAGCATCTTCTTCCAGGCTATCATTGATTCAGAATATAGAAATCCACAAGGAAGACCCATGCTGCCAAATATTATCCAACAACTGTTCATGGTTTACAGAGGAAAAAAGTGACAGCAAGGATCTCTCAAGAACTAAAATAAGAAAAAACACAAGTAGTTCATAATTTGTTTAATGTTGTTTGTTTCTGTCTCTCTTCACCTTTTGTATACCAGTTCCCTTTCAATGTAAGCTGTCCCTTAGGGCGGGAACCATATCTTTTTACGTAAAGCTATAGTTCTATAGTACCTTACAGAAGTGTTCCATCCCTAAGTAAAGACATAATAATTTTGAAAAGCATTATATTCCTGTATATTGTCTATACGTACTATGCTATAGCCTGTTGTTGTGAACCTTCAATATCACAATGTATGACATGTATAACATATGTTGTGTGTTACAACTGAAGAGGGAGTTTTGTGACATCTCTTTTTTTTTTCTGTTTCTTTCTTCTTTTTTTACTTCTACTTAGAGTTCTCTGAATTCTTGAAGTTGCAGGTTTCTTTAAGGCAAGTGAGCAGTTGGAGCTGAAAATGTCCAGAGTTTTAAAAAAATTGATTTCTTATCTATTTGGTTGACTGACGAGTCTCCAGCAAACCAGGAATATTTGTGGCTGGTACCCTTGCATGCTACACTGATGTCAGAGACTAGGTGTCTGATTCTGAGCTTGCCTCACCATGGAGTCACTTTCAGATTTTAGCTGTTGTAGACAATGTAAATTTTAATTCTCAACCAAATTTTAAGTTAATTTAAAATCTCAGAACTTTGTTCCCAGGTTGAGTTAACTTTCTTTCCTTCAGCTGACTGTATGTTTGCTGTCTCCTAAGGGAGAAAGTCATCCATCTTGTGATAAACCCAGTGTAACACAGAATAAGGGAATACATCTACCTGGAAGGGTCTGGCAGGGAAGCAGAGAACTGCAAAGGAGTGCAGTGTGTCTTAGCAGATTTGTGGCAAAGCTGGGAGCAGGGCCCACTCTTAGAATCATAGAATCATAGAATTGTCTAGGTTGGAAGGGACATTTAAGATCATCCAGTCCAACCATCAACCTAACACTGCCAAAACCACTACTAAACCATGTCCCTAAGCACCACATCTACCTGTCTTTTAAATACCTCNCCACATCTACCTGTCTTTTAAATACCTCAAGCGATGGCAACTCCACCACTTCTCTGGGCAGCCTGTTCCAATGCTTAACAACACTTCCTATGAAGAAATTTTTCCTAACAGCCAATCTAAACCTCCCCTGGCACAACTTGAGGCCATTTCCTCTTGTCCTATCCCTTTTTGCCTGGGAGAAGAGACTGACCCCCTCCTCACTACAACCGCCTTTCAGGTCGTTTTAGAGAGCAATAAGGTCTCCCCTCAGCCTCCTGTCCTCCATGCTAAACAACCCCAGTTCCCTCAGCTGCTCCTCATAAGACTTGTGCTCTGGACCCCTCACCAGCTTTGTTGCCCTTCTTTGGACACAGTCTAGAATCTCAATGTCTTTCTTGCAGTCAGGGGACCAAATCTGAACACCATATTAGAGGCGGGGCCTTACCAGTGCTGAGTACAGGGGGACGGTCACTTCCCTAGTCCTGCTGGCCATGCTGTTCCTGATACAGGCCAGGATGCTGTTGGTCTTCTTGGCCACCTGGGCACACTGCTGGCTCGGATTCAGCCAGCTGTTGACCAACACCTCCAGGTCCTTTTCTGCCAGGCAGCTTTGCAGCCACTCTTCCCCAAGCCTGGAGCACTGCATGGCGTTGTTGTGACCCAAGTGCAGGACTTGGCACTTGGCCTTGTTGAACCTCATACTATTGGCCTCTTGTAACTCCCAATCTTGGAACCAAAATGACTCTTCTGAAGTTGCTATTTGGGAATACTTTACATAAATTGTTTAAAATAATCACTTTTAAAATCATTGCAAAATTTCCCAGGCGTTTTAGCAGGGATAGTGCAGTGCAAAGTTAGCTCGAAAAAAGTGTTGATCCCAAAAGGAGGAAATCCACTGAAAAGCTAGAAATCATGAGAGGTAGAACAAGGGCAATGTTCTTGTGCATGAATCTGAATAAGCATAGTGTGTTTTGTAGTATATCCCTAAATACTGCAGAGATTCTTGTTAAGGCTGAAAAGTATTCACTTAAATAATATACAAACATTTTAACTCAGGCATCCAACAACACTGTTCAGTGACATGGTAATGATTTTTCTATTCATTGAGAAATGGCTGCAGGCAAATACTCAGTACTTGAGCTTGGAATAAAATTCAGAAAAACTATTACCTGCTATATTCTCTTATGAAGGACAGCAATTAAGAGATTCATAACATGCTTTCTGATGAAAAATAGCTTTTCAGAGAAACACACGTTTACCAGGAAAATAAAATGTTTTCAAGATTTTAAGTTTTTCTTTCTTTCTTGTCCCAGCTTTCTCTCTTTCTTTTTCTTTTCCATTGGAAATGGATGAAAAAAAATGTGTAAAATAATGTTCAGCCAAGACTAGCTTAAAATTATCTTTAAACCAATGAATGAAACAATCAGTCTGGTGCTTGTCCACTGGCTATTAAATGGACAACCTCTGTGGAAATTTATGGGTGAAATAAAAACATTTTAAAATTCCTCTTTAAGAAAGGAGAATGCAGCCTAAGTCCATTAGCCAGTGCAACCATGTGGGACCAGTCTATGACCTTGCCCTGTCTTGCCTTGCCCCCAGTCCTGTGGATTTGATAATGCTATCTAGGAGGATTCATTTTATTGTTGGCAGTTCCTACTTTTCAGGCTATGTCTAAAAACGGCCTTCCAGGGCCGTAAAAAGAAATCTGAGGAAGGTCTCGACACAGAAGCCTGGAATTGGGTAGCCAGTGCCTTTGTACCCACAACAGTCTTTCACTGGAGAGACTGACTGTCTACTACGGGGACTCCACTTGTCTTCAGAAATTTTTGGGTCACCTATAGGAGTACAAAGACTATGACCACGTGATCTTTACATAATATGTAAAGACCAGCAATCTGGTCTAGTGGAAGGTGTCCCTGCTCACAGCACGGGGGTTGGAACTAGATAATCTTCGAGGTCCCTTCTGACCTAAACCATTCTATGTTTCTATGATTCTGTGAATTTCATGGTGTGTGGAAAAGATTCTTGTACTCCTTTGTTTCCACCTTATGCTTTGAAATTGAAATAGGCAGAATGTAAACACTGTTGTTTTTTTTTCATTTAAACTGATGTACTGTTTTCCAGTTTTTGTTCATTGGTTAAAATGTTAAATAAAACCCAGTTTATCCATAGTCCCTGAGGCATTTCCAGCTAAATGATTCACTGATTCACTGAAGAATCAGTATGTGTTTGCAGTTCCAAACTGGCATTCAGTCCATTTGGCAGACTTCATAGAAGAGTAATTTAAAAATATTTTTTCTAGATAGATAGAATGAGTCAATGTTTTTCATAGTTTACTGTTTTTGAGATACTGTGAGCCAAGCTCGGTCATCGGCACTGCTGATAAAATGGGAAAAATGTAGTATCATCTGTGGTGTTTGTTGAATTTTTCACTGTTTATAGTATTTCAGGTAAGAATGGTTTGCCTTGTCAATTATGTAACTTCTAACCTTTGTTTGTAGAAATGGACACCCAACAGTGCTAAAATTTTTCCATTATTTTTTCTTTTTAATGAACATGATCTGCTTATCACTTTGATGTTTGTGCATATTTTCCAATTATGTCTCCTAGCACTTTACTGAAAAATGGTGGAAGTTATATTTAACATATCTAAATTATCCCTTTTTAAGCTGGTTTTAGTGTATATTTTTCTCATTTTTCTCTGTCAATTTCATAGCACCTGTGACTTTAAAAAAACAGCTCTCAACAATTGTATACAGTCACTATCAAAGTCCGTCTTGTTATGACTGCCCTCAAAATCTTGGTGTGGACAAAAGGAAACAAACCTTGTTTATGGAGTTGAGAAGTTATTGTTAGTCTAACAGTGTAACCAAAATAGAACAAAGAGTTATCATAAGTCCAGTTGCAATGATACTAATACTCATAGTCCAAATTAACCCAGAAAGGTCTCATTAGTAATATAGTGTAAAATATTATTCCAGAACTGCCTAACATCTCCACCTTCTCTCTGGCTGAAGGTATGCTTTACCTTCTGATGTTGTTCTGATGATGTCCCAAAGCTGATGTTTCAGACTTCCCCAGGAAGACCAGCAAGGATGCTTTAGAAAGAGCTGACAGCACCCTGGCATCTTCATAGGATAAATGTGATGTTTGTGTCTCCTTTTCCTTTCTTCTCAGTCTCTAGTCTGTTTGTTTGATTTTTTTTTTCCTTAAGACTGACACCTCACATGCTCTCTCTTTTCGGTGGTTCCCAGTTTTCCATTTTCCTTGTTATCTCTGAAACCAGTTGTAACTGATTCACAAGACTGCCCTCCTGTAGTGACTGTGGTGTGATCACTGTGATTTGAGTTTGCAGTCTGGGACCTCCTGCCATCACATGTGTCTGCACTCTTCCCCACCACGTTGTATTCTACAGTCATGGTTCCAGTCACTGCTTCTTATTGCTGTCTAGTAAACCTAAACTAATACAAATTTAGGCAAGAGTTACTTGACTGATAAAAAATTGCTATCGCAGCTAAACAAACTAAACATTCTTAGGCCAAGACCAGCCCAAACAAGTCCTGACACCTTGAGGTATCAAGTCACTACAAAGATATGGGCCTTTATTAGCAAATGGCAAAGTTGTATTTGCTGGGCTGTAAAGTTAAGTTTAAGTCTGATGATCAGTATGGGCTATACCTTGCTGTCTCAAGATATCCTTTTAAAAACAGATGTTTTGATAGAAAAAACGAGCTTCCAAATTTCTCTTGTTCACATTTTCCTGTTTCATGTATCAATTTAAAACAGTGTGATAGAAGAGCCTGAAGTATCATTCTCATTTCTTTTTCTTTTCTTAATAAGGTATTTTTAAATGGAGTATTTATTTGTACATACAGATAATTCTGAATACTTTCCCCATTTCTCTGATAGCATTCATCAATTATTAAATATTTTTTCCCCATAGCTTTATTTCTACTATCAGCTTAAGTTTCATTTAAAAAATGAAATAAAGCTTAGCCTTTATTTCAGCTTAAATTTTTATCTCTGTACAGTATTGGAATATTGTAATAAAGAAGTCTGAGATGCAATGCTTTTTCATTGCATTTAAAGCAAACATGCATTCTGCTTTTCCATTTGTTAACAACACACTGACTTATCCTCTTTTCTCTCATTAAGAATGTTACAAATGCATGGTATTGCACAGTGACATTTTTGCGAGGATTAAAGGCAACCTTTCTGACTGACTCAAACTTTGTATTTTCTACTAATAGCTCGCAGTTCCCCGGGCTGGTTGGAAACCCTGAAAATGCACAATAGGATATGCTAATGTTTATTCAGTGTTTGCTCAAACAGTGGCAGCTTCCCCAGGAGACTGCTGTGACTAATGGTATTATTAATAATAATTCAATATCTCAGGAAGGATTTGCTGTACTATGAGAAAATGGTAGGAAAATCAGCCGTTTAAATCAAACACTGTACATGAATGGGTTGTGCTGGTATTTCAGACCTGTTGTATCTGATGCTGCCACTGGAAAGTCTGAGCAGAAGGTGCTGGAAAAGAGTGCCTCTTGCCCTGAGTAATGTCTCCTGGGATGACAGGGACTGCTTCATTTTCCCCAAAATGGTGGTGAATGTGTCAGCTGAGCCTTTCCTTGTAACCATCAGATAACTGCAAAAAAATAGATATGAGCTGCATTTCCAGAACCTTTTTTTAGTCTATCTCAGAAAAGTAAAATAAAAAAAGTAAAAAAAAAGTATGTAAAATTCTACATGTGCTCAATCGTTTGGTAGCTGAGATGATTTTATACGATTACTTATTCTTGGTCTAACTGGGTCTGGGGACTCCCTAACCCCGTACAAGGAGGGCAGAGTAAAGGAGGGTTGTTGTTAATGCAGGGTGGCCTCTGTGAGGAGAGGCTGGGGTTGCCCCGTGCCGGATAGAGCCAGCTCCAAGGGCTGACCACAGCCCCTGTCCCTCATCCCGCTTGCACAGTGCCATGGCAGGGAGGTAAATGCAGGAGATGATAGGATTTAGACATTGGTTGATTTGAACCCTAAAATATGTCGCAGCTTGAATCCCCATTCTGGACGTACCACATGGTGTAAATGAGGATCACCCTCAGGGCCTTCCCTAAGTCCGTCAGCCAGTGCCTACACTAGTAAATTAAGTAGGTGTACAACTGTTTTCTGGTTCTAACGCCAATTGGCATTGAATGACCGGCAATTAATTAATGTTATTAATTAAGCTTCTTAACCCTGCAAACCAGGGTGGTTGACTGGTAATTGTTTGTGACCTCTGCCATCTCACGAACTATGCCTGGGAATGATTTTGGAGAGCGCAAATTTGCGCAGTCCAAAGTGCGCCACAGACTACAATAATATTTAAAACATAGATGACTCAGTTGCAGCATCTGAAAAGGTTTCTTGCCCCCCTTCACTTATGCATATAGAAGCAATTTTGCACTTCATAGTTTTGTTACTTCTATTTTACAGAAGTAATTTAAAGGCAGTTACTGCACTGACACTCCTGTTTAAGCTTGTTCTATAGTACTGTGTATTTGCATGTCTCCTTGGTCCATGAATCTTCCCAGGTCTTTCACATTTAAGTGTCAGGTTTCAGGACCCCTCTTTCAGTTTTGAGGACTGTAATTATGGCACTCTTGATTCTTCAGTTCTTGTCATCCGAGCAGCAGTGTAGGTTTTTTGTACGTAAAATATCAGTCTCAAGGTAGCAGCACACAGAAAGGTGCAATTTAGTTGACAATCTTCATCTTTTTTTTGACAGGATTAATCTTACACCTCACATATTTGTTCCAAATAAATTACATTTTTCTCTGTGTGTAATTGCACATTACTACCTTCTCAGGGGGTGTTTTATGAAAAGCCTACTTCTGTTGTTAAAAGCACTCCTGTTTACAATCCCTCGTCTGTGCTAATTGCATTCAAATAAGAAAACTGCTAGGGACTGAATGTCTCATTATGTGGGGGGTATTTAAGTTGCAGTATGGCACGGAATTCAGTTCTGCCTAAAAAAATGTAATTACAAGTGTAAAAAGGTGAAGTGTATGTTAGTAATAACAACTATACTCAGTACGCATCTTAGCTGAAAGTAGAGTCTTTGTTTTGAAGCTGCTAGTCCTAAGGCTGCTTCCACAGGCTTCTGTCCTCTCCCCAGATTTCTGAGATTGTGGATAAAGAAAGGATAGCATTAATCTTTGATGCAGCATTTCATTTTAGCAGAGAAATCTTCTATATGATATTTTTTTTGTTCAGTAGGTACTAACTGTATCAATTGTATTTTGGACAAACTTAAACCTTTGAAGATTTAAATTTTGAAATCCACCCCTAAAAACAGCTAAAAGGAAATTGGATGAGAGTGATACAACAGCCATGTCAAGAGGATTTAGCTTTAACACAGAAACTGGAGGACTTGGGTGAGGTACTCTGCAGCAACCTGAATGTCCTGCTGACAGAAGTAAGGAAAGGAATTTTGGAGACATGGGTTTTCAACAGATCTCAGAGTTCCTTTGACATGGAAGACTTTCCTTTCCTTCTTTTATAGTTTCCTTTCTGTGAGAACTGAATCCAACCCTGCTATATAGACATCTGAAGGAGTTCTGCAATCATGTTCAATGGAACGCAATCTTTTAAAGTTTGGTCAGCTCCTTGGAGGCAGAGATTGCATCAATCTGTACGGTGAAAAGATGCCTAGACAATGAATGAGAACTCAGTATTTTTTGTGGCTGCCTTTTTAAAGCGGTACCCCACTTATGATACTGCTGTAATCTTCTCCAGTGTAAGGGCAAGCACTGTGTAGTTTTTAGTCTCCATAATCTAGTCCTGTCTAGTGAGTGACATTTTATAATCTGATAGGAATTGTTTAGTGGGTGACAAGTGGAACATTCTATGTTGAAGTCTTGTGAAGTAAAAATGTAGATAAAAGACATGTACTTAGGCTTATATCTGATTTTATTTTCTTTGCTACTTACAATAAAGGGTGCACTTTTAGGACAAGAGAAATTGTCTTTTAAGTCAGACTGATCTGTTTTATTCTGTCCATGACAGAGGCCAATACTAAAGATCTCAGCACAAGACACAGAAATCTTCTCCAAATGTCCAGTTATATGAAGTCTTGCTGCCAAGAGGGTTTGCTTGCTTTCTGACACAGGAGAAGAAAGAACTAAGAACAGATGAAGGGAGACAGGGTTTCAAAACTTGACAAATAACTCTTAAACTCAGAGAATTTTAATCACTTTCAGTGGGAAGCTGAATCAAACCCATGAGCTCTACACATTTTCACCTTTGCATTTTACCTCTATGTGTCTAAGTTGGTCATGTTTAACTAAACTGCACAGTGCACAAAAATATATCCACCTATGTACTTCAAAATTTTTCCTCTTCCTCTATTAATTGAAGAAAGCTCTGACTTCCCTTTCTGGTTCTACTGCTTATTCTGTATAACTTTATCGTTTCTTCCCTGTATGTCTCCTCTGTAATCTAAACAATACTAAGCTTTTTTATTTTATACTACACAGAAATCCTGCCAGTCTATTTTTCTCTGGTAGAAATAGACTGAATATTATATGAACTATTTTTCTTTTTGATCATCTGGCTTTGTGCTTCAGAATAACTTCAGAGGTCAGACACTCTCCTGACATTGCAAAATGCCATTAGGTAAAAATGGTTGAGATTATACAGCATCACCTTTTTAGATAACGCATGTATTGTGACACTTCTGGTACAGATTCACTGTACCAGACACAGTTTTAACGGAATAATGAAGACATACAGAGAGATGGGTGGAGGAGCAAAATAAGCTGTGTATAGAACAATAACAGGAAACTCATACAAGTGAAACCTAAAGTATTTAAAAAGCAAATGAATTCTTTTGTTTTTAGCCTTATGAAACTTCTTAATAAATAATATACCAAAGATGACAGAAATCCTTTACAGGTAAAATTTCTGACAGTTTAATTTCCAAGGAAACACAGTGGGCCAAATCCTTTAACCGATCTTAGGAAGGCATTAAATAAACCAGTTGGCTTGTGGAAATGGAATTTAAGAGCACATGTTCAGAAAAATAAAGGAAGGAACTACCTGACTGGTGCTTACAAAGTCATAAATGCCTAAAGCTTTGTGCAGAGAGTTTCCAGGGTATCTACAGTTGTGTTATTGGACCTGTTGAACCTGTAGAGCCTCCTCAGTAGGGCTTCTTCAGACTGAGCTAACTGGTTTGGCATCTTTCTTTGCCTGATTCTTTCAACCTGAGAAGAAAGGTCAATTGCCAGTCTCCGGATTATTTCTGTTTTCTCCAGGGTACTGTCCAAGGTAAAAGATATTTAGGATGAGAGGAAATGGGTTCAAGTTAAGCCAGGTGAGGTTTAGGTTGGATATTAGGAACAATTTTTTCACTGAAAGGGTTATCCAGCATTGGAATAGGCTGCCCAGGGAGGTGGTGGATTCACCATCCCTGGAGGTGTTTAAAAAAAGGGTAGACGCGGTATTTGGGGATATGGTTTAGAAGTGGTTTTGTCAGGTTAGGTTAATGGTTGGACTCAATGATCTTAAAGGTCCCTTCCAATCTTAACGATTCTATGATTCTATGATTCTATATGCATTATCTGCGTGAGAATATGGCATCTTGACTTGCTGATCCAGACTCTAGCTTTAAGCTCTAGTTTTGCAAGTACCTGCCTGAAAAATGAGGTGAGCATATCATGCAAGAAACTTTAGCAGAAACTGGCTTACTTTTGATATTTCCTATGGGCATGGTTTGGTGGTGTAAAGCACTGGTATCCCGAATTCCTAACTGCCTCTTATACAATATAAGGGGAAGTTCAGCATCTAACTGTACTGCCTAGTGGCTGGGCATGACACTTCTAGCTGCTTCCTATGTGGTCCCTTCACACTGAATGCTGGCCTTGATGTGAGCACAGAAAGTCATCAGAGAACTGGTCTTTACCCATCTTCCTTTGTAGACTTTAATCATGGTGATAAAATGTGTGAAAAAATTCAGCACAGTGACCAAGTAGGTAAAAGCCAGGGTAAAGAGACGAGAGTATGGGTCCTTGCTTACCAAAACCCTCGCTGCTTCAATTGTCAGACTGCTCAAGCAATTCTTCACTCTCTTCAGTAGTATATTTATTTGAATTTAAAACTGTTACTTCCTTTATGATGCTTACTGTCCTGTTGGCACTGCTCTTTACTCCTGTGCTGCCTTCCTCGTATATTTCATTACTACAAGGTATTTAAAAAATGAATGAATTTGGAAACCTTTTTCTAATTATTCTATCATGTTGGAACACTTTTGGCTATGAGAGAGCATAATTTAGGTCCCCTAGATTTTGAGGTAATTATGTTGGGAGAGCTAGAAATTGTGCAAAATAACAAAATAATTGTTTCAATGTAAAGGAAAATGCATATTGATTTTGACAATTTCTTTTTCTTTTACAATTCTTTTCCTATATCACTCTCTCATCACTTTCATGGCTGTTATTATCAGTTCATCCACTTCGCACTGCCACTGTGCTGGCCCCTAACTTAACACCTAATCAGGAAGCCCATCTCTCTACATTTATTAATTCACCTACAGAATAATATAAAACATGCTGCCATCTGCATATCTGGTCTTCTCTTATGGAGTCCTGCAGGATATGGAGATGCCAACAGCACAGAGTTGCAGCTTTGCAGGCTGTGCAGACTATTAGAAATGACCATCCTAATTTGCATGCAAGGATGGCAAGGTACAAGGAAAGGGAGTCTGTTCCTTGCAGATACAGCTTGCTTTTAACAGCAGGGCATGCTTCTCTGTCACTTCTCTACTTCATAGATCAAAAGAGGCATTAACGTGCACCACAATGAATCATTTGGAGCTAAATGGATTTATCCAGGTGTAGAGCGGTGTCTGACTCGGCGCCTTACCATGTTGATGGTCTCCAGTTGTATGGAAAAGAGACACAGGCAGACGTTAAGATTTACTGCTGCTAATTTTAGAGCTCATTTTGAAAGTTTAGCCCATACAGTACATTTATAACTTAAATCAAAAACTTCAAAACTATCAGCTCCTTGTTATGAATATTTTAAAGAAATTAAGTAACCACACTATTTTATGCAGTTCCTAATGCTAACTTAATTAAGTCTTAAAAGAATTTAGCAAGCTTAACCAGTCCCTCTGGAGGCCAAAACCAGATTGTTTTAGCATAGAAATATTCCTGAAAATAGAGGTTGTAGAATATTTGAGGCTTCACTTAGAGAAAAATTAGAGGGGCATTTAAAGCTGGGATAAACAGCATATCCCTTTTCTCCTATTGAAGATGTCAGATGTTAAAAGATTTTTCTTTTGTTAAGTGACTTTACTCGTATTTGTGCAAACACTATTGAGTTTTCAGTGGTTGCTGGCCCAGTAGCACTGGTAAGTAAAGTAAACAGTCTATATTTCCCTGATGAAGTAAGCATGTGGGTGGACGGTTACAATAGAATCATAGAATAATCTGGGTTGGAAGGGACCTTTAAAGGTCATCTAGCAATGAGCAGAGACATCGTCAACTAGACCAGGTCGCTCAGAACTCTGTCCAATCTGACCTTGAATAGTTCCAGGGATGGGGCATCTACCACCTCTCTGGGAAACCTGTGCCAGTGTTTCACCACCCTCACTGTAAAAAATGTCTTCCTTATATCTAGTCTAAATCTACCCTTTTTCAGTTTAAAGCCATTACCCCTTGTCCTATTGCAACAGGCCCTGCTAAAAACTGTGTCCCTGTCTTTCCTTTAGGCCCCCTTTAAGTACTGAAAGACCATAATAAGGTCTCCCCAGAGCCTTCTCTTCTCCAGGCTGAATAAACCAATTCTTTCAGCTTGTCCTCATAGGAGACGTGCTCCATCCCTCTGATGATTTTTGTGGCCCTCCTCTGGATGCGCTCCAACAGGTCCATGTCTTTCCTATGTTGGGGACTCCAGAGCTGGACACAGTACTCCAGGTGTGGTCTCACCAGAGCAGAGAAGAGGTGAAGAATCACCTCCCTCAACCTGCTGGCCATGCTTCTTTTGATGCAGCCCAGCATGGCTTTCTGGGCTGTGAGCATGCACTGTCACCTCATGTCCCACAGTTTGTCCACCAGCAACTCCAAGTCCTTCTTGGCAGGGTTGCTCTCAATCCCATCTCCCCAGCCTGTACTGATACCAGGGGTTGCCTGTATTTGTGCTTGGCATTGCCCGGACCCAGATGCAGGACCTTGTACTTGGCCTTGTTGAACTTCATGAGGTTTACATAGGCCCACTTCTCGAGCTTGTCTGGATCCTTCTGGACGGTATCCTGTCTCTCAGGCACGTCAGCTGCACTGCTCAGCTTGGTGTCGTCCACAAACTTGCTGAAGGTACACTTGATCCCACTGTCTATGTCAGTGATGCAGATATTGAACAGTACTGATCCCAGTATGGACTCCTGAGAGACACCACTTGTCACTAATCTCCATCTGGACATTGAGCCATTGACCAATACCCTCTCGATATGACCATACAACCAATTCCTCATCCACTGAACAGTACACCCATCAAATCCAAACCTGTCCAATTGAGAGAGAAGGATGTTATGGGAGACTATATCAAAGGCCTTAGAGAATTCCAGATAGACAACATCCATAGCTCTTCCCTTGTCCACTGATGTAGTCACTCCATCATAGAAAGCCACTAGGCAGGGCTTGCCCTTGGTGAAGCCATGCTGGCTATCACAAATCACCTTCCTGTCCTGCGTGTGCCTTAGCATAGCTTCTAGGAAGACCTGTTCCATGATCTTTCCAGGCACAGAAGTGAGGCTGACAGGTCAATAGTTCCTAGGGTCGTCCTTTCTACCCTTTTGAAAATGGGTGCACCATTCCCTTTTTCCAGTCACTGG
>VZSZ01005660.1:0-10148 GCA_013398815.1 Ibidorhyncha struthersii
ACTTGAGGTCGACCCCTAGGGATTTGTAGTCAGGGATACAGAGGATCTGAAGCCCGCTATCCTCCAACTGAAAAAGAGATATTGGCAGCATATGAAGTGGTTGGAGCTGATTTGGAAATGGTTGGTACTGAAGCACAGCTCCTCTTAGCACCACGACTGCTGATGCTGGGCTGGATGTTCAAAGAAAGGGTCCCTGCCACACATCATGCAACTGATGCTACATGGAGTAAGTGGGTTGCACTGATCACACAGTGGGCTCTAATGGGAAACCCTAATCGCCCAGGAATTCTGGAAGTGATCATGGACTGGCCAGAAGGCAAAGATTTCGGAATATCACCNTTTCGGAATATCACCAGAGGATGAGGTGACGTGTGCGGAAGAGGCCCCATCGTATAATAATCTACCAGAAAACGAGAAGAATTATGCCCTGTTCACTGATGGGTCCTGCCGGATTGTGGGAAAGCATCGGAAGTGGAAAGCTGCTGTGTGGAGTCCCACACAACGAGTTGCAGAAGATGCTAAAGGACAATGTGAATCAAGTCAGTTTGCAGAGGTGAAAGCCATCCAGATGTCTTTGGACATTTCTGAATGAGAAAAATGGCCAGTACTTTACCTCTATACTGATTCATGGATGGTGGCAAATGCTCTGTGGGGGTGGTTACAGCAATGGAAGCAGAGCAACTGGCAGCGCAGAGGTAAACCCATCTGGGCTGCCCCATTGTGGCAGTATATTGCTGCGTGGATAGAGAATCTGGTTGTGAAAGTACATCATGTAGATTCCCACGTACCCAAGAGTTGGGCCACTGAGGATCATCTAAACAACCAGCAGGTGTATTGGGCTGCTAAAATTGGAGTGGCTCAGGTGGATCTGGACTGACAACATAAGGGTGAATTATTCATAGCTTGATGGGCCCATGACACCTCAGGCCATCAAGGAAGCACCATATAGATGGGCTTGTGACTGAGGGGTGGACTCCACCATGGACACTATTGCACAGGCTATCTATGAATGTGAAACACATGCTGCAGTTAAGCAAGCCAAGTCGTTAAAGCTTCTTTGGTATGGAGGACGATGGCTAAAATATAAATATGGGGAGGCCTGGCTGATTGATTATATCACACTCCCACAAACCCGCCAAGGCAAGCACCATGTGCTCACAATGGTAGAAGCAAGCACCGGATGGCTGGAAACATACCCTGTGCCCCATGCCACCGCCTGGAACACTATCCTTGGCCTTGAAAAGCAAGTCTTATGGTGACGTGGCACCCCAGAGAGAATGGAGTCAGACAACGGGACTCATTTCTGAAACAGCCTCATAGGTACCTGGGCCAAAGGGCACGGCATTGAGTGGGTGTATCACATCCTCTGTCATGCACCAGCCTCTGGGAAGATAGAACAATACAATGAACTGCTAAAGACTACACTGAAAGGAATGGGTGCTGGGACCTTCAAACATTGGGATACACATTTAGCAAAGGCCACCTGGTTAGTTAACAGGAGAGGATCTGCCAATCGAGCTGACCTTGACCAATCAGAACTTTTACATACTGTGGAAGGGGATAAAGTCCCCATAGTGCACAAGAAAAATATGTTAGGGAAAACTGTCTGGGTTATTCCTGCCATGGGCAAAGGCAAACCCATCCATGGGATTGTTTTCGCTCAAAGACCTGGGTGCACTTGGTGGGTAATACGGAAGGATGGGGAGGTCCAATGTGTACCTCATGGGGATCTGATTTTGGGTGAGAACAGCCAATGAATTAAACTGTATAATGTTAATTGCTAAATAACCAGTGTATGTCATCACTAGTATGATTGCTATATGCTATATCAATAGTATTACAGTAAGAATCGCCCACGTTAATGAAGAATGAACTTTGATGAAGCAGAGCGAAGTGCAGTGGTGATGGAACCAGGATTGGCTTCAGCAACTGGCGCCCAGAAACTTTCTTGAGACTGACATCTTCGACCCACAGACCATGGGCATGGACCATGCCAGATACACCAGCTGTGAGCTCTAGATGCAGTGATTAGTGATTCTTACTGTAGTACAATTGATAGCAATTATAGTAATGATGACATACAGTAGCAGGGTTATTCAGCAATTAACATCATACAATTTGTTTTATTGACAGGCCTGAAAAGACAAATGTTTGTCATGAAAGTGTGTATGCTGGCTCAAAGAAATAGGTTATGTCCTTGAAGTTTAATGTAGCTATTTTAGAATTAGCATTAGAAATAGTTTGTTTAGGTTTCATGTAACTCAAGGGGAAAAAGACCCCCAAAAAAAAAACAACCACCACCACTGGTCCTAGCTTATTAATATTGCAGACACTTCAGTAAGAGTAGTTTATTTGAAGCAGAAAATCCCCATTGTTTCTTTTCCAGATATCTATTACTTTTGCTGAAGGAAAGCTTCTATGTGCTTTGCAATCTTGTGAAATGAGTAATCATTTATATAGATTCTCTGAGTCAAAATTTATTCTTCGCTGTAGAATGGGGTTTGTTTTCTTCACAGTACCCTAAGGAGATATCTTCATCTCTCTAGTTAAGGTCTTGTTTCTCTGGGTTTTGAACTGAGTTCTTGTCGTGGTTTGGCCTCAGCCGGCAACAAAGAACCAGGCGGCCGCTCGCTCAACCCCCACAGCCGTGGGGAAAACGGAAAAAAAAAAGGCAAACCTCGTGGGTTGAGATAAAGGCAGTTTAACAGAACAGCAAAGGAAAGAGAAAAAAAAAACAATAACAACATCGATAAAAGGATATACAAACGCGATTTCAGTACCGCTGCTCACCAACCAGACCCCCTCCGAACCGCCACTTCCTGCCCCCTCCCCCGGCCAGCTCTCCCCTATAGCCTTGGCATGGCTCACATGGGATGGAATACCTGTGTCCCCTGCCGGCTCCTTGGGGAAATTAACCCCATCCCTGCTGGAACCAGGACAGTTCTTCTGTTGAGAGACACAGGTTCCAATGTGCATATTATTCCTGCCTCCTTTCCATTTCTTTATAAGCTGAAAACTTACTGGGATAAAAGGCAAAATAAAATGTAAATCTTGTGATTCCTCAGAGAACGCTGTTGGGTTTTAGAGCCATCCCTACCAATGAGCTTCTGATTGCCAATTTCCTGTTCCAAAGGCTTGACCATTCATTTGCATCTCAGGACTCTGGGTTTGGAAGGCCGGTACCTGAGTTGTTCTTTCTTGTAAATTGATTTCTTTATGTAATGGTTAAGATCTTTTTCCAGTCTGGAAGTTCTTATGCCTCCCACCCTTATTATATTGGAAGTTGTTCCAAATGATGTTGATGTAAAGAGGGATCTATTATTTCACACAAGTAGCTCTAGCAAAATCTTGATTATTTTCCAGGTTAGGTTTCATTAGTATATTTTCCACAGCTCTTTGAAAGATCACTTTTGATATGAGTAATGTTCTCTTGTTTATTTTTATGGCTCCTAAAAAACAACGAAGTAATTTACAGGATAAGAAAAAGACACATTCACTGCCTCAGAGACTGTACAGTGTTATAAACAAGTATCACACTTCCACCTGATTTGCTAGTATGTTTTAACAGCAAGCTATATGGTACCGTGCTTAGCTTTACTTGAAGGTTCTAGGATATATTAAAGACTATGCTATAATCAGTTCTGTACAGATTTTTCCTTTTGAAGATCTTAGTGATATATTTCTCTAGAGGCTATTTGGCATAGTGTTTGGGCATTTGAGATGGCTGTTCAATCTCTTTATGTTAGTATTTCATAAGAACAAATTTGGTCTCTGGATTTATTTTGATGTTTTAAGGGGAAAAAAATTGCCACCTTTTCCCTCTCTTCTCTGTGTCCAGCTTCCTTCAGTAGATCTAAGAGGCAGTTCCTTGCCCTGAGTGCCCAAAAGACTATAATTTGAGGGTCTATGAATGTTTTTACATCTTTTTTTGAAGACTGAAGATTACCATGAAAGGTCTATGAGAAAATATTCTCTGAATGCATCAGTGAATGTTTGTTAGAAGTGGCCATAAATTTGAAGACTTTTGTTCCACAGCTCAATGAAACTGTATTCTGCAATGAGGACTGCTTTATTCTAATTTCATAAAACTACTTTTTTAATAGTGAAATTCACACAAAATTGTCTTTTAGGTGAATATTTTTTGTTGACCTAAACACATGGAAGCTTATTCTATTTCAGGATAATTTTTGAAAATGGATTTTCTTGTTGTGTTCTCCAGGTGGTCTGAGTCCATGGTTAACAGCAGTCATAATCTTTTCCAGGCAGTCAGGCACAGAACCTCATTCTCTGCCACTCATGTGTATCAGGGAAGGAGGAATTTGTAGCCAACTGAAGCTGTTCATTTTCTTGACTTCCCCAGCTCTTGCTACTGTGATCTTCTGCAGGGAGCCCAGATAGACAGCTTGTACTTCTGGGTCCTCCCAGCTTTCTTGCTGAAAATCAGATTCTAGATCTGTTTTCTGGTTGTCTAATTCCATGGAACAGGGCATGGAAAATGCATGTTTACTCCTTTTGCTTATAGAACATTAAAAAAAATGAGGCAAGTACAGGTGGCAAGAGACAGACAGTCAGGAAGAATGTACAATATGCTGAATTCAGTTTCATTCATGAGGAGAATGCCAAATTCTGTCACCATGGAATCATGAAATATATAGATCCATGACTGAGATGAAAAGAACAGTTTGCAACTCTCTGAGCTATTAGTTAGCCTTCCTGGAAACTCAGAAGAAGCTCTTTCAATTGCTTTATTCTCTGTTTATGTTTTCAAGTTTCTCCATGTTCCCATGGGTTGTAATTAATCTCTTTATCAATTAATATCTTTATCAATTATATGGACGAGGGGATTGAGTGCACTCTAAGTAAGTTTGCAGATGACACCAAGTTGGGTGGGAGTGTTGATCTCCTTGAGGGTAGGTTGGCTCTACAGAGGGATCTGGACAGGCTGGATCGATGGGTCGAGGCCAATGGTATGAGGTTCAACAAGGCCAAGTGCCAGGTCCTGCACTTGGGTCACAACAACCCTATGCAGCACTACAGGCTTCTTCCTGTTTCCTCAAATTTGAAATTTAATTCTATGCCCTTTCAACAGAGACACATAGGAATATTGCCATTTCTGTTTTCTCTAAATAGGAAAAAAGGAAGCTCGTCTACATCTCTGTCTGTGTTTTCTGCTTTAAAAATACATTTAAAGCTAGCAGGAGCAGAGAGCTAGTAATTTGGGCCCTGATGAATTAAATTTCAGCTCGCATTGGATCCAAAGTTCATGCCAATATAGTTAGCCTGACTTTTTTTTCAAAACCTCTGAGTATGCAGCAGCTTTTATTGAAGCCAGATGAATTCCAGAGGTGCTCCAACTGTCATAAATCAGGCTATTTAGGAGGCTGAGTGTACATATGGTACTAGGAAACTTATTCTTTTAAATCTTGGGTTTTATTGTTTCAAAATATGGCTCAGTTTATACAAGCTTGGTTTACTTTTCATTGTATCATTGTGCCTTCAGGAAAAAAATAATTGTATGATTAATTGCATCAATGTAAGCATGCAAACACATTTTCACTTAAAAAAAATGTTGATAATTTAAAAAAAAAAATCAGTGTTCTGCAAAGATCAAGAATTAAACACACAGTTCTGATTTAAGTATCAGAAGTTATTTGATGGTTTTATTCCAGAGTTTAGTGAAATACTGAAACATAATAATTTCATCTGTACATTATTTGAATGAAAAAGATATTTTAAATAATGCTTGGAAATATAAAGAACAGGTGATCACTCTGAGCATTCTTTCTGCGTGTACCTACTACATCAGCCAAGGCACAGAATCTTTTTAACTGCATTTTTATTCCATATTTAACAGTATCATATGTCTGGATTTATTTACATTTAACCTATATCTTAATTTTGACCTCTCTGAAACTGTTTAAACATAAGTCAATTAATACTTCATGGCAGTTTTCCTGTGTGTGGACATCATACTGTTGAGTGACGTAACCAACCTATTTTTAGTAAGTTGTCTAGTATCAGATAGATGATACCAGCTTGCTGGCACAATTAACATTCTGCAAACTGAATCTATGCTCTTGGGGCTGTTTCACAGTCCATTTGGATCTCTCAAATTTACAGGACAATGTACTCTGTAAATTAAACTGTATTTCATGACACCATAAGAAAAAAAAATCAAACAAGGGATCAATCCTCTTTGTACGGACTAGCCTAACACATGAAATATCAAATTCATTACTTCATTAATTCTCTAGCTTGCAAATTCTCCCTTGCAAATTTTCTAACTTCTAACTCGTGTGCCTATAGTTTCCTATCTGACGATGAGAGCGCTCATTCTTCCTCCTCCATCACGGTGTGGGTGTCCCCTGTAACACATTGGGAAGCACGAAAGCCTCAGAAGTTCAGCTGCTGTTGGATCCATTTCAAAAGCTTTTGGGGTTAGCTGACTGTCCTGGTTTGAGGTAAAACAGGACCAATTTTGTTCAGTAACTTTGCTTCTTAGCTAGGCCTCTTCTAACTACTGAAATTAACAGCATATTGTGCAGACAATGTTCGCCCTCTCAGAGTGATCAGACCTATATTTATTGCTGATGCCAAGGAATGGTATGCAGAGAGGCTCTTGCTTACAAGGCCAGCTAACTTTGTTACTTGCCCCATTAGATGGTCGGAAGCAGAAAAGCATAAAGGGGTCACACCTGCAGGGAGGAGTGGACAGGACAGGTGACCCAAAACTGACCAACAGGGTATTCCATCCCATCTGCCTCACACTCAGTGTAAAAGCTGAGGGATCAAAGGGTCAGTTCTCTTCCTTCAGTGGCCGACATCTGAGGAGGACTCTGTCTATTTGTCTGCCTTTGATCCTGATCCTGAATGCAGATCCGGAATCCAGTTCCCGTCCGTCACTGAGTCCAGCCTGGGACTGCCCCAGTGCCAGCCGGTGTTGTGATTGTCATCCTGGGAACTTGATACGGTTTTGTACGTATTTCATTATTTCCTTTTATTTTATTAGTAGTATTTCATTAAAGTAGTTTAGTTCATTCTAAACTCCTAAGTCTTTTTTTTTTTTTTTCCCTCCTCTGCCTCTCTCTTTGAAGAGGGGTAGAGGGGAGCATCTGTCGGTCCTGTCTGGAGTCCCCCACGTCTCCAGTAGCCGATTTGGCCTAAAATATGACACTGACATATTTATGCCTTCCAGCTTAGAAGTTTTGTCTATACTGTTTCCATAATTTAATGGATTCTGAAGAAACTGCAAAACAGTTACTATGCAAAAATGAGATGATGGCTGCAGGAGACAGCAAGCTGCAGGTGATAACAGTGACAGAATGGCCCTTATCCCTTCCTGTCCATTGTGTCCTGCATACATGTTGCTCTTGCTTTGACCTAATGGCACTGCTCCCAGCATACATCAGACCTTACCATGAGCTGTGTGTTAGGCCAAAACTCGAGTAGGAATTGAGTGAACAGTCACAAGCTGTGCACATCAGAATAAATCCCTTGAGCTCTTTGGTTCTGTTTTTAAAATTATATTTTCACTTTCTGTAGAGATATTTAGTATCCTTTATAAAAAAAAAATAAAAACAAGACTGAAATAGTGCTCTCTAGGAGTATCGTGTCCATCTCAAAACTGGCTATCAGCCTTGATGAAGTATGCAAATTTTTCTTGCTTCTCTCATCTTCTCCTTTTCTGAACCCACTGTCACCATTGTTCTGATAATTCCCCACTGCTCTGTGATTTTATTTTTTTTTTAATTGGAACTCCTTTAACATTCCCTTTTGGTTCACACCTGATACAGGCAAAGATGCAACCCAGCATATTTCTTCACATGAGAGACCTTGTGATGAGTTATGCCTTCCCTCTGAACCCCTTCTAGCATTACTGACTGTTTCAGAAAACAGTTTCAATTCCTGACACACCCAGACCTCTGCTTTAATTTTTGTTCTGACCTGACAGGCATTCAGATTCATTGCCTGTAAGTGCACTAGAGTCAACATATTATTGCATATGTTTGATGAAACATAGAATTGCTTCAAGTTTCATTTTCAGTTACTTAGTTTCTGAATGTAACACTGTTGTCAATATTCTTTGTTCTGGTTGCTCGGCAGTTTGCAGTTTAATATTGTTGAGGGATTATTTTATTACGGCAAAATGTTTTTCTTCTCTTTTCTATGTGGGATAAAGTTTAAGTAAAATCACATTCTTTACAGCTTGTTTTTATCTGTGAACATTTTGGTAGCTTTTTAATTAAACAACAAGTCAAAAACATTTCAATTCACCATGAAAACCAGAACATTGTATCTACTCTTTAAATAGGTGCTAATTTCTTTCTATATTTGAGTTCTTTCAGTGTTTTTTTTTTTTCTTTTATTTCTGAAGATATGCAGTTAGCACACTGTGTCACTATGGTACTTTTTTTTTAAATACAAAATGAAATATTGAATTGTGGTAAGTAGTTCAGATGCTGCATTTCTTCTGTTTTAGAACCAAGCTTTCATCTACTGTTTAGTATAAAATCTCCTTTTGTTTGCTAAACTGTACTCTATATGTACCTAGACCTGAAACTGTGTTCCTAATATGAAATCTAACATGTAAAAGAATTTTTAAATCAGTTGCTCTCCAGCAAAATCTGATTTCCTGTTACTCTGGCAAAATTCTTAGGATTTTTAGGGGGACTAGTGAGTAAATAAGGACTGAAGTTATCAGGACTTTATTTTAATTTGCATATCTGCTAATTTAATACCACTGTAATGGGGATTCAGGGATAGTTCTGCAAGGTTCTTTGAGGGTTGGGAGGATTCAGAAACGAATGCAGTTTAGACTCCCAGTACAGCTGAGGAAAATCTAAGACGATCATCCACAGAATGGATAACAATAATGTATAGCCTTCTTGAAAAAAACAGCATTATACATAATTTTTCAAGGTACAGCAGATGATTACTGATAGAAGATTTTTTGGGGGTAGTTCTTTAGAAATGTTTTTGGGGTTTTTTTAGAGTTGGCTGCTGTGAAATTGGCACCAGATTTCCAAGATGTATAAACATATGCATGTAAATATATCTGATTAATATAGGCATTATAATCTGTATGTCTCAAAATGGAAATGTATCTAATTTCAAGGCTTAATTGGTGAAATAACATCATGCATATTTTTTTCAGCATTAATACTTGTGTTAAAATCAATTACATGTTGCAGAGTTCATATTATACTACTGCTTCTTTCTCTCAGTGAAGAAGGAGGCACATCTTTAAGCCTGCAACTATGTAGTTGATGTAAACAGGATCTACTTGAATGTTGACATGCTGGTATGTAAAACTGAAGAGTGAAAAGTAACTAGTCATGCTGAGAACTTGTTATAATGAATACTGGATCTAAACCATTTCTAAATCTAGGGACATGCAATAATATCTCATAAACGTCCAGTTCTGCACATCGCTGTTGGGAAGCTGGGATTCTCCAAGTCAAAGGGAGATTTCCTGGAGATAATTAATCTATTTTACAGTAATTAACATTTTGGTTTTCTGCATACTCATGTTGCAGATCTAAGTATTTGACACAGTTATGATTAAGCAGCAATTCAAAATTTGTTAATAATTTGAGATAGGTCAAGAGGTTGAATCTTAGCAGCACTTAATAACTGGTTTTAAAGGTTTACAGAGTAACTAAACAGCAACTTAATTACAGATTTGAAGATGGCAAGATTCACACTAACTTACTATAAAGTATCCCAAATCAGTACATGTACACATAAAGAAAAGCACAGATCTCAAATTATTGCATATGCATATAAATGCACGCATACATACGCACACACACTGGTCTATAACCGCAGAGATCAGAGATCTCCTAATATCGCACAACTCTAGTGAGCCAGCGGGTACCCGTTTTAACTCCTATGTGTGCACGGACAAATGGAAGAGCATCCACATCTATAAAGCTAATCAGAAACATATAAGTGGAGAGGTGGATGAAAGAGGCTAGCCTATAGTTAAAATTTCCCTTTTCTCGAGTTAGAGTAAATACTCACAATATATCGGCATTCCTCAACAGGCGATAACTGAGGCTTGAGACGGGTTGTCTCACCCTGGCCTTCTAGCCCTCGAGGTGTTGCCTGAGCAGCGTCCCAACTCAGGGGAGATACTGGCCACAGCC
>VZSZ01005661.1:1487-16461 GCA_013398815.1 Ibidorhyncha struthersii
CTTTCCCCAGGGATCATCGCTACTGGGACCAGTTATTTCCTAGGAGGAGAAACCAGAGCTTTGCCCTTATACAGCCCGCGGCAAAAAACGTAGACCAAACCAACAAACAAACGAAGTCGCTAAAATTTTCAGTGCGCGCACACACTCGTGGTGCTGAACGCTTCTGCTCTGTTTTTAAAATGCAGCTTTAACAGTTAAAAAATGAATATATTGCAGTCCCTTTAGGATAAAATACTAAGTAGTCCCTTTAAGTTAAAAGGGACTAGCAAAATTTCCCTCTTACGCTTTAAAATGAATGAAAATGGATTAAGATAAGAAAAAAAAATAATCTTTCAGTGACTCAGAAGCAGAGTTTTAAGTCCTGACTTGCTGCGAAATCGAGCTTCAATTTGGCATTGGAACGATCTTCCCACTTCTGCCACCGCAACAGTTTTTTTGTTTTTTTTTACCGTTTTCACCAGTCCTCACATCACTAAAAATCTGCTTATCACAAGTTTGCTTATCCCGGCCCGGGATAGGTCCGGAGCCGTGGTTATTGTCCGAGTACTCCGGGAGCTCAGAGCCACTTAACACTGGGCGGATGAGATTTATAACCCTTCACGTAGCAAAGCCCGTACTGCCCAGGAACGAGGAGGAATGAAGCAAAGGACTGCTTCAGATGTCAGCAATCCTCCCGCTGTTTGAGGACACGCTATTATAAGATTTTAGTTTTGTTTTTTTTTTTAAAGACAGGCGTGATGCTATGCAGCGTTTCCAATAGACTTTGTGTGGTTTTCCCCTCTTCTCGGAGCTTCCTTCCTCCTCTTAACGCTGGCAGGTTTGGAGGTTTCATGACGTAAATTGAGCCTTTTGAAGGTGGATGCTTCAAGAACGTCTATCTCGGGTGTTTAAACAGGAGAAAATTGGTTAATTACATTGGTGCATTCAGCTAATTTTCTTTGGCGAGAGCTGATCACTTGAAAGCAGTCAGCACCAGAACTACCTTTTGCTTAAAGGAAAATTGCGTGAATTGAACGCGACGCTGAACTGGATGGGTCCTCAAGTGCATTTCTTAAGTTTCGCAAAGCAGCTGCGTCTCGGATACTATCTGAAGGACTGAATTTCACATAGACGTAAGGATACAGGGTTCGGAAATCTTAACGGGTTGTCTTGAAACTGGTACTTAATAGTATCACACATCTATACCTTAAAATAACCCTGGTTGTTACTTCTGCTTTACGCTGGTCGTGCGTAAAGCACTGGAGGTAGTACCTCTTGCAAAGAAATCCAAGGAACGGTGCCTGTTCCACATATCTGGGTTGTCACGTCCCATCCTTGGCGAGGAGGAGGGTTCTGCGGTGTCAGACAGAGCGAGATCAAACCGGCTGGAGCCCACAAAGCTCACGCAGACTTTGGTCCGATGCTGGTCAGAGAGGACTTTTCCATGGTGTCTGCTTTCCAGGATGCAGTTTGGTGCGTACAGGTAACGACAAGCACAGAAGTCAGCATATATATCGCCGTGCACAAAACCGCGATCGCAAATCCCATCGCGTGGCGCGTAGCAGCCTTTGCACCGAACACACAATTTCAAGGCTCAATGCGAAGAACACCGCTGTACCTGCGATGAACGGAAACAACTCCCGCGAAACCATCACCTCCGGAGGCTCCCAGCGTGAGAAGGAAAATTTTCATCTATGTCACTGGTGACCTGGGCTGACCAGAACTGAAAACATTTTAATGTCTACGCTGGGTGTGCATCGCTGGCGATTTGGAAGTAAAAGCAGAGCGGCGACTCTCATTTTGCTTAGTTTTTGGGTAATTTCACTTGGAGGTACATAATTTGGTGCTGCAATGTGCGAGTACGATGGACAAATATATAACAAAAGACCCTGCTGTTTAAAAGTCTTATTTTCACTGAAATGAACCCAAGTCAGTTCTTTGTGCTTACACTCTGCTAATTTCACCATTTGGGTAATGACGTAATTCTTTTTCTTACACTTTCGAAAAAGAGACTTTCTTGCCAAACCAGAGTTTGGTTAAAACTGGACTCACAACCCACTATAAAACAAACAAGCAAACAAAAAAATTAAATGATGTATTACTCTGAAACGTGTTCCTTTTGTTTCAACCATCCATTTCGCTAGGCAGTATATCTGGTAAGAAGGGCACTTTGTCGCGTAGCGCAAAACTGGCTGACCACTAACACACCCAGAGCAGAGCAGCAAAGTGAATTGCTTGTTTCAAATGTTAAGTTAATATGATTCTTTTTCTTTTTCCCCCTACAACCCATATTCTGCACAGGCTACTTCTCTCTGAGCTTGAGGCACATAAAAATCCTACATTTCCTGGGCTAAAGTGAAATTCCCCCTTCTTGTACAAACAGGGAATCTTCTCTTCGTAGCCGATATTTCAACCTGAGCCAGATTTAGACCGTAGGTGCGTTGTGCTTAATTGTAGTAACACCGTCAATTTAAAGATTTACTCCCGGTTTTCTTCTTTCCATAACTAACACTGGAATCTGGCCAAACGCTCCGAAGAATTAGCACACAGAAACTCACGCAAGATTAATCCAGAGAACAAACAAACCGGCCCAGCAGTATTTGGAGAAAGAAACCCTACTCCTTGCCTAGCACCTTCTTAAATTGAAATCCCAGAGAGACTGTAAAGTTTAGCTGCTTAATACTTAAAAAAACCTCCCCATCATTGGAACCAGTCAAGCTTTTGGCTTCTGCTAACAAAAGAAAAGCCAAACTCGGGGTGAAATTAGAAAGGCTGCTTTGAAGAGCACCCACAAACTTAGGATGCTTCAGTGTAACGTGAAAAATTATTTTGCTGTCTTCTTCCATAGAGAAGATTATTTTTTTCACCCCAAGCACGGAGCTTACGCCCAACTCGACAGCGACCTCGTGGTACTAAGTGGTGTTTCGTTTTAAGGCAGCCACAGCGGCATCATAATGGCCAATATTTGCATAGCACCGAAAAGCAAATGCTGCAAGGTTTAAAAACAACTGGCACGCCAGCGTGAAACACAGAGAAAGGCATCTTGTTCTCCCTTACAATAAGTAAAATTGCAATAATTTTGCTGCAATGAATGAGCATGTCCTGAGGGCAAGAAAGGTGCCCGGCAAACCAAGATGTCTTAAAAAGGAAGAGTTCAGCTGCAACTAAAACATCTGAAGCCACGTGGACTGTGTGCTTCAGACTAAGTTTCTCCCACTGGACAATAAAGGCAGCTCAAGGAAATTTTTTTCTTATTAACATCTGCGTCTTGACAAGAGTTTTTCAAACCACGTTAAGCAACTCAGCTGAGCTGAGACAATAAAAAAACCCTGTACCCGTTTTATTCAGCGGAGCAGGAGGCCAACGGGATGTTTTAGACTTACTCTGATGAAACGCAGCCAGGCCCAAAGTCAAACGAGCAGCTAAGGGATCTGAATTCTGGTGAGCTACTCTGGATTATGCCACGAAAACTGGCTGGCTTTCAGGGTTGCGCTGTCAGTTTGCTGTGGCCAAAGCAGTAGCAGTACCAGACTCGAGGATGGTGAACGCTTCTTCCCATTCCACCGCTTCACTTCCAAGCTCACCCATCTCTGCCGGCAGCACTGAGCTGAGCGAGACTGAGATGCCAAAATCCATCCTGAAAGTTTAAGCTGCCGAGTTCCAGCATTACCTATTTCCAGGTTTACAAAGAGAAACAAGCTCCGATTTGGTTATAAATCTAAATTGCAGATTTTCAGTGTAATTTCAATGTATTTTCAATATAAATGGCAATACTAATGCATCTGACCAGCTATGCTTTAAAAATCTGTTTGGTCTCCTAATTTCCCAGGAAACTTTGCTCCATCCAAGACAACTTTTTGAGCTGCAGATGAACCACTGAAGGTAACCGGAATGCTGCCTGGGAACCGAAGATTTAGATATGGTTAATACAGGCACAGCTCCCTTAGCTTTGTTGCAAAGTTACAATTGCTTGACGATAGTTAACAACTGGCTAGGAAACAAAGGGAGGTATTTTTATTTCATTCTTTAGTACTGACACTCAGGCGTAAACCTTTAATTGGAACAAATATTTCGGGAAGAAACAACATTCATTTTATATGTAAAAGGAGATCAATGAAAAAATTAGACGTGTCTTTGCAAAAAAATCAGTGAAAAAATACATACAGCTTTGCAAACCCCCTCCTGTTTCCAGAAGCAGAGCTGGGCTATCACAAGTGAAAACAAGAGTGGCTTTAATAATAAAGGCAGTAGTAGGGTGACTTTTGTTTGGGTTTTTTTTCCCCCTGGATTGAGAAAAACACAGTCAGTGTGAAGCAGCAGAGAGTAATTCACTGTCTTTCCCAGTCTGATTTTGCTTGCTGTTACCTGACGTGAATGGAGTCGCAGCAGATGGAATCGGGGCTGAAGGCAGCACAGGGGTCCGCTGCGTTAAAACATCGCTCTTGCGAAGCCACCGAGGCGAACCGCCTGCCACGCTAGCAGAGGCAAAGACGACCTGTGATTTATCGGGTCTTGCTTTGCAGCCATGCAAGCCATGACCCTACGCGTGGAGCCCGTTTTAACAAGGCACTGAAGCTCACGTTGGCCTGTCACCGTGTTCTGCCTTGAAAGAGCTGCGTTTAAACACAGTCTGTGGTCTCGGAGGTAGAGCAGTGTGCTCAAGACCGGATTACAACGTGCCGCCTGGCTGGTGCGTTCACACAGACTTCCCCTCTAACACGCTAAAGTTCAAATCACCTCCGAGTCCCAGTTTGACTCCTAAATAGTTAAATGTGTTTGCAGTGCTTCTTTTTCTTTCTCTGCGCTCCTTCGATACACTCATCGGTCTCCTCTTTTTGCCTTTTGTGCTTCTTATGGCGTTTCTTCTGCTTTGCCTCAGAGTCCTTTATCCTGACATCTTCTCCGTCAGATATTCCTGTATAAATTTCTTCATTGCCCATATTTTCATCACAACTAATGCTTTCCTCTTCGAGCTGCTCTTTATGTTTCCTTTTCTTTTTCCCTGAGCGACACTCATCCAGTTCCTTCCCATTCAAGCTACTTATCTTAGATTGTTTCACTTTTGGTTTCTCGCAATGCTCTGTACTCTCTGCCTCATCTCTCTTCTGCTTCTTCTTCTTCTTTTTGACTTTGGTTTTCAGTTCTTCTGAAGGCTCCAAAGCTTCGCCAGCCGTTGGGCAGGAATCGTCTACCTTCGTTTCTGTTTCAGTCTGGGATCCCTTCAGTTTTGCCATGCGCTTGGCGAAATATTCCTGTACAGTGAGAACACTCTTGACTGTATTGTAACCGTCTGCAGGCTCAGGTAGCCGGCCGCTTCCCTGCCTCTCTTCCCGAGACTCAGGATCGGTAATATGCTCCTGCAGGTGAACAAAGAGGAGCAGGAGTGAGAGTCAGAACTAACGGCTTTAAACATAAGGTTTTTTTGGTGTTTTTTTTTTTTTTCTTCACACTAATAAAAAAATAAATTAAGAAACAATACGGTGCTTTGAAAATTAATTGTAAAAGTATAGACTTAGGCAGGAGTGAGAGGCGACCCTTAATGCACAAGATATCGTAGGTTTAGGGAGAAGCAGTGGAAGTATGGAAGGCAGCAAGAGAATAGAGAACAAGACAATCCTCTGGCGGTTTGAATTTCTTACTGTTTACCTGCTCCTGTGCAACCCATGCAGATTATGTATAATACTATCATACTCGGTGTATTACACGCACTTTGCAAAGGCACATGTCTCTACAAGATATGAAACAACACGAAAAATAACACGGTATGATCTATTAGCCTGTGGCATAAAGGAAATCCCATGCCTGGAATACCTCTACAGCAAAGTGCAAGAACTTATGATCTACGGCGCAATCCGGCATTGATGCACCTCTTCCATCTTATCTGATCTTTAGAAATGTTTGTTTCGGAGCTGGTTCGCTGTCATTGTGTCCTAGATGTTGTTATTTAAACACGCTCCATTTGATCGTACGTTATCAGATGGCAAAACCAACATCACAGGTTGGATCTTACAAGGCTCGTGCATACACAAAATAAATAGCTGCTGAACTCTAGCTGCAGGTGTAGAAGTCTAGTATCTAGAAAGTAAATATAGAACAAAAACCAAAGTATAGCTCTGGAGCTGGATGTTATGTATGGCGTGAAGACAATCGACTCTGAAAAAGCAACAAATGCAACAAGATGAAAATGCCCATCTTGCTAAATTATCTGTGACTTACAAAATACACAACCCCAAAAGGCAGCTGAAATTCAGACTCATTTGCACGGACACCGAAGCACTCAGAAATAACCCTTTGTGACATATTCTTTCGCTTGGCAAATCTCACAAATGACTCTTGGAAACGTCCCAAATTTTACATTGCTTTTTTTTTTTTTTAAATTTTTTTTAAAGCCCCGTATGAACTGCGGGTAAGTACACACACCTCCCTCAGTGGGAAAATCTGAGCAGGTAAGAACTGTGTAGAAACCTGACCACCACCTGGCCTACGACACGCTTCCTGAGCGGGGAGGCAATCCACAGCTATCGCAGGCAAATGCGGCGAGTACGATAGAGACACTTCGCCGGTTTTCCATTCATAACTGCACAGATAGATAAGAGCATCCACTCCGCCCACGCATCCCATATGTGAACTGAAGTGACTATAAAATGCAACCAAATCAGAGCAGTAATATTTCATACCCACTTTCACCGGCATAAACTGATACACAGGGTGAAGGCCAGCAGCAAACTGGGAGATATAAAACCACTTATCTCAACGCTTCATAGTTATTGCATGATGGTGCAGATAAGTGATCTGGCTCTCTTCAGGGCATCGTTAAACTTGCAAGCTGAAGCGGGGTTTATTAGGGTTTGTGAGTAAGGTTTCGCAGGTCTGACTCCTCCTGCATCCATAACCTTTACTCACACGAGCAGCAATGCAAAAATTTGTGTCATTAGTGATGCATTACGAGCAGTGATTTCCTCATACATCTGCTTTCAAGAGAGCTATTTCAGTGGAACGAAAGTAACGCCGCACTTCAGATTCCAGTAATGTTTGTGTGGGCACTTATAAAAATTAGGTACTTTTCTCGTAGGAATACCTCGTAGTGTACCTTCACGTAAGTTTATGAAGTAACTGAGACTATTTGACTTCTGGCAAAGAAGTCTGCAAAGAGATGTTGAACCTGGGGGAAAAAAACCTGTGTGTATCTACACACATCTATACACGTAGATTACGTCTGAAAGCTGCAGTAGAAGTTTGACAAGACAGAACCAACAGAATAAATGGACTGAGCTATGCTTGTAGTCGCTGTCTTTTTACTAAGGTACACCTCCCAACCCAAGCAAGCAGCGTTAGAGCGGATCAAAAATAGATGCCCTGCTAAAGCAGAGTTAAGCAGGTCACTTGCTTTTCCTTTTCCTTCTGCCCACAGCAGGATTTTGACACCTTGGGACTGCAAAATGACAAACGGTCTCCCAGGTTTTCTGCCGCAGATGCCAGCCAGAACAGTTTCCCTCCCCACCCTGATATGTAAAACATACTTGCGACCAGAACGCCAATTACCCCCCTGGCCAACCAGGAAAGGATTTTCTCATTCCCTTGGTGACTTCAAGTCCTGACAACTTAATTACTGTAATTGAAGGCAAATATTACTTGAACTCTACACATTTCTTTTATAAAATGCATTAGACATTAAAAAAAAAAATAATAAATGTTCCTTTGGTTAAGCTGAGGAGTTCAGAAGGTATGCGTGATCCCAGAAAATAAGAACCTTGCTCACAAACTCCTTTATTGATAAGAATTTTAATAACCACGGGCCACTGAACACAGAACTAACAGGGCATGGAGACAAGCAAAAAGGTGCCAACCCTAGAAAACCTCTCAGTTTAGGAAAAGCTTATGTGAACCCATAAATCACCTGGAAAGGCTGTTAAGTGCCAGAAGAGTTCCCCCTCCCATGATGTACCTGTCCAAGTAGCCATGGGAACATCGCTGAACTCCAAACATGGGTTTTCTCTAATCTCTCCACAGGAGACTAACAGTTTATGCAATTCCTCTCCTGCTTGCCCCAACACACGCGTATAAAAGTTTCAAAGAAAAATAAGATATACACAAATGTGTACGGTGTTGCTGCAACTTCTAAAAAGCAATTTATTACACAAAAAGACGTAAAGAAACACTCCTGCTCCGAAGAACTGATGAGCACGTAAAAGGCAAAGAGCAATCACGCTGTAACTGGCGGGAGGGCTGAAGATGGGGCTTTGGAGGAGACAGGTGTGTCACAGAATCAAAGAACGGTTTAGGTTGGAAGGGACCTTGAAGATCATCGAGTTCCGACCCCCCCTGCCATAGGCAGGGACACCTCCCCCTAGACCAGGTCCGCGCTGTGAGTTCCAAAATTGCCAACAAAATGGGGCTGAGAAGATGACGTTAAAAGGAGTTGGCAATACTGGCCTCTAGGGAATGGGTAGGATGGTCCCAAGCAAGAGAAAAGGACTGCCTGAAACATGGTGTTAAATGTGGAATTATCGAAACATGGTGTTAAATGTGGAATTATTAAGAGGAAACAATAGGAAAATTCAAGGAGAGGCTGGGAAGTGCACAGGAAAAGATGAAGGTCAATTATAGGCAGAAGAAAATATCATCTGTTTATGTAATTAGTTAAAGGTATGGAAAATAATCTGAAGCACATAAAGCACTAAGTACCACCGTGTTTTTTTCTGCCTGCTTTCTTCACCCGAGACACACAATGATGATTTAATTATTAAGTTAGTACACTAAACTTCGAGAGTGAAATCCCGGTTCCCTTGCTTCCTGCAGGATCAGGATTGCATCTTTAAGGCATGAGGCTCTCGGAGCACCTTTCAACCACAGTTATTTAGTGACAAAAAAATAGGGGATTATGGTCAATTACATAAAGAAAACAATTCACATCACATCATGAAAACCGTTTGGCAGCAGTAGAAGCCCGAAGTGGAAAGTATTTAGACACCTCATGAAATCAAATGAGTTTGAAACCCAAGTATCTTCAGAGATTTAAGACTTCAGGCTGAAGAATTAAAACCCCAAAAGAAAAACTGCATCCATGCATTACTCTGGGAGGAAAAGCGAGATACAACCCATCAGCAAAGACAAAAGGGTGCTGGGACAACAGAAGCAACAGAAACAGCATGGATTAATTCAGTGAAGTTTCCCTCTTCAGACTGCAAGTGTTTCTCTCTTAGCACTTAAAGCTTAGAATAGGGGAATCAAAAAATCTACTACACGGTCTAAGATCTGCCACGTGTGAACTACAATTAACTTAAGGCAAGTAATTTCCCATGCCTTTGCTTCCTCATTTGCAAATGAGGGGCTACTAATTCACAAGCAATTTCGTTAGCTCAGATTCACAGAAGCGACACAATAGGAAAAGTACAGAAGAGGCGAGCAAAACGGCAGAATAAAGCTAAACTATAATTTCAGTAGATTCTCACTTAACTTACAGAAAATGGGCTAGATGAAGGAAGGAGCGACAAGGCAATCGCACGACCATTCATCGCTTTAAAACGCAACAACCCCTTTCTGCAGTCGGGCTGAACCACAGTGATTAGCTACTTTCTTGTTGAGAAACCGTAACAATGAGATTAATATAATCCAGTTCTGTTTCTGCTGCTTTCAGATCCTCACCGCAGAGGTGCGCCGCTACGACCCCCACGCAGCGCACAAAACTCGACAGGCAGGAACTGAGGGCATCCCTGTATCTTTCTAACCCAGGTCTAGCTGTAGCGGAGAGAAGCACAGCAGATTATTCGCGAAGAGCCACTCTGGAGCTCTGCAGACATTAAGGATGACAGAGTCTCGCTTTAAGGAGTTGACAACTTCAAGTTAAGTATGAGCATAAACATTTGGATTGGGATCAAACAGGCAAGAGAGCGAACAAAGACTTGTAGCATGATGAGTTTAAGCAGGATTAAAATAAATACATGCATAAATAAGGCCACGTACCATCAATTCTGGCATAAGAACAGGTACCAAGGAGGCTCTAATGGTTTCAATTTACCTGACGAAGATTGGTATACTGCAGACAGCATCTGATGAAGAACTAATGGTAACAGACTTCCAATACAGAAAGGGCTGATGCAAACAGAAAAAGGAACAATTTTCCCTGTGCTTATGAGGAAGAGGACAAGCAGCAGCAGATGTAAATTACCAACAAGAAACTTCGCTAGTAGGAGTAATCTATCAGCATATAGGTGAAGCCTCAACAACCACTGGGAGTCTCCACCACCGAAAGCAACTCCGACAAATATCAGGAAAGCGTTAGGTGGAGTTCATCCTTGCTTGGAATGGAAAATCTGGACTCTAGAAACATCTTCCAGCCCTGTAATGCTTTAAGAACAGGGGATGCAGTTTGACCTCCTCGTAATGAAAGAGGGTTTAATGGAAGGGATGAAAAGCAGGAACACTAAACCTGGAAAGAAATGGTAAAAAGTCAGGTCACCTGCAATTTCCTTCTTTTGTTGGCCCTGGTACTCTAATCACCAGGATACCTCACATAACCATAGCAAGGTTTAATTTGACTACTATTTATACTGAGTGCCACTATAGCAAGGAATCCACTTATGGGAAATGGAATGAAAATCCTGACTGTCTAATACCTGGCCAGGCTGTATGACACGATAGCACTTTTAAAAAGGACAAGTTCCAATTACTAGAGAGAAGCACTTTCCTGTTTGACTCTATTAAAATAAATTCTGTGCTAGAATACATTGAAAAATCAGCGCTACCTTGCAGTTGGTTATTAAGTACTTTACTCCACATGAACTATCAGCTCTGTCTTTACCCAGCAAGGACAAGGAGAGAGGTTAGGAAGTAACTAATGGAAAGGGGACAAGGAAAAACCTTTTTAAAAAAAATCCAACTCTTTTCTCAATGGAATTATGAAGATCCGTTTTTGCTACGCTTGCCTCCACCTGCAACTACAAAGGAAAGAACAGCCAGAGTGTTCTTCTTGCAGTTGAAAAGGCCAGGAATTTTATGGTAATTAATCTATGCCTAGAATAATTTTGGGGTTATTCACAGAATCGTTGATTGGAAGTGACCTCTGGAGGTCTCCAGTCCTGGAGCAGGATGACTGCCAGTGCTAGACCAAGTCAGATTTTGTAGCGGAGTCATGGAAACCTCCAAAGACAGAGGTTCCACAGTCCATCAGGATACCCGTTCTGATGAGGCACTGTATCCTAGCGAGGAGGTTTCATTCCCAAGTAACAGCACCCGTTTCATTCTACTGCATAGATCTATAGGTGGTTGGGTTTCAAGCATGTTTACATTGTACCTGCTGACTCCGTTTTTAATTGTAGTTGTAAATTCCGTGAAGATGTGTTTCTATTAAAACTGCATTCAAATTCCCCCAGGCTGTCTTGTAATTCCATTTTATATTTTTGCCAAAAGCTCATCCCGTATTTCAGAAAGTGGCCAATTTTAGCATTTTCATTCATTCTTATAATTCATGCAGAATTACCGCTAAAATAGAAAGCCACCATCTCTCTTGCTGAATGCAAACTGTAGGTATCCAAAATGCCATTCGCTTGTCATATAAACAACACATTTTTACTGTCATACGATGTATTGGATCCCAGCCTGTTTCCATCAACGAAATGGGAGCCGCAGAATAAGCTGTAACGCTCAGCCGGGTTTTGCCTTCAGCCTGAAAACAACAGCGTAACAGGAAGCAACAGGGTTGCAAAAGTGCAAGGGATTAAATTTTGGCCAGAGACTTGATTACAACGATAGTCATGGGGATTCATTCCAGCTGTCATTAGCAGATCCCGGTCAGTCCTACAGTATTAACAGTTACAATACTAGCAGTTACAACACCTGTATTTCTAATGTCAGCTTGGGAACCCCGATACCGCATCGCACAGAGCACACAAACTTCCTCCTACTGTTCTTACACTTTTCAGGAAAAAAAAAAAAAACAAACCAGCATTCATTAAAGTTTTAGCAAACAAAGGCAGCGAGTAAAACACAGGAGCAGAAGGCGTCCTGTGAAAGGCTAAGGGAGAACATGCACAGTGAGATAACGTACGAGAGGTGCAGAAGACTGAAGGCACATCGAATCACAGAATGGGTTGGGTTGGAAAGGACCTTGAAGATCATCCAGTTCCAACCCCCCTGCCATGGGCAGGGACACCTCCCCCCAGCCCAGGTTGCTCCAAGCCCCGTCCAACCTGGCCTTGAACACCTCCAGGGATGGGGCAGCCACAGCTTCTCGGGGCAACCTGTGCCAGGGGCTCACCACCCTCAGTGTGAAAAATTTCTTCCTGATATCTCATCTAAATCTCCCCTCTTCCAGTTTGAAGCCATTTCCCCTCGTACTACCAAGGGCGGGAAAGAGTTACAAAATCAGCACACTGCAGAGAAAAAATCCTTTTCATATCTTGAAAGAGAGACACTTACATATCCTTGTGACATCTCATTTCACTCCAGCTACACTGCTGAGGTCAGCAAAACCTCTCTTCCTTTGCATTTCCTTGCAAATTACATCTGTGCGTTAGACTGAACATAAACAAAACTAAAGGAAGAGATTTCCCCTAGGATCTCTCTATTGGCACCATCCAGAGATCCAAACATAGTGACTTCATCTTCCCAGAAGCACCTAAATCAATTCTAACCGTTCTGTTCTCACCTTGAATAACAGAGGAAATACGGTCCAGCAAAGTGAGCGCAGGACTGGGAAGGTCGTTTCCCAAGTTCTCTTCCCAGAGCTGGTGGGAAAAGCTGGAGAAGAAGTTATTCCGTCCAGCTCTCATACAGGCTATGAAAGTTCAAAACATGCTTTATCAACTACATGAAACTCGCACCAGAGCTAAGAGTTTCATCAAGTGTTTGTAAAGTGCTTTGAGATCCTTCAGAGAGATGTGCGAGGCAATGTGCAAGTCCTGAAATAACTCCGCTGTTCCGCTCACCTGGCAGTGCTACGTGGCTATGACACAGCCAACAGACACCTCGCAATTTTGGTCTGTTCTGCAATATACCAATATATAATCAAATTATCAAAAGACTCTCAAATATAGTATTTTAAAAGAGCGGGCAGGATTATAATCAAATCACTGCAGACTGGTCTTTTTGTCCCCTACCCATACTCTAAATGCCAACGCCTTCGGATGTCCAGGACAGCCATTCCAGCAGCGTAGGCATTATCCACGTGGCACGGCACTGTAAGACACACTCAGAAGTAACCCAAGTCTTCTTCACATAGCAGTTTACTACTGTCACGTCATTCCCTGGGCACTTCTCATTATCCCTTCGTAATGTGTGTAGTATAGGCAGCTGCTGTTAATCCTTCCTAATCAGGATTCCAGGAGACCGAACCCTCCCCGATTCTTGAGTTCAGGATTTCCTCCTACACCCCACAGACACAGAAGAAACCGAATAGACTGTATTAAGATGTTGAGATTCTGGAGCGAGTCCAGAGAAGGGCAACGAAGCTGGCAAGGGGTCTGGAGAACAAGTCTTATGAGGAGCGGCTGAGGGAACTGGGGGTGTTCAGCCTGGAGAAGAGGAGGCTGAGGGGAGACCTTATGGCTCTCTACAGTTCCCTGAAAGGAGGGTGTAGCGAGGGGGGGTCGGTCTCTTCTCCCAAGTTAGAAGTGATAGGACAAGTGGAAATGGCCTCAAGTTGCGCCAGGGGAGGTTTAGGATGGATATGAGGAAAAAGATCTTCACTGAAAAAGTTATCAAGCACTGGAACAGGCTGCCCAGGGAAGTGGTGGAGTCGCCATCCCTGGAGGTATCTAAAAGACGTGCAGATGTAGCGCTGAGGGATACGGTTTAGTGGTGGTTTTGGCAGTGTTAGGTTGATGGTTGGACCTGATGATCTTAAAGGTCCCTTCCAGCCTAGACGATTCTATGAGAAGTTACAAGTGGGCTTGGTCAGCCAAATTGTGAATGCAAGCAAAGGTACAAACAAAGGCTCTGAAGATTTAAGATGCCGAGGTAAGCCACCGGGACAAAGGATGCAATAAAAATCATTGGAATTACCCAGAGGAGAGGAAGGAGTTCTGGTAGCAGTTCTGAGAGCAAACACAGCCAGCATCACAGCTTGGCTTCTGGCGGAAGAAACTCCATGTCCTTCGAAATCCGAAAATAACACCTGCCTGTCTAAAACTTCGCTTCTATCTCTTTTCTAATAATAAATGTAAAAAGGCATATCTGTGTATAAATATAGTGCTTCTAGGAGCATTTGAAACAGAGAATTTAAATGGCCAAACCTTTGCTCCCTTCCCCTTCCCCTTAGAAAATGCTTCTCAAAAGGAAAACACACACTTGAAACTCTTCCGCTTCTCTGCTCCGAGAGGGTAATACGCGAGAGCTGAGCCGCGCATGGAAATCAAGTCAGACCTCTGTGCGAGGGTACAGACATTTCCTGTTTTTCAGCAGAAGCAGTGGCTGAGGAGCTGCTGAGAAATACCTCGTGTCACTTTTTAGTCACTTATTTGTTAAGTGTGCCCTCATGGTGACTTGGTTCCTTCTCTCTGAGCAGCTGCGAAGAAGCATTTGCAGCAGAGGAAAATGAATCAGAACGTTACAATTTAGAGCAGCACAGACAATAAATACCAGCAGAGCCCTCCTGCCTGAAAGCGCACAGACTAAAAGACAGATGCAGGAAAACAAGACAAACAACAAGAACGAGAACTGAAATCTGAAATACAACTGCACAGATGTGTACGCATGTTTTTTTTTCTTCTCTCCCATATATAAGGGTGTGAAGAAAAAGAGTTTGTCTGAGGAAAGGGTTTTATTTTTCAAGGAATATCACTCATGCAGTGTACCTACAGTTTGTATGGATCTTGACAAGCTGAGAGTTGGGGTTGTTCAGCCTGGAGAAGAGAAGGCTCCGGGGAGACCTTATTGTGGCCTTTCAGTACCTAAAGGGGCTACAGGAGAGCTGGGGAGGGACTTTTTACAGGGGCATGTAGTGACAGGATGAGGGGGAATGGCTTCAAACTGGAAGAGGGGAGATTTAGATTAGATA
>VZSZ01005663.1:8253-90458 GCA_013398815.1 Ibidorhyncha struthersii
AAATTTTGCGCACCTTAGGCTGTGTGACAGCCCCACGCCACTCTCCACAGCCGCCCTCTGCTTCCCAGCAATTTGATGTCTGCTCAGGAGTCGGCAAAGCAGCATCCGAACGCTGCACATGCGACGAGCCTCCTCTTTTCTGTGTGTTTTTTCCAGCCTAAAAATAAGGGGGGCTGTTACTCAGGAGCTGTTGGTGACTCTCTCAAAGGGAAAAAACTGCTGTAGCTGTTGGTCTGTTAACTTCTATTTATATTGTATTTTTTTGTTCAAAACCACAGAAAGTCTTGCAAGGCCTTTGCAGTCCCAAAGGCAATGTCATTAGAGTGCTTTTCCTCTCTCTATCTGAAACAAACCCATTTAGATGACTTGTTCTGTCCACACTGGTGAGATAGCGTCTCATTTTTCGACACACTCTTCCTCTCTTTCAAAGCAGGAAAACACTGGGGCAAACTTTGCACAAACTAGAAAAACAAATCCGCTGTGTACAAGTTTTTCCTTATCATTTCCTCTATAATTTACCAAAGGAAAAAAAAAACCCCAACCCACCAGCAACAGTTACTCTGCATTTATCACAGTGAATAGTAGAAAGCATGTGATTCTTATGGTAAGCAGCAATTTACAGATGGCCAGGTGCAATCAACATATCTAATCTTATCACGCGTTTGTTTTATTCGCAGCTGCAACAGTTGGTGTCAGTTAATAGGTTACCAACCATGAAGTGTATTTGTTTCCTTCTATCCTGCTTCGGGGCTACAGAAGTGATTTGTAAACTGTCCTAGCTGTTGAATTTACATTTAATTTTTGTGTGCGTGGCTTTTTTGTTATTTAGTTTGTGCCACTTAGGAAGAAAATGAAAATGTATTTCAGAGAATCCATTTTGATTTCATTTGATCCATTTATTTTTTGAGGGATTTAGAAACTTTAAAACCCTGTATTTGCTCTCTGGGTTTCTAATCTAAAGTAGAACACAAGTTATTTGTCAAGTATAAAGTTCTGCGTTTGTTTTCTTTTAAGAACGATCTGTCATTGATGAGGGCTCAGTTTTGCCTGTTTAGTTCCCTCAAGTCATGTGGTGGATCACTATCAGCCTTTCCAAATAATCAAACACAATCTGTATAAGCTGAATCTTAAATAGTGGTCATAAAAAGATAAGTATTAAATTCTGTTCTTAGCTTTGCAGCTCACACTGTGGACACCAGGACGTACCGATGTACATGCAGCAGTAAACCAACCACATAATGTCCAAAGCTCTCCATATTCTGGGAAAAAGAGAGGTGATTCTGCCCCTCCACTCCACTCTTGTGAGACCCCACCTGGAGTACTGCGTCCAGCTCTGGGGCCCCCAACATAAGAAGGACATGGACCTGTTGGAGCGGGTCCAGAGGAGGGCCACAAAGATGATCTGGAGCACCTCTCCTACGAGGACAGGCTGAGAGAGTTGGGGTTGTTCAGCCTGGAGGAGAGAAGGCTCCGGGGAGACCTTATAACGCCCTTCCAGTACCTAAAGGGACTACAGGAGAGCTGAGGAGGGACTTTTTACAAGGGCATGTAGTGATAGGATGAGGGGGAATGGCTTTAAACTGGAAGAGGGTAGGTTTAGATTAAATATTAGGAAGACATTTTTCACTTTAAGGGTGGTGAGGCACTGGCACAGGCTGCCCAGAGAAGCTGTTGAGGCCCCATCCCTGGAGGTGTTCCAGGCCAGGCTGGACAAGGCTTTGAGCAACCCGGTCTAGTGGGAGGTGTCCCTGCCCATGGCGGGGGGGTTGAAAGTCGATGATCTTCAAGGTCCTTTCCAGCCTAAACCATTCTATGATTCTATGAAAAAAATAAAAGGGCCTGTTAAAATAAATGTATTTACTCCTAACCAGTGAGTATTTTCCAGTTTTTGTAATGGAGTGACCAGTCTCGTTTGTGTCATTTTTTTTTTGTTTTCACTTACATCAAGACCACTTTGTGTTAGATAAAGAGTGATACAGTAGTAATTCTTCTATAACTTACATGCTCATACATATTTTGCTTACATGTAGCTTCAAATCTGCTTCCGAACAAAAGCAGTTTTAATAGTAAAGAGTACAGCTATTAGCACATGTCAATGTGTGTAAGTCAGTCAGGTATTCTTAAAAGCAATGAAGTTGCACGTGTGAGCTTAACAAAAAAGAGAAATAAAGGGAAAAGAATCTCAGATTTTGATCCTGATCATGGTTTTAAAATGCCTGCCCAGCAGTGTCTTATCATTGGCATAGAGCGGTACATACGCATAGTAATTGGCAGCCGTTAAATGTATGAATTTAATGGACCTGAACAAATAATTGCAGGGAATAATTTTCTTATTCAGATTAGCCCCTTTCTCTGCACACATTGTTTTGAGGTGGATTGGAATTCCCTCTGACTTTTTATTCTGAATTACATTTTCATTTTTTAACACATTTTTGTTCATCAGATACTTAATCCTAGCACTGTACTTGCATTGTTGTATAAAACATTGAAAACAAGATCTTTGTTTAAAAAGCCTGTTACTAGTTCTCCATAGATTAGGAATCTAAGATGAAGGCTTTAAAGCATTTTGTAATTTGATATAAATAACGACTGGATGCATGCCAACATTTTGCACAAACCGGCCTTTTGTCTCCACTGGCCTCACTGTGAAGGCTCTGGCGTTCGTGCTCCTTCTTACTGCTCAAAATACTATTGTAGGTGGGAAGACTTCTCCAGGTAAGGCTAAAATCTCTCCAGATACATCTACATCAGTTACGCTGTCACTGGGGTTGGAGACGGGATTGTCCCGATTGATTAATGCATTGTAAAAACATATGAACTTACAGTTAGGCAAATAAGGCCGTCATAGCAATTTTTAAGCTTCCAGCTTAAGGAGCTTTTGTTGTTGGAAGGTGAAGCTACTGCCTTACCTGATTTACTTGCTAAATCTGAACTTAACCTTCAGAGACTGAGTATTTCAATAGTTGACTGTTATGCTTGTTTACACACGCTAATTCCAGTCTAGAGCAGAAGATCCTAATGCATGTACGCATGTCTGCCTGTTGTCATGTTTCGTACTTCACGCTGAGTGGGTCCACTCGCCGTCTGCACGGCAGCGTGGGGACCAGGGTGCGTTTGGCCTCATGTCACCGGCGTGGGGCTTGACTCCTGGGCAGCTTGCCCGGGGTTCGGTCTCAGCTGCAGTGGCACTGCTCGGAAACGCCGGCGCAGCGGGAACGAGTGCTACCCCGGCACCGCTGCTGACCCCAGCCCTAGCCAGGCTGAACGTGTCCACAGGAACGACGATCGCCCTTCTGGTCCATGGAGGAAAGTGTTAGGAGTGGCTCCTCTGTCGCCTCTTTTCACAGCTTTTTTTTCCTTTCTACACAGGACCTGTAGAATAGCAGAAACACTTGAAATAAACTTTCAACAGCAATGTGTTAGTGACAATAACGATTTTTAACAGGTCCCTTTTTTTGCTGTGGGTGTGTGTACGGAGGCCACAGTAACCCACTGAGGCCCAGCTGACCGTTCTGGATGGCGCTGCCCTTGGGGCTCTGAAAGAGGCACCTTTTGCAGCCTCCCATCCCGTTTTAGTCATTAAAAAGGGGGAAAATGGGTGTAGTCCTGATGGTTTTAAAGAACACTCTGAAAGGCTGGGGGAAAGAAACCCGAATCTTCTCATTAGTGAAGTGCTCTTATCAGCAGTGAGGGCTAGAGCGGGCTCTTCTTATCTCCTGCTCTATCTCCAGTGCCCATCGGTGTGATTTCAGTGTTGATACTAATAATGGTTTTACTGCCGAGCAAAGCAAAGCGAAAGGAAGCGTAGGAGCAGTCTCCCATTTCGATGCTGTGGCAGAAGGACATTTAGGGAAATGCTGCTATTCTCTGCCCAGGTCAGTCTGTGGAGTGGTCCACCCCAGGGAGAAGCTCAGGGCACCAGAGGTTTCCAGCAGCCGCGCACTGAAGGGAAACCAACTGCAAGAGCACAGGAGCGCTACAGCTCCCAGCCAGGCTGTTCCCCACTGGAGATCCAGCTCTTCTCTGGGGGCCAGGGCGAGATGTCGGAGTCTCCCTGTTCTCGTGACATCTGCTCGCTGACTGAGGCACCCATCTGAGCATCTTTAGCACTCGGGTCATGTTTTCCCTTTTTCCCTTTTTCTCCCAAAGCAAGGAGAGCGAGAACCTTTTGGCTGTTTGCCAAGCAAACGCTGAGCTTCAGCCGCCACCACAGGTCTCCAGGAATCAGGATTCCATGCACTTGCTTATTGTATTACTATTTTTGACCCCAGTGGTCCAAAGACTTAGAAAAGAGTAATCTACTGAAGGAAGATTTAGCCTTAGGAAGTGCAGAGTTCGTAAAATTTTCTTTAGAAACATAGGTGAGTACGCAGCTGAAACGGGTGCAACGTTGGAGAGAAGTGCTGCTCGCCCTCTCCCCATGCCGGATCTGAGCGCGGAACAAACGACTAGGTACTAAAGTGCTTATCATCCCCTTCGTGTCTATCAATTCTTTTACCGCTTGAATGTGGGCAGCTTTCTAATGTGAGACAATACTTCATACGACTGCCTAATCTGATGCATTCCCTAGGGAGGGTAACATTTTCTTTTGTCTTCTGTAGCGCAGAGCGTGGTCTGACTCCCGGTATCCCACAGTCAACCCTCAAAGCCCATACTCCATTGTAACAGTAGCACTGACCTTGAACTCACCTGGCTTTCCTGTGTCATGAGACTTTTGGCTTTTGCACTTTTACCGTAGGTACACAGGGCCCAGGGAGTTCATCAGTTCAGAACTTCTACTACTTATACTTAGTAATCTTAAGTCAATCTGTGGGCTTTCTGCAGATTCGCCAGTTTAGAACTTGAAATGGAATTGGATTAATTTTGGTTTTTAATGACTAAGCATACTATTATTATAGTAATAACAGTTCAGGCACCCAAGTAGTAATTATTCCTGACAGTCTACAGGTGAGCGTATCCAGCTCAGAATACATTACTAAACACACGTTCTGGCAGACTTTGGGGCAAGCAAACACAGCTGAGTTTTTATTTTTTTACCCTCACGGAACATTATTTTTTATTAAGGACCGTTTTGTTGAAGTACAGTGTTTAAATCTGAGAGGTAATTTTCTGTCTCTTGTCTTGGTGGGGAGGCTTATGAGGACGGGTAAGAAAGGATCTTTTCTTCCTTAATGTACTAAGAGAAACCTAGATTTCGAGCCTTAAAAAGAGTATTGCCAGTCTCAGATGCTGCCTCTGATGCAAATGAGTGTGTACTTAAGCAATAGCCTCAGCTGAGGGAAGAGATCGCTGTCATTTGAAGGATGCGGGAACTTCACTTTCCATTCATGGCAAACCTGAGAGAGACCTGTTCCTCCTGGACTCGGCACCATTTGTTGCCCAAGGTAGCGTGTAAGAGAAAACGTGGCGCTCGCTGGTCTATAAAACATAACAAGCCTCACAGGTATCCCACAGCAGGGACTCTTCTGTTTGTGCTCCAGATATTTCAGACTTCGTATTGTCAGCAAAAGCCCTCTGCTGGAAATAGGCTCGGGCAGGGAAAGGCAAGATGAGCCATTGGAGCCAGGAAGCGACCTTCAGGTTTGGCACTTGCAGGTCTAAACTCGTGAAACACTGAAGGGACAGATGACACCATTGATACCTTTGGTACTATTAATAATATCAATAGAGTTTTCCAAACAAAGTTTCATCAGAGTGGTAAAAAGAAATGTCTTTGATCCTCATCAGTTCAGGCAGTATAATGCACAGATGGAAGTAAACGGTAGATGGGACAAATCCACTCTTGGCTTTACAAGAGGTGTATTGTGGCCAAGTACCAAGTAACTCAAAAGCTGCATTAGATAAGATAAAAAATTCTCCAGAAAAACAAGAAGTAGTATTTAGAGGTCAGTTAAGTATTTGCTATAGTGCCGCATAGGAAATTATTAATGAAACTGGAATAGATGGGGAACTTTACGGTGCTTGTGAGGTTAGTGAGGCACAGGGTCAGGCAGATCAGCTCTGCGGCTGCTGAAAAGGGAAGGTTTGGGCCAGAGGGAAGCTCATAGTAAAGCAGCGCAAGGACTGGTCCTGGCGTTGTTTTTATTTAGTATTTTCATTAACGGTTTGGAAGCACACTAAGGAAATCTACTCAAAGAGGCACTGCTCGAAGAGGAGGACTGGGATAACATACAAGAAGAACTGGATCACCGTATGAACGGGGCAGGAGAAATGGGATAAGGAAGTACAAAGTGCAAGTCCAAGCTGATACAGGTTACCAGTAATCATTGTTACTCTGGGATAAGCGCGTAGTGGTTATAAATGACAAAGGCAGATGGAGCAGTCTGGATACACAAGTCTGTCACAGCAAGATTATCATCTGTCAAGATGCTGCAGCCACAGAAAGCCATAAATTTAATAATTTCAGAAATCATAATGATTCTAAGATCAATTTAGGTTTTTTTCAATGGGGGTTGTAGAAACCATTAATACTGTTATACAAGGCCCTGGTAAGCTACTAGTGAAAAACCTGGGATACTAGTAATCCATTTTCCAGAAAGATGAATTCAGACTAGTATAGGTTTAGAGAATCGTTACTCTCCAAGGGAGTGGAGAAATCTCCTGTATGTATGGAGGCTGAAAAAGATCGGCTTCTTTATTCCGGCAGACTAAAGGTGGAGAGGGGATTGGACTTTTGCCTAATTAAATTAAACAGCAAATAGGGAAAACAGCTCTAAAACAGCTACACTAAGAATGGAGTTATCAAAAGATTAAATGGCTATAAACCAGCTATGAGCCAACTGAGAAGTAATTATTAAATCCAAAGTTCCATACGATGAAATCATGTGGAGAGAGCAGGACTATTTAAAACACAACTTAAAATGTCGGCCCAGCAGTCTTTAGACTATATTAGTAAAGAATTTCTTTTATTTTAACCTTAAGCTTGGCATTCTGTAAAAACACTTTTTCCACATGTTTACTTAAAATACACATTTTTAATATATAAGAAAAAAGATTTTCTCTTGCTAGACAGTATGACACTGTTGCTGGTATTGCAGCAGCCTTCAATGGTCAAGAAGTGCAAGTACAGGGAAATGCTGTAGCCCCAGGCTGGATCGTGCTTCCTCGGCATGTCCTGTGCGTTGGCCAACCACGTGCCCAAAGCTGCAAGAGGATGAAACACCACCAGCCACTCCGGAGGTGGAACAAGCAGAGCCTGGTGGGCAGCTCCTCATTTTCCAAAACATTGAATGCCAGACCTTAAACCCCAAACACATGTGAACTTCAGTATTTCAGAAATTCATAACCTGGTCACATTATGGCAAATTTTGGCAGCACTGCAGTTCTTTGGGCTATCAGATTTCCAGTTCATGCTTCAACAAAGCCGCTTCCCAACACAGCTGCCTGCAAAACGTGGTGGTGGTGCTGCTAATGTGGACAAGGCATGTTCTCCCTTGGTCACAGTATCAAAATGGACTTAACCAAAACTTTTCAATAAAATGCCAACCTTAGCCAGATGTGTGCCATGAAACATTTCAGCCTAAGTAGTTTTAAGTTTTGCAACGATGAAATTAAGAAAAACAGTATCTCACAGTAGGAAGAGACTTGTTCATTCATAAGTTTTGGAATCACTTATTTTCACACAGATTAAGATTCATTTCATAATACAATTCAGAAGCACTGGTATCACAGTTTTATATGGATTATGATTAATTTCATAATATGGTAAATATACACAATTTTGTTTATACTTTCATAGATGCACATTGTATTTCAAACCTAGAATTTTGGTCTCTAATTCGACCCATTCAATTGCTTATACTTATTACCATATAAACGATAACCACACAGCAAACTCACCAGCCAAAAACTTGCTCGAGGCCCACGGAGCTAAGAAGACCAAACTGGAAGACACACAACCCATTTAATTTTCAAATGTTCAAAATCCTGCATCAGCAACCCCTGTCTCTCCAGGACCCCCAGTCTACGGGGATGTACCAGCCCACGCCGGACTGGGGCCACAGTCGTAACTGTCGTGTTTCAGCCACTGGGGAATTAGTCCACTGACAGCAGAAACAAGATCATGTGGTTTATGAATAATAAGACGTAGAAATGTGAATGGACTTTGAGGAAATCAGTTAACAGAGATCAGAGAAACCTCTTTCGAGAAAAGTATTTTAAGACATATTTTCAGCGTATGTTTAAACATGTTAAAAGTTTGTTTGTTTGTTTTAATTTGTAAATTGAGGCTTCTGTTACTTTGCAGCCATTTAGTTCAGTTTTTAAACTATACCAGAAAAGACAAGGGGACAAATTCAAGATGAATGTTAATTGTATCTAATTGCTCAACTAGAAGAACTGGTTGAGCTTCATTTGCTGATTTCTTTAAAAATCATTCATTATATTGTTGTTTAGCATAACAGCACTTTGTAGTTTCAGATAAGATCAGAGATACACTGCATTTAGTATCGTGTCAAAGACACACAGAAACACAATTCCCATCCTCAGATTGTAGAGCAAAGGAAATACCGCACATAAAATCCTGGCCCTCTTTAGTCAACGGGAAAAGATACCATTCTTTTTAGGTTTCAAAACACAACAGCACATTTAAAGAGACTTAAATTCTGTTTTCTTTCCGATTGAACTATATTTGATTTACAAACAGAAGGAGAAATGAGTAATTTTCAAGTGCCATATAAAACTACAGAAATCATTAAGTAGAACGATATTGAAAATTTAAAGCAAAGAAGTCCGTAAGCTGTGTGTCACTGTGAAGCACTTTCACATGGGTCATGAAAGAGCTGTGGATTTAAATGCACATCTGCTAAGTGATGTCTGCTTGCTGTGTACTTAATATAATTGCGTTAGAGTTCCTCTGAGTGGGTGAGAGTCCATCAGGCACGGTTTTCTGTTTCCCAACAGCAGATGCCAATGAAAAACCAAGCACGAGAAACTGGGTAAGTCTGGGGTGGTATTTCCACCCATACATCCCTGTAGACCCAGCAACCGGCAGCTTGCTTGTCCTGCACGGAGAGTGGTGAGTTTGCCTGCTTGCATTTGTGTCTCAGTATGAAATGTCAATCTGGTTTACCCCCGCCAAAAAGGGTGGAAGGTTCCTGGGTGGAGGATGAAATAGAGAGTGAAGGTCCTTATCTGCACAGCAGCCTCGAATCTGATCTTGTTTGCATGTGTGCAGTTACCCATGAACCGCACGTGAGATGGGCCTATCAAAAATCCACGTACACCTGTGGAAGATGGTCCTCCAGACATTACCTTCTGGCGCAGTTGCACAAAAGACCTTTAAGGTTTATAACAGTTTGGTTTTGCTCTTCTTCTAAGCTACTGTATCGATAGATATAACCATAACACAAAAGATGACAGGTGAATTGGCACTACATAGCACTAAACTTTTATATTAGTAATTGATTGACTTCTGATCAAAGCAGGTTTGCTTGAGTGTTGGGCAAATGTTTATTCCTTTATACAGGAGCTTACGCATACCATCTTCTCTTAAGCATATGCAATTTAAAAACTAAATCATAGTGGTTGCCTTCAGCAGCTATACTGAAACTGTTTTGATAATCTTAAGTCTGAGTAATAATACTTTATTCTACAAGTAACTTCACAGCTTCAGAAGAGTGAACTACGCTGTATGTAGTGTAAAGGTGGTGTACAAGTGCAAGTGGTCTTACAGTTCAACAGTAAAACAAGTTACAAATCTGCATGTAAAATGGTTTCCATTAAGCTAGCGAAGGAGCCGGTGATTTGGTTAATTCTAACTAAGAGACTGCATTGCCACAGCTTCACAGACCCCAGCAGACCAAACGTGACACCTGCATTCCGTTGTGATTTATTGCCCTATTTATTCCAAAATGTCAGAAAGATTATTTGCAGAGAAAGCTTGTTAAGGCTCAATAAAAGTATGTATTTTAGTGTTAGGAAAGCTAACCTGACATCCAGGGTATGGGAAGCCCCGTGTCCAGAGAGGAGGATTGTGCAGGAGGCTCTAACAGGTTTGCCTGCAGCCAAGTTGGGCTCTCAGGACATTTTCTTCTGACCCTTTGGTCTTCTCCTTGGAGGAGATGTGGATTAGGTCCTTACTGCCTCACAGCTAGGTGCTTGCTTTGATGCTCTGCAAGGCAGGGCATTTCGACCTTGCACTGCATACACGTAGGAGAACTTCAAGCTGGGACTTGTCAAGTCAATGCACCTGGATGGGTGGGACACAAACCTGAGCTCTTGCCTCTCTAGGTAGGAGAGATCAGACCAAGTCGCAGTTGCCCCTGAGAATGGGAAAGTGAAACAGGCCATGTGGCCACCAGAGTTGTGGCAGAAGGAAGGGAAAGGTAAGAAATACGCAAGTTAAAATGAGAAGAAATACAATAGCTTTTAAAGTACTTATATAATAACTGAGTGGGAACAGAAAAACATTAAATAACTGTGCTAATTGATTATTTAGCTATGCTACATCAGCCCAGGTAATATTATCCAAATATTCCTACGCAAATTTTTTTTTTTTTTTTTTTTTAATTTTACACAGAACCCCAGATGCTAATATTCTTTTGGGTATTGGATACCATATCAAGCAGTTTTGTATCACACGGGGCGTGATTGCGGACACACTGCGGATAAGGGCTGGCATGGGAGTAGAGGTCAGAATGGCAGATCCCCAGTGGCTGTTTCACTGAAATAGTTCGGTTTTACGAGAGTCTTTGTCTGTGGCTCTACTATCAGTTCAGCTTGGATCAAGAGGGTACTTTTGAAGCACATCTTTCCATTGTTTCCATTTACACTGCTGATGTTCACATCCCGGACCCTCTTTGCCGCACGCACGTTGGCTTCCTTTTGGATTACCCTGACCTGGAAGACGTGCTGCAAAAGCGCACCTAACATCCACCCGCTCCTGTGAGGCCAGACTAGTGCTAGTACCAAGTAAAGCCCCAGAAATTTATACAGGGCCAATAGCGGGTGCTTGGCATCAAGCGTTTTGCTCTATCCCTCAGCTGCTAGTAGGCTGCATCACTCGCTAATGCGCGGGAGCCCAGCCTTTGCCCACCACAGCCTGTGTGTCATAGACTGCCCTCTATAGCAAGTTCCATCCTGAGGGCTAATAGGGGTTTTTTCAGTCCAAGTTCTCCTGACTGCAAGCCTCTTCCAGACTCCCACTGCTCCACTGATTAGGAACACTCCACAACCATTTCAGGAGCCTGCTTCCTTAGGGATAGATTTTGAAACTTAGTGCAGAGCGCCTAGAAAATTAAGTCAGTACCTCTGTTTCTTTCCATTTTTAAGTGAGTGAAAATAGAAGTCTGGAATGACTCTAAAGAAAACCACTAGTAACAGCCATAAGTTCGTGACCACCCAGTAGTGGAAAGGGGGTGTGTGGGTGTGGGGAGGCTGTTTTAAATCTGGAACTGATTGCATTCACTTTAGCGCTTCCCTGCCTGTTTGTTTCTATTTGCAATGTTTAATTCCAATTTTTATTTTTAGCTGGGTGTATTTTAATGGCTTAATTGAACAAATTGATTTATTTTCTAATTGCAAGCAATAGCGACCGTTAAAACCGCATCTGTTAGGAGCGTGGCATTTTTAAATAAATTCATTACATATCAATCACACAAAAATACACAACCGTGTAAACACTGATGAGAGCCTGGGGTTCTGGGTATAGGTGTGAATTGTTTTTATTAGAGGATTAGGGTCCTGAAACTCTGGGGAGAATTTCAGGTTTCTGGGTGGGCTGTAGCAGATTGATGGCTTTTTATCTGCAGACTGCTGCATTTGGACAATACGTTCAGTGCACTCACTCAGTTTTGTCCTTTTATAGAGGTTCCCCTACTTTATGCCGCAGTTTTTGCTTTCTATTTCTCTCCAGGACTGTTTCCTCATTCATCCCTGGCACTACTGCAGTCTTTCTCAGCAAAGAGAAATACCAACCGAAGCACAAACAAAAGCTGAAAAAAACAGAGGCCCCAAATGGATAATCTCATAGATTATTCCATGATTAATTATCCCAGATTTATCAAATGCCACATCCAAATAAGGTTAAACATGTAACTGTAATCTTCCTCAAGACACGCAACCACCCCTTTGCACACGCCTTGGTTTCTATCACAGAAAGTTTAAATGGACTTCCATTAATAACGATAGAAAAAAGAAGTAACGTTGATACATTCTGAGCTAGGTACTCAGCACGTCAAGGAGATCGTTAGTGACTGACACCAATGATGTGCCACATACAACAAGATGTCTTTTTTGTGCCTGTCCTGTACTGACATTCCTGTCGCATCCTATTCACCAACCTTGTGCAGTGATCCTCTCGCGCCTTGGATCAAAAAATGTCCATGTTATTGTTGGTGGTTTATGCATATCGCCATTTTGGTCTGTTTTTCACAGTTAGTTTTGTTTGTATTTTAATAACTTGGATGAAAAAGGTTATTCATAGCAGAACAATCAGCTTTGCGATATACATATATATATTTATCCGTACCTGGTTGAGTATCATCTTTTTAATAGGTTATAAGCCCTAAGTCCCAGAGGGACACTCACGAATTCACTTAATTTCCCTGATTTCACATTTCGGTCTCCACATTAGCTATAAATGTGTAAAACCACATGGAGGTAGTTCCTATTTACCACATAGCTGAGGAGGCACACGGCTCTTTTTTCTTTCACCATATGGCTGGAGTAAGTCACACACAAGCAATTTGTTCTGATTCAGCTGTTTCAGCAGGAAGGATTTGCAGAAGCAGGATTGGGAAATACACAGGATTCTCTTTCACTTCTGTGACAAGGGTTATATTTTTAATTAGCCCCTGTTAGTCTTCCGAGGGCGGCTTGTAAAAGTTTAATTCTCTATCTCAAGTGTGCGTCCCACTGGATAAGGCCATTTTTTATGTGTATTTAGGGACCAGTGCTGAAAGTGTTTTCAGGTTTTTAGAAAAGTCCTTGGCAAATTCTGTTGAAGAAAAGTAAGAGTTTTAGATTTTCTTTTCTCCCAGCAGACTTGACTTACATGAAGCTTATGGAAGATACAGGGAGCAGGGGGTGGTGGTCAATATGCTTCTTCACAGAAATCTTAAGAGAACCAGCTACTGAGAAGACCTTATACAACATGTGTATGTTATTTTGAATACCTGAAGGCCCAAGTTTGTACATAGGGAAGGAATAAAAAAACTAGGGCAACTAATAATGGGCAGGAAAACCCTGTAGATTAATGCATTCCCTATTACTGGGATACACAACAGTATCATTAAAATCAAAGCCGCTGGATTTACTAAAATCTGACAAGTAGAAAGAAAAAAATGAAAAGGGCCATTTGAAATAAAAATTAATTCATTTAAAAAATATCATTTAAGTATACGCATTGACTAAAAACTATAACCAACATAAGAAAAAGAGAAGAAGCACAGAACATAGAACAGCCTTATTAATTTGCAGTGACGCTTTGAGATTTTAAAATAACATCAGCTGAATGAACATGGTGTTGCATATGATTAGGGAGGCGGAACACAACATCCAAAGGACTTATAAAACTGTTTGAGTTTGTAATTTAACATAATACATGGGCTATATTTGGTGATGCCTTAAAAATTCAGCTCTAATACAGCATCCTGTCAGCAGTGCTACTGTTAAGAGCCTGTGAGAGAACATCCCTTTAATGTCATTGGCCCTTCAGCTTTCAGTTTAATATTTAAGCTGTTTCTAATTGTGTTCAGCTAAAATTTGGCATACAGTTTATGGGCTTGGATGCGATTTTCATTTCAGTAAAAAAGAAAAGGGGAGAAAGGAGAAAAAAATTTAATCTGTTCTGTTCCCAGAGTTATTAAGTGGTAAACGAGGTAGAAGTTTTCAGTATTTCACTTTTCCCAGATTTGTCCCCATGTTGATTTCTTACCCTAAGCATAATTTTAACACAGTGTAATATAATACGTACACATGCATACATAGCCAAGAACTAATCAAACCGCTCAACTTTGAACCTTCTGCAACCGACTTTAAGAAAACCGAATTAGGATCTTGCTCATGGGGGGAGGTGAGTGTGTGTTAATGACTAGAAAAGGAGCTCTGCACACGTTTCAGGAAATTGCGTTAGCCTTCATCAGCACTAGAAAACTAAAGTGCAAACTCGATCTCGAAACCAAACCCTAATGTGGGTTTTAGGAAAGCTCCTGAAGTGTTGTCACCTCTGCCAGAGCCAGCTGGCCTCCCTCACCCTCTCCTCAGCAAAGGTTGCAAGATGTACGCTCCGGCCTTGCAGGGCTTTGGGGGAATAAACTACCGCTGCCTGTCCCCAAAGAGACAACAGGATTACAGGGCAAAAACTTGGGAGAAATTTTCCGTTTGTGATTGTTATAGCTGTAGCTGGCCCCACAGAGTTGGTGGTTGGGGAAGAGGAGAGAAATGCCCCCTCCGCTTCCACAGCTGTCGTGGTTGGCGGAAACGCATCTTCTGCCATCTACAGACCATCTTTCGCTTAGGAAGAGCTGCTGCTTGAAAGATCCCTGTTGGAGGAACAGCCACCCGGCTTATCTTGAGGCCAGAAAGCGAGGTCGTGGAGAGGAGCTCAGCGGAAAAGGGGACATCATGAGCACAGCCAAGACAAGGCTAGTCACCCAGCAAATCCTTTAAGGCAGGAAAACTGTCGTCCTTGGCTTCCTGGAGTTTGCCTAGACCTCGTGCTTCTGCCTAGCTTCTATCAGAGAGGCCAGACTAGCAAATTAAAAGATATTCTTGAATATCAAGTGTATGAGGCCGTGGAGGCGCAGCCTGTAATCGAGGAGTGTGGTGGGTTGGTTGTATGGGGGAGGAGGAGGTATCTCCCTGCTAGACGTCTGTGCTGATTTTGCTGCTTGCAGGAACAGTGGCCTTTGGGGCGTTTAATAAAAAATGATTAAGGAAGAGACAGGACTGGGGCGATATTGCTCGTCCATTAACCAGCTACTCATGAGAACAGACATTTCTCCCCCCGAAGCAATATAGCAATGGACATATAGTCTTTGCGTGGGCACTCTGCTCTTTGTGTTATCTAAGAGAATTGCACCTTAAAGATACAGCATAGCTTTTACCATGTTTATGGCTTTACTACAGTCTGTTTTGGTTTTGGTGCCAATTGCTGTGTTATAACTCTGTATTATGTCCACTTTAAGGCTGATGTAATTTAGCATGAGTAGAGTTGTTGCAGGGAATACAAACTTGGTGTATAATGCTTCCCTGCTTACTTGACTGTTGCTAAACTTCAGGCTAAGACTTTCTGAATAATTTGCAATGAACTTATAATGTATCTTACCAAAATGCACAGTCTAGTAGTTGTAGTAACTGTGAGAGCCAATTTAGTTCTGGCCTGGGTAAGTACCACATGCCCACTGAGATGAGTGGAAGCTGATCTGTCCTAGGCCAAGGGTAACGCAATATAATATAAATTCTTTCAGTAAGTGATCAGCAGGGTGATTTACGGCAGACCTGCTCTAGCTTTAGGTATGATTTAGGTAGGCAGACACGTCATGAAGTTTTTCAAGAGCGTGCCTGACGTTCCCCAAGGAACTTTCAAAGTCCCAGGTGGTGGTGGGGCCCTTGACTCCTGTTGACTCTGAACTTTAATCAGTTCCCATATTTACCAGCTGCAACTTTAAAGTTCTCCCCTCTGATTTCCCAGAGGCATGAGCAACCAAATGTTCCCAGTGAATTTAGCTGGGAGCTACAGAGAGCCGTGAAAATCAGTCTGGGTAGTTAGATGCCTCAACGAGACCTCAGAAACGTGCTCTCGCCAATTAGGACTTGCCTTTCAGGGGTGTTCACCCGATGTGAAGCACCGGTGTTCTCTATCCTGGAGCACATCCATAGTCACGGGGAAGGGGGGGAGTTAAGCAAAACCCACCAGGTTTTCTTGTAGAAATGAGATTTACAAGCATTACTTTTAACGCAGTTTATCTAAACACTGTTATTAATGGTAACTGTTGTCATCAGCCGTATGTGTCCATATTGACTTTTTCATGACAGAAGGAAAGCTGCTCAATAAATGACAAGTTCTGTTTTGTAAAGAAGAAGGAAAGAAGGAAGGGAAAAGAGATCGCTAACGACCTGCACGCTCCTGACGATAATGCTATGCATTACCCCAAAATTACTTGCAGGTGTACACGAGTGTCTCCGCTCCTTCTAGTCCAATTTTTGTATGCAAGGTCATCCTCCTGGTGCTACCTTAGAAACTGGCCTTATTCTACAGAGGACATTGAATGATAACACTGCGAGTCAGCTGACTGCTGTGTCACAGAGCTGCTGCTTTCTACATTATCGCAACTGCCAGAGCTCTTACTGCTGCAGTTTTCTAGTCGCAGTGCGGCAAAGCAGACGCATAGAACCAGGCACAAAGCAGCATAGATTTTTTTTATTCTTGCCTTTTTCATACGAGGGAAATTTTCCTGGTGTTAGCGTAGGAACAGACACACAGCCTGGATGTGTTGGCTTCAGCCTGGCAGCGTTTTCAGCTGAGCAGGGACTGCTCGGAGCTCTGTACCCAAATTGCCTCCGCGGAAGAACGCCTGGTTTCCCACTTTGTGTGCTAAGAGGGTTTTTTTTTTTTTATGCCACGGTGACATACCTGCAGCAATAGGACAAAGGAGATGGTACTTATCACTGTTTGCCCGACTGGGGCCTTTGCAGGCACTCCACTGCCGAAGCTGTGCCAGCGTCCCAGGGCCATATAGATTGGTCACACAGATTGCCGCAACTTCTTACATCAGTTAGAGCAAAGCTCAAACAAGAAACCAGACTCTCTGACCTAAATCAGTCCCAGTCCTTCTGGATACAGGGCAGCAGTCGACTAGCAATGACACAACCAGCCATCAAGTGGAGAGTCTCTGGGATTGCAATCTGTGTCAGTTGGAGTCTGAGAGAACGAAACCCTTTCGGTTATCCAGTCGCTTCTCCTTCTTCTAATACTACAATTACTACAACTACTACTACTACTTCTGGTTTTCTTGCCTGTAAGAAGCTATTAATTGTGCTTGCTCTCTGAGTGTTTATTTGCGTGGATTAGTCTGTCTATAACGCAGCCCTTATCTGCTCCTGCTGGAAATCAGGGCACGAAGTCAGCCTGCTTTAACAGTTGTTTCTTTCTGCGTGATGCTATGCAACTAGAATGGGTTACACTGACAACAAAGGAACAAGCACAAAGCACCACTTTCTTTGCTGGACTGTTACAGGAACATAACTCTTCTTCGATATGACGCCCTGGTCTCTTTGCTGGTGGTTTTGTTTTTTGTTTTTTTTTTTCTCTTTAATTCATCTAATCGAAGAGCCTAACAGACACCATCGTGGATGTGGTTTTTAATGATTTGGAAAAGACAGCCTGTGGAGACTGCGATTTGAGACAGCAACACATTTAGGTTATTGCCAATTTGAAATACTTGGTTTGTGAAGCACAGCCCTAAGGGACGAGCTCAGTAACTGAGAAAGAGATTGTAGATAAAGAAATAAAAATGACAAGCGTAATGGAGGCTCTGCAAAAGAGACTGTCAGAGAATCAGTTCATGGATGGCAATTTCACCAGTCTGAATCTGAATAATTCATAGATTGAAATTACCCTGCTTTCACCTTTCCATTTAAACCGGCATGATCTGAATCTCTAATAAATTTTCAAGATAAAGTAAAATGCCAATTTGAATCTGAAGAGCTTTTAAAACCAGATGCTACACCCTGAATCTTTCGATACCTTTCACAATTATCCTGTGAGAACCGCACTTCATCACGAAGCACCATTACCAGTGAAAATTACTGTGATTACAATAGCAACAATAGAATACCATCAAATGATCTCTAATTTACCTAATTTACCAAGGCTGACTGTGTTCCCATTGTGTTTCACTACATCTGGCATTGGATCAATATCACAGTGGAACAAAAATGCCTTAGTGTGTGCTTCCTTTTGGTACCTTTAACTTTGACAGCACAGGAAAAATCTATCTGCTGTTAAATGTTTTTACAGCCAGCCTCCATGCCTGCTGTAGGATCTGATTGATTCTCCATGATTTTCTTTAGTTCCTGGGTATTGGATGTCATTGTGTTACTAATTTGTTTATAACGTACACTCATGCACAAAGACTGCAGCAAACGAGTACCAGCAGAGAGACCCTGCACTGCTGCTGCAGTAGCAGCGCTCTCGCAGGGGAAGCCAAAACGGGTTCGGTGCCTTATGTGAATAATTACTCCTGTCTGAGTTATAAACGCTTTCTAGCATCACCGGTCTTGGTCGTGCTACATGAAAAATGTATGCAAAAGCCATGGTCAAGAAAAGCGATCGTGTGTAATACTAACAAGATTTTTTCCCCTATTCAGCAGTTAGCATGTGGTTGTGAGAGACAGCCTGCGACTCCTTCTGTAGATGTGTGTATGTAGGTACGCATGCACATACATAAATGTAAAGATACTGTGCTTTGTGAATATGTGCCGATCACTGAAAGTAACAACTTTTTCTGACAAGCCAGGCGCAGTGTTTTGCCACAATCTGCTCGGTCGTAACAAATCCCTGTTTTGGAGGTGTAAATTTCCTATAGGATGATGCATGACTTCTGGAACAGTAAGTACCATTTAAGCAATGTGTTGGTGCCTATAGCTATGATACAGAATACTATTTTAAGCATAGTTTAAGTCCTTGTAGCATAACTACAACGTGGAAAAGTGAGAAACATATACAGAAGGCTAGAAATAGGCATTCTTCATGGAGACGACTGTATCTGCTGGCTGTACGCGAGTTGTACACTTCAGGCTTGTTTTTCATTTTATAACCAGATTTACTCTGCCTTCAGGGAATATTTTCTAAGGAAGGAAGGTAAGCAGTATTTCTTCTTATTTATATGACTGTGTTGTATTTCTTCTGGGGAAAATGCATGTTTATAGCACATAGTTATATAATACAGCATGATCTCATGACATCTATTTAAGTGTTTCAGGATTTGTTCACATTAAAACTGCACAAGAAAGCATATTTAATATGTGGCTTTTTATTCAAAATACACTTGTAGAAAGGCTACGCAAAAAAACGAATTTAAAGATTGGGTTTGCATTCAGCTTTAACTCTTTAACGTTATTGATAAGACTCTATTCTACCTAAATAACAGTGTCCTTGAAACCTTTGGATTTTAAATATTTTGTCTTCTTAAAACACAATTTACTGTACTTCTAAATTTCCTGTATATGAGTGGAGGCTGTTCTCTAGAGGTAGAAGAGGCAGAAGAGGCAGAAGATTTTACAGCTTGAGCTGTGATAACAAAGGAATTTGAAAGGGTACAAAATACAATTATACAAAAACCTTGAATTTTAAATTACTCAGTAACATGATTTAGCAGACTGTTTTTCTTAGACAACACACTCTCAAGTTACTACTCTATCTGGAATTAATTAGTCCATTCAGTGTTATAATAATATTCTTCATTTTCACATGGTATTCACAACTTAACAAAGAAAAATCCTTGTACAGAGCAAAGACTGAAACTCTGGTGAAAGTGTAAAACCTACATTCTGTTATTGTGGTAATAAAATCAAGAGATTCAGATCAAGCTTTTCTGAAGACAATTAGGTGTTTTGGCTTAACTGTTTTATGATGAGCATTTTATGCTTTTGTGTACACAAACATAACGTATACTGATATAACTACTATATTGCAAGGATGATGCAAACAGGAATGTGAATGTTTTGCAAAACACCATACAAATATCTGCTAGCATTTACATTACCATTATTACTACCATAATCTTCCAGTATCATATACTGTGTTGAAATTGTGGTCTGTTAACCATTTTGATTCTGCAGACTATGTCCAGTCAGATGTTTTTTACCAGCGTTATCTGCTGCAACAGTCTGTAGAGAGTGGCTGGTCATGGGGTGCTAGATGTCCTCATTAACAACTGCCGAGCTGATCTAATATGGAGTTTAAATGCTCTTGGCGGTTTCATTTAAGCGCCCGATCCAAGTCATAATACGGATCCCCTCTGGAGTCCTCTAACTTACTTTGTGTTTGTGTTATTGAATTTTTAATGTGCCACTGGCTTTCTCCCACTGCTCCGTACCGGCCTCACATTTCAAAATGTGCAGTGTTGGTCAGGCCTAATACTGTTTCTCCATGTAAGTCGCTGCAGTAGCTGCCAGAGGATGTTATGACAGTGCCCTCAGGAGGTGAGGTTATCTGTGAGACTGTTATAAAGTGCTCTGAAAAAGTTTGAAAACCTCAGGAAGTAAACTCTGCCTTTTGCCTGGCGTGTTTCACGCACTATCCAGCAGGATAGATTGCACGTGCAAATGGGGGAAAAAGCATTAAAACCTTTTCAGCCACAGGATCGTGAAGTGAATACTAACAACATATTCTCATAAAAAGCATTAAAATACAGTCAACTGTATCACGAATGTATTTTCCGATATGGCTATAGCTAATCAGGCGCAGCTACAGCTGAACTGTTTAAGCTGTATGTGCCAAAACAAATGGCAGGCTGTGCAATATTCAATTTCTAACACAAACCCACTAATTTTAGCCATAGTGATGCCAGCGTTAATCTAAATTATATTACAAGATGTATTAGTTTGGTTTTGTGCTTACGTTTTCACTGTGTTACACCTGTCTACAAACGAATCTGCAATGGCAAAATAAGGGCCAAACAGCTTCTTTACATGAGTTCCCAATTAGAATTATTCGAGTAAAATTCCCTCTATGCATTTGGTGGACCGATGCCCTCATCTGCAGGTAGACAGCGATCATGATGCAGTTGCACACGTGAAAAACATACTGGAGTCTGTTCTGCTAGCACTGAAGTTAATAGCAAGACTCCCTGTGCCTCCAACGTAAAAGATGGATTAATAAATCTCCTTCCATTACAGCCCCCCTGTGAAAGTTGTTCCTGTTTTTGTTTTTTTTTCCCTTGACTGTAAGAGTCCAGTACAGTTGACATAACGTTGAACAGAAGAGGCTCTCTGTTCACCAGGACACATGACCTGAGCTAAACACTCAATGAAACCAGCAACTCAGGATAGGTTTATTTGCATATTGAAGGGACCTTCTTGACTGCGGTTGTGTTGACAGTATTTGTACTCACTAGTTTGACAATTCTGCATTCTTATCAGCTGCTATAAAACACACAAGTTCTGATCTGTAATGGTTGTATCTATTTGGACAAGTGCCCTGAGGGTAGGAGGGTTTGTTGTGGGTTTGGGTTTTTTTTTTTTTCACCTTACAGTTGCTTTGAATTAATTGTAACTGCCTGTGGAAATATGAACCCCTAAGAATGTAGAGAAATGCATTATTGATATGTATGTATAAAGTACCCCTAGATTCCTCCGCACTCTGGCTGCTATGAATTTCACACCATTATTCCCAGACAAAAATGTTAGGAGGAAAGTAAGGCTGAAGTAACTTGAAAGGATCACAGCAGCATTTCCAAACCAACCATTTCAATGCCAGAAATTCAGAATTAAACAGAAGAAAATCCAAATGAGTTCAGAGATACAATTACAATACCTAAGCAGCTTACTCCCTTTTTGATGCCTTGTGATAACTGCAGGATGTGATAGAGGTAAACGACTTTGCCATTTCAGTTTACGTTATACAGATACGATCAAAAAACATCTCTGTCTTTAGAAGCATTTGTATTGCGTTTCACAGTATCAGTTCAATTTCTTTATGGACTATAAATGTACACCTGCTCTGTGCTTTTAGCTGCACAACTGTAACTTAACCAAACATTCTGAAAATGGAATGGTTTCTGGCTGACCGAAAGGGGGAAATGAATTCTGGAACAGGAGTTGCAGTGGAGGCAATGGGTCTCCCAGGTCTCATGCCAACAGAGCTTCTTGTTGTGGGTTTTCTAGATGAGGTTAAACTCCTCATTGTGTTAGAACTTGTCTTAATGAACACAAAGTTAAAAATGAGCGGGCATTCAAAATATGGCCCCATTTGTGCCTGAAAACTTGCCTTTTTTAAAAAACCTACATTTAATACTATTTCTGCCACAGCTCTTGGCTCAAAGTTTACCAGGGAATTGTATCCAAAAGCATACTTGGAACAACAGAGCTCATCCATATCTAGTCACGCATAGCCTAGCACACACAACGAATTAACACCTGTGGGAAACGCTAAAATTGGGAAATGCTGTTCAAATGGAAAAAAAAAAAGATTATCGACTGCAGGGTTGTCATTGAACGGCTCACTTATACTCAGCATTTCATAGAGATTGTGCAGAAGTGAATGTACAGTTTAGTTATACTCAGCAAAACGTTCAATAGAAAAGCCTTCTCTCATACTCACTCGTTTCTGTTTCTTCTGCCTCCTGTGTTCATTCAAACACCGTCCCCAATGGCGCAACAGTCACAGCAGCCGGCCGCTCCTCTGACCTGCAGGGAGTAAGTGACGGTAAGAAGCTTCACTGAGAATGGGGAACTGATGAGGTCCCACATCCTCTGCTCCTAAAGGCAATTCCCTGGCTGGTGGGGCTAGGGGAGAGGGAGGTATGCAGGGGGACCTTGAGGATGGGAGACTATTTATATGCTACGTACTTTTAATACCACTACTATTTATATACTACTACTACTACTGTCTCCTATACTATAGCACAAGTGGAAAAATGTCGTTATAAAGTAATTAAAGCGGAGCAGGAACATCTTCAGTTTCTATGTTTTCACAGGCAGCTCTTCTGTAAACTTGTCATATTTATACCTAGCATGAGCGCCATGTATCGAAACTTCAAGTCACCCAGAAAATTTAACTTGTCAATCAATATTGTGACTGAGGATAAACAGTTTCCATAACCCAATACACTACAATAATGTTTATTCATATACATATACACAGTCCCAGCATTACTCTTCTAAAGCAGCTTTAAGGCCGTTTTATTGCATGTAAATGTAGCTACATATGTCACTGTGCCTGTAATATCTAAGTTGACCATAGATCTTATGTTAGCTTAAGCAGCTACATCCCACTTAAAATGGCATTTTTGGTAGTGTTTTTTTTTTGCCTTTCCTTTGGGTGATATACCATGGCCTGTATTATGCATAGAATTAGCATGGATTATTGCAATTCCTTTTCTAAAAAGCAATGATCTTCTTCAAATCTTTTCTGTACTAAACTTACCACCTTGTCATGAGGGGCAGCCTCTGTCTTTGGCAAGCTGATGAGCTTGATCTGGTTATGAATTGCTTGCAGTTTCAGCTTTTTTGGTATTCTATGCTTGTTTTATTATATTTAGGAGTTGGAGTGCATCCTTTTCTCTGCCACAGAACTCGATGCGCGGCAATTACTTAAAACACACTTTTTAATGATATGCGCTTCATCTTCCAAATGCCTGACAGCTGCGTGTGACTTGCTCAGTTACTGAGGTCTTGCAACAGTATCTGGTCCACGGGAGTATGCGTAGGATGGATGTCCCTGTAAAAGAATAAAAAATGTAACTTTCTAGTGCTTCAGGTTGTTTGCCCCAATTTAGACAATACTTCTGACCTTAATCTCTGGGTCTTTTTAAATTTCTTTTAAGTAAGACTCTCTAAACACCATTCTTTCACCTTATAGGGCACTTTATGAAAATGATTTCATTAACAAATGTGAGTCAGACAATGAATACATAACTGTCAGGGGAAAATCCTGCTGGAAATTAGTGCTCCCATCATCAGTGCTGTGTGTGGTAAATCACGAGCAGGCTCTTCAGGAAACGAGGACAAAAAGACTGAATTGCTGCTGACTGAGAATTTGTCTCGAGCACAGAGTAAGATTTGTGCCCCGCGCTGTTGGGTCTTCTGTTCGTCCCACTGTCTTCCCATTTTGGAAAGCAACCTTCTTGTCACAATCTCTCTGTCCACTCGAGCCACCTTTCCCTGAGCTTCCCACTCCTTCCCTAACAGCTTTGCATCCCTACCACTTCCCACACTAGGTCCCACTCTTTGGCTAGTCACTCCTAATCCTCTCCAAAGGGACTTTCCTTTGCTGTTCCACCCTCCCACTGAGCTTTTGTTTCCAGGTCCTCAGCATCAGGCCGGTTCTTTATTGTTCCAGTTTGTCCTTCAAAGTGTAGGCAGCTCCAAGCACCCAAATGTGGGTGGATTTCCACAGAGCGCGCAATAGGTACCTCTCCCAGGGAGAATGCCGCCTTCGTCGTTCTCCATCTCTACTGAGTTCTCCAAGGCACACAGGCACAAGAACATTTCATGTATTTTTAAACAGGGGTAAGGCCAAGAGCTTACAAACAATGGAATAATAACAACAAGAGAAACAAGGAGGGGAAAAATCTTCTGATGCAAGTGCCCCATGTGGAAAATATCAGCTGAATGGTTAAAGCCTGGCAGGGTGGTAAGCATCGGAGAACAGGGTCACGCAAATGAGAGGTGCTGAGAAGCTTTAACAAGAGTTACCTACTTCCTATGCCTACGCCACATGCAGATTTCTACGTGTATACCTTCATATATTTGGGAAAAGAATGACTTCATTATGCATATTGCTTCTTTAAGAGCAGTAAGAACTTCCCAATTCTGTATTTGAGAAGTGTATGTACATATAACTTGGGGAAATTTTAATCACTAGCTAATACACTAATGTTATAAAATTGACTGCTCCAAAGAATTTCAAGTTTTGGTGGTACTTCAGGAATGCCAAGGGCCAAAAATAAAATACAGCTGTCGAGGGGTATCATAACAGTGTGAAAATGACTGGGTACCTAACCATAATAATATTCTTTGTTTATGTATAAAGCATTAAAATGCTGTCTTCATTTGGTACTGAAAAGTTCCCAACCTTCCTTCTGTATTGGGAGAGGTTCTTTCATCTTCCACTACAGCAGTGGTCCAGTGACTTTTGGCAGCTATATACTTCTGAACAGATAGTTTAACTTCTCTGTAGATGAGTAGTCCGCATTCTTCCACAATTTCTGCACATTCATAAAAGTAGGCTGGAAAATATTTGCGTTATTATATATTTAGTCACAATACCTATCAAGAAAAATCAATGTCATTGTGTAAAGCACTGTATGAAGGGAAAACAAAAGATCTACAGTTTGGAGTTGATTTTTATGCGAATGAAGAACAGTAACTAACCGTTTGAGAAAGCAATGTGCCATTTTGAGATACTCAGAGAAGATAACTTTTAGAAACCACAGAAAAAATAAAAATAGAGCTATAAACAACAAGCTGAAAGATTCACATTATATATGCAACCCATTTTTTTGATCAACCTCGTTGCAATTCTCTTATCTATTTTTATCAAAAATGCAAATGTACTTGTAGTGATGAATTGATAATTGCATTTAAAAGAAAGTGTGACTCTCCCTCTCTCCAGAAAAATAACTGTGGTTTCAGGCCCTGATTAGGTGTTAGAAAAAATCAAAGATTTAAATAGTAATAATAATAATAAAAAACCTAACCAATCACTTTTGGAGCATTCATAAATTTGCATGTAGCAGGATGTAATTTAATTTGCATATAAGTCTTGAACAGATTCCCATCTGCCAGCACCAGTTTTTAAAGCTCCTTGAGTCTTCTGCAAAGATTAAGAACTTACCAGGCCTGGGTTGGAGTGACTTCTAGAACTATTCTGTATATTTATTAGCGGTCACTTAAGTATAATGCAAACAGATTTTTTATGCTCATGTAACAACCTACCATGCAGACAAAGAAGCTTCTGGATTTTCATTTAAACAACTTGCAGTAAGTTGCTAATTTTCATTACCCACAGACAGAACACTGCATTTTTAAGAGACAGATTTGAAATAAGAAAATCTAGAGAATAAACTAGTGTATCCTGGAATATCGTAAGTAGACAAACTGGTTGGTTTAGACCGACATACAATTTACACCATAAGAATTCGTGGATATTCCTATTACATGTGTTTGGGTTTTTTAATTATTGTAACTGTAAATGTTGGGCTGTTTTCTTCTTTGGTTTGGGGGTTTTTTGTTTGTTTGTTTGTTTTTTAAATGTGATGATGTACTGCATCAGGGCTGTGAGCTCATTTAACTTCCTTCACAATCCAGGTTTAGTCAATATTGCTGTATCAGCATGAGGACACTATTTAAACGAGTGAGCGAGCTGAAACTGAAGTTAGATGAAGGAACATGGTGGCTTTTGCACAATTAGGAATGCAATTTTCATTGATGATGGACAAATATCTAGTTATTTTAGAAGTGCCTGTCACCGAGTTTCTTAATAGTATGATACATTTACTCTTTTCCCCACTTTTAAGGATTTATTGCCATTTGCAAAGTACTTTCATTTAATATTCTTCCCTGCTCTCAAATAGGTTTATTCAGTTTTCTGACAATTAATTCCATATAGACACTACAGAGGCTATTGAAATTGTATTTAATAGCTTCTCAAATATTAAATTTTCCTGGCGGCTTAAAGTGTAGTCTATTGGGAAAACTTACTTCAAAAATCAGCACATCCAAATGGTAGAGACAGAAGAAGGACCTGCCAGAAATTCAAACTAGTGTGACACAAAGATCAGAAAAAGTCAGAAAGTCGGAAATCATGGGTTATTGCCTCTTTTTCATGCTGTTTTCAATGTTGATGACCACTAGAGCCTTGCTACTGACTAATTTTAGTCTTTGAGGCTCACTGTGCTGGTTAAATCATGAATCTTTTCAGGGCTGGAAAACTACCTGAGCATAACTTTTGTCCCTTTGCATCATAGCGGGGACATGAAAAGGTCTTAAGTAAATCCAAGAGATTATAAATTTAGATAAAATCTAACTAGAGTAAAGAGAACGCTAGGAGTGGAGCATGGGGTGCAGGACTGAGACAAGAGGGAGAAATTAAAAGGGATGGGACTAATTCATTGCTTGTTAAGAATAATCCTTGGCAGGCTACTCTACCTAGTGGAAGCCAAATCGCCTCTTTGAATCCCTGCCGATCTTCCAGGTTCTGTTCATGACCTCTTCACCATTAGCAAAGGTGTAAAACTTCACTGAGAGACACCTTTGCTTTCGTCTACCTGAGCTCTACTCAGCACTGGTTGTACCCAACGTGTTAAATTTCTTCCCAGGTTGTAGCTGCATTTTCATTGTGCACAGCCTTCAGAAACACACAATAACCTGGCACTTAGAGTAGCTTTTCTTTGTTTCTCCGCCCTGGAAATTGTACTTTCGCTTTCAAAAGCTAAATTAAGAGCTATTCATTTACAAGTGATAGTAAAAGTTTACGAAGTCCCACCCGCTGACTGGTGCTATTGGGATGGGCAGACCAGACTTCACAAGGGGAAACATTCCTCAGCAGTCCCCTGTCACTTGTTCAACAGACGAGTCACGGTGTCCTCCTAGGAGCTACGCATGGGGAGAAATAACAATTCCTCATCAGAAACGTGTCCTTCTAAACCAGAGCATAACACTATTAAAAACTCATTTGTACTCACAAGCAGAAGTAAAAAGGTAAGGAAAAAAGAAGTGAAAATTGGCAGCTGCGTCATAAGTGTCACGGCTAGTATATCAGCAGCAGTTTCAGATGTAAAGAATTTGAAACTGCATTATTAATGATGCGAGTTCCTTTTATTATTAAAAAATTAGAGGCCTTCAGGCTTGTAGCTTCACTTAGCTGTTAGTTGCAAAAGCTACTGAGTACAGTAGCTAGTAACTACAAGTAAGAAAGGGTTAAAAAGGAAGAAGAGAAAAAACAGTTTCATACAACAGTGTATTAAAGTGAACCGAAAATTGAGTTTCATACTTTTGACTATTTTGCATTATTTTTACTACATCTTTCCATAACTTGATTTTGGTCAGCAACAAAACTGGAAAAATATGGGAGTGGCTATGTTTGCTTGTTTATCCAGATTTCTCTTATTTGGTTCTGTGGCCATTAGGGCTAGTATATTTTTTAGCAAATGGAGTGAGGTCTGTTACAGCCAGCCCACATAACAGTGCTTCTCCTTGATGAGCAAGATGGGGAGGTTGGATGTGCCTTTTTCCTCTATGTGGTACAGCCAGATTCCTCCAGTGTCTGCTCAAGTACACTTACCTATGTGATTTCTCATATATTATTATGTTTTGACATATTATCATAATATTTGATGAGCGAGTACCAACTATAAGCTATGCATACCGCAGTTGACAATATAATTTCTTCCGTAATAAATCTTTGTAAGTGGGCATACAGAGAATATAAATGCTAAATAATTTATGATAAAAAATACATTTATAATTATATACCTATGTGTGCACATACACTTGCAAATAAGAATTTTTAACATGACTTTAAACTATGCGTATGCAACCATTTCACTTTGTTTTCAACAGGGTTCCATCACTTGTTTATATTTTGACACTGACAGGGGAATACCTCTGTTTTGCCTTTGTAATGTTTTTCTTTCTGCTGCTTGGCTTTGCTGATGAGAGAATGTAGATTAGTTTTTAAATAATTGTAATTCTTCAAATGGCATAGTGGTATACCACAGATCTGAATTTCAAGAGCCACTACAGTGTTGGGTGAACCATGTTCATTAGTTATTAATAGTGAGACTATTACAGGCATCACAGGCTGCACAAGAAAACCTTAAGAAGTGTTTTAATGTTGGGTCTCTAGGCTAAACTCGACTGCAATCTCAGCAAATTCTTTCTGTGTTTGTGGAAATTAGTTTCATAACATTTTCCTTATTTTCTTTGGACACTCTTCCTGAATTTTAAGTTATTCTTCTAACTCAAATATGTTTATTTTATGTTTGCTTCTTTCTTTCTGATATTCAGATTCCATCTTTCCATGGTGATCATCAGTTGTTTTTTTTTTCCTAATACTGTTTTAGACAGACAATACTGTTTGCTCATCTGAGGAACTCAGTAGCCAAATTTGGCCAGACTGGTATAAATAAATAGGCAGACATTATTTTCCAGCTGTCTCCCATCGCTGTCCACACACGCCAACAAAACTGTTGTCTAGAGCTTTAAAGACTAAAAGAAGACAACAAGGCAAAATAAAAGGAGTAGAAAGATACACTATAAAGCCCAAGAAAATTAGCATGTGACAAATTGCGTCTTTCCCTTAGAATTAGCTTCCAGCCACTGAAGTACAATGTGATACCTATTTATCAAGTTAAATTGTTTTCTTGTTGCAAAGCACAAACTTAATTACAGAGATCATTTACATACGGATGGCATTTTCTCAAGCAATATTTCTAACACTGTATGCATAAATATGATTTAACTTCTTTTTTTTTTTTTTTTTACCCCATGCTTTCAGAAAATAGGCAAACGCAATGCTGGAAACTGTCTCCTGGATGATCAAAATGCAGTCCTTTTTACTTACACAGGGAACTGTGCCTGTAGCCTTTTCCATGAACTTAATCCTCATCATTAAATACCTTGAGTTGTTACTTTTTTGTCCCCATCATTTATATTAAAAAACTACTCTAGGACCTCACCACTTTTATGGTCAGAAACCTTCTAATTTCCAGCCTAAATTTATTCATGGCCAAATTACACCCATTTGTCCTTGTGCCAACATTGTCTGCTAGAGTAAATAGTTCTTTTCCTTGCCTACTGTTTACCAGCCTATTGTGTTTTTAGAGAATAATTATTTCCTGTATCAGCTTTTGTTTCTGCTAGACTAAACAAGAAAAATTTTGCAGCCTTGCTCTTAAAATGAATTCTTTCTGGTAATCTCAGCAGCTTTTTTCTTTACCCGTTTCACCTTCCATGAACACGATGAAAAAAATGCGTGTGAAATCTCTCAGGTGCCTGAAGCAACGGCACAGATATTTTGCTTTTCTCTGCTAAGAAATACTTTAACTGGTTTGTCCTGGGATGACATTTGCTTTTTCACGGTTGCATCTCACTGGCAACTTAATAACGCTTCAGTCAGCTAACATGCATACCTAGATCTATCTCGTCTGTTGTTTACAACTGATATGCTCCTAGTTTATAGCAGACTTTTTTATTAACCCTCAAGTGCATGTCACTGCTGCCAACACTACACATTTCAGAGCGAGTTTAGCAGTACGTATTTTTAATGTGCTTTTTCCAAGGGTAACAAATGTTTTGGATAAATCGATGCCAAAGATAAACGAAAAATAAAAGGGAATAATGTTGGGAGACAAAGGGAGGTACTCAGCGCACTGAGAGCACCGGGTGCAATGTATTAAGGAATAAGAAATTTTCACAAGTGCCTCAGTGTAATACGACAGAATGCAATGGTTTGAGCGTGGTATGGTGTGCACAGTGCCTGGGGAAATTCTTTTTTTGGTCTCGTATACTGATAGCTGCTTGAACATTGCATTTTAGCTGCGGGAAAAGTTTCTTGGATGCGTTAGAGCAGGAGCTCCCAAAAGGCACCTACAGAATCTTTCAAGATGGCATGAAAGGAGCGTGAGGGAACAAGCAGCCCACCACCTCCTCCACAGAGAAGCTGAGCAAAAGGCTTCTGGATTGCATGTGCTGCCCAAGCAGCCGAATGCCTTTTCTGGCGCGTACCTGAAGCTCGGCACGCAGCTGGCAGCCACTGCTTCTACCACAGTAATAGAAAAGAAATCGATGGTGGCATCTAAAGCAAATGAATTTGGAGAATCTCTGTATGAGAGTGCTCTGTAGTGGTAGTATCATTCATAAGCCATTTCCCAGAAATCACACCATTATAGAGCTGTCTTTTTACTTGGTTTTGCTTATTTTTTAAAGTTAGCATAACAATTAAGGACTTGAGATTTTACAGGGTCTGTATCTTTCGAGTAGCAGTGCAATATTTTCTTTACGTGAGTGTTTCAAAATAATTAGGATTACTACATCAATACTTCCGGAGTTGTTCACAGTAAAAAAGCTTTGCTACTACTTGGTTGTAAAGGTTCCATCTTAAGGGCCATACACTTTGGAATGAACAACATATATGCACCTATTAGGTTTCAAAAGACACTGAGATTTTCAGAAGCTTCTTAATGATTTCGGACTGCAAGTTCCACTATCTAGGAATTTGGAAACTTTGAATCCTTTAAGAAAGGATTTTAATGTCTTTATTTTGTCATGGAAGCCAGCAATTTATGAAACACCTTAAGCTGTATAATTATAGACAGCAGAAGACTAGTGTACTCCCACACCTACTAGCAAGAGCTTCACCCTTTACTAGAAAGATGAACTAGGTTTTTGAGGGATTTTTTTAGAGGGAGAAAGATTAATCTTTTAAAAATCATGTGATAGATTTTTTTTTTTTAATTTTATTTTGCATGAGAGTGCTGGAATGAGAAAATGTATTCAAGAGAGTTATCTGCTAGGGTATGCAGCTTTATAGAATTCTTGAAAAATCTTTTTGTCAGTTAAATGTGCTGGGAATCTGCTTATTGGGAGGGGAATTGGTATCTATTCAGGATTATTTTATTAAGATATTAAAAGGTAGTTTTATTTAACATTGCCCTCTTTGACTGTTTCTATATAATACCTTCTTTGATGTTGAAGTGGTTAAGTGAACATATTAACTTCTTGCTGCATTATTAGTAATGTTTAATATGCCGTATTCTGTTTAGGTCATCCCTGTGGAGCTGATACTGTGGACTACTGACCAGTATACTAAGCAGGTAAGCTTTGAACGTCTTTCAGTGGTAACATAATGACTTTCATCAAAGGAGGAAGAAGTCTTGATATTTTTTATTTTGTTAAGCTGAGTTTGGAAGGCTTTGATTTTCTAAATCCCAAGATCCGCGACTTAAGTAAACCTGGCATGTGCAAATAGTGGCTTCAAAAGGTAAATGAATCGATATTTCTGTCAGAAGAGTTTATTTCTCTTGACCAATAATTCATTATCTTCTTAGAAATAGTTGAGACAGTTTCAGACATCAGAAACTTGCCGGCCTCCACTGCAGCGGGCTGCAACCAAGTGATCATTCTGACTTGACCAGATTAATTTTAAAGCGTTTCTTTTCCCTAACTCGCCTCTTTCTGTTTTGCTAGTTGTAGTTAGCAACACAGTTAGTATTTGTCAAACTGGGACAAAGCTTTGTCATTAGTGTCTTCTCTTCAGACAATGATAGACCGATTATGTTGCTAAAGGAAAGGGATTTGCAAAGCACCTTAGAAAATGAAACATGTCACAGAAAGTAAAACATGTAGTGGATGGTAATACTATCCTACTGATTTTCATCTGGTAGAAGTGTTAGGCTAATTAAGAAAGAATTAAACTACATATGACAGATATCAGTCACATTGCTGAATGTACTGCTGGAGGACACACAGAATCACAGGGGTGACGAAAGCGTTGCAGGAACATATATAGAAGAGAAATAAAATACAGTTGCTGCATGCAAGTACAGTGGGTTTTGCAGGTAAACATGGTATACTTCTTTGACAAGATGTTCTTTTACACAGTGTAATTTTGCCATTAGCACAGAAATACAGAAAATGTTGTTATTTGTTATTTTTTAAAATAAGTTGGGGGGTGGTCAGTGAAGAGCAGGGAATCACCCTTCAGCAGTTATTTAGACGGGAAATGTTTGCATTATTCTCTTGATATAAAATAATTACCTTTTGTGCAGTACCTTCTGGTGCCATTGTAAAAGGAAAATCAATAACATTTTTCCAAACACAGAAAATCTTATGTTTCTATGAGAAGGTGGCCTCATCAATAAGTTAACATAAAATACTGTTTGGCATCTACATGAAGAAGCATTCAGAAAATATTTTCTATGTAAAATGGAGAGAGGTTTTTTTCCTCAGTTATTTTCTCTCCATTTCTTGTGTTGGGTTCCTTTTCACTAGATTTCTTGAAGCTCTGACTCAGGGTGATATAGATCTGTGGAAAAAATTGGAAAAAATTCCACTCTGGAAATTAGGGGCCGCGCATCAGCACGGACGCTGCTGTGCCACGCAGGCTGACGCGGGCATGTGGCAGCTGGTGGGACAGCCCCCCTGCGCCTTCCCCAGCGCTGGTTTCTGCTTCCCCTTCGGTCTGAGATGGGAGTGGTTTAAAATAATAAGAGTCTACAATATAAGGCTTTTGGCAATTTGTTCCCGCTTCAAAGCGGTTTAATACTTAGCACAACTCTATAGCTGGTGAGGATTTTCCAGTCTTTCAAGTAACTCCTTAAAATCAGGTGTTCCAGGGCATATCTTAACTTGTGGAGATGACTGGAGTGTTGTGTGCGATTAGCTGTTGACTTGTGGATTAGCTGAAGAGAAGGCGGCATGCGTATTGTGCACGGCACATGTACGTGACGATCGAAATGATACAGCAGATCACAAATATGTTCCCACATCCACTGCCCACACATTTCCTGCTTTTTCACACACGGAACTACAATAGTCAGGGCTGGTTTAGGTGGCGGTTTAGGAGGCGGTTTAGGAGGCTGTTCAGGATCTTAACAGAGCCAGTCGTCCCAGGTGGAGCTGGGAAGTGAAGGAAACTCTACCAAAGGGGAGCCAAACAGCAGTAATGCAGGAGCTGTGGGGAAATGCTGCAGCTCATGGAGGTTTGTAACATCATAGGTCACTGTAATTATTAAAGAAACAGGAAATAAATAAGCAACTCCTCCCTTACAAGCACTTTATGTAAGTATACAGGACATCTGCAAAATGGTGGAGTTGAAAGGGAGATAAGGATGTTCATGCTCTGCGCTCGAGCTGGATGTGGGTTACTCCCTTTCAGGTGTGTGGTCTAAGCTTCAGGTGATGGGAGTGGTTCCATGTTTTTTGAAGTTTTACTTTTTCTTCTTTTCCCATCTTCCTCCTGCTGTATCACTGTGCTTTCTCATGAAGAGTGTCACTAGTAGAGCAACAACCAGATGTGTCGGCAGGGCTGGTTTCATTTTGCTACCACAGTATATGCTTACCCTGGCTCACCGTGCTTTCTTTTGCATTACATGTTTCCCCCCCTATCTGAGCTTCAGCTGAACAGTCTGCTCATCTTAAAAACAATATCAAAAACAAGAGAGAAGAAAAAACTTACCCTTATAAATCACTTGCAAGTCCACCTCCAAGCTGGAAGTTGCTGTTTCTCTCTTTCAATCCTGCTACTCTATTTTCAGCTTTGTTGAGCCTCTGCAAGCTTTCTGTCACTTCCAGAAAGTGGATTACTGTAAGTAAGAATAGACTCTTAGGGGCTTTCAGTGTGAGTGTCCAGGCTGAAAGTCCTTTTAATGAATTTAATCAGTTTAGTTAAGAAAAAAAAGAATCTTCAAACCATTCTGCCTTTAGTGGCAGCACAAAAAAACCCCAGGTGCTCAAACAAAAGGAAAATCGCAAAACCACTTATTACTGAAAAGTATAAAATGTCAGCAGAAAGGGTACTTTTTAAGTAGTATGTGTGAGCACTATACACACAACTGTTGAATACACATTCCCTTAAAATCATCTAGTAAGGGATTAAAATATCCATTTGCATTTTACTCTTGCACATAGGTTTATTAAGATAATATATGTATCTTTTTGTAGGCTGAGCGATTGCTTTGCCTCTGCCTCAGCCTGTCCAAGGTGTATGAATATTGACTGTTTAATGTACACCCCATGGTGTATTATTGCTTACTTAAAACATAATACTGCATGACCTTGTTTTTTCTGTTAATTATATTTTTCCCTTGTAGGAAAGTAAGTTTACTCATTCTGAATTGTGCCAAACCGCATAATCTGGAAAGGAATATTGTGGCTCTACTTGGAAAGTACTAATTGGGCTTCAGCCATCACTGGGAAAGCTGTATAGTCTTTTATTATTTTAACTGGCCAAATGCCCTTTGTTACCACATTAACAGCCTCCCTGTGGTGCCTGTAACGTCGATATTATTTTCACTTTTACGCTAAATTTGACCAGATGAAAGACGCAAACACTCCAATTTTGAAATAAAAAAATAGCATGTTTTGTTAATCTTGTATTTCAGAGGGAAAGCCTGTGAAAATGATAACCTGTGTCTGCTGGCCAAAGCTCTATTTCAGTAAACCAATCTTGCCAGCTGTTCTTATTGGCAAGAGGAAAGATAATATTTTGGTATCTTTAATTTCTCCATTTTGGAGCAGAAGTTTTGCTTGTGTCATCATTTAAATCATGCATGTTAACATCAGTCTGGCAAACAATACCGCACTTTCATAAAGACCTCAGTTTGGATGGTATCGCTGCAGTGTTGCAATAAAGCTGTTTTAGGCTATTAAACGCAACTTAAGTCTCTTACTGACTATGAACTATTGCAGGTGCTCTGGACTGTGCTGCTGAAGAAGTGCTTTGAAAGTCCTAAAAAAGACATTAAAGCAGATATATAGGTGCATTTTAGTCTCCTGTCACTGGGAGCTAAAGATGCAAAATACCGCAAAAGACTGGGTTCTCACTCACGTGCCTCATCGCATCAGGCAGACTGGACGAGGATCAGCAAATGGCAACTCAGGTCCAGCCCTCAGCAAATGAGGAGGGGTGGCCTCTGGCAGGAGACAGGGACACCGGCATTGCTAAGAGGCCAAAACCTGTCACCTAAAGCTCTAGGCTTAGCCAGGTACACCTCCCGGACTGCGAATATCCCATTTAAAAAGGGCACAGGGAATGTTCTCCCTCCAGCTCAATCTCTGACTGCAAGCTTCAGTGTCTGCTGAAACAGAAAGGGTGTTTTCATCGTGTTTAAGAACATTTAAGAAGGTCTTTCTCAATTTCCAGGTAACCTGAAGCCCGAGTGGTTACGGGCATATTGGATCCCACACCTTGGCAGAGGATTATTTCTGCGTATGTTCCGGGACAGCTCAGCACTGAAGACTTAGAAGGAAAAACAATAATCTTGATTCTGCAACAATTTATTTGGATCCCTTGAAGGTTTCAAGGATTTCTTAAAGTCCTCAAGGGGCAAAACAAGCAAATGGATCAGGATAAAGCTAGGTTTCAAGTCTTTGCTTGTCTAGACGTAAAGCCTCTTCCACCAAAATGGAGCATGGGGGAAGACAAGGAAGTCTTTTAAAACAAGAATTTCATTCATTTGTGCGTTACTGTAATTACACTACTGTCTTAAATGCTCTGAGGTTGATGGGGCTTGTGACCTTCCCAGTGTGCTTCATAAGGGGGACAGTATAACCTCGTACTGCCCCAAAACAGAACTGAACCCTCCCATCTATTAAAGCTGTCTCAGGCAATTCAGCGAACACCGTAATGGCTCCTTTATAGCCCTCTACTTGTACTTTATAATGTAGGGCACATTCCAAGGAAAATGGGGACAGTTCCTGCGTTTTGCCCAATTACTGCTGTTGTAACAGCTTGATGTAAAAGTTGATAACAAAACAGATGGTGCATTTTGTTCGCAGGGCCCTGCCCAACAACCACACTAATGATACTGTAATTATACCAGGGATGCGAGTTTGCTTTTAAATACATTTCCCCTGGCATCTCCAATATGTGAATTTAGAAAAAAAAGTGTTTTTTCAAGTTTTAGTTTCCTCCAGAAGCATATATAGTAATTCACTGCCTTTTCCTCTCCTTCAGGTTAGCTCTCGTTGCTGCAGATACAGCTACAAGTACGTATCTTTTGGCTGAAGTTTTCTTGCCTGCTGAACTGCCAGAGCCTTTCAGGGTACATTCCAGGTCAGGTAAGTCCATTGAGCAAGTGCAAAAGCACTAGGGAAATATGTTTTAAAATGACAAATACATTTTGGTAGCACTCTCACAAGTTACCTCCCTGAATTTGGCTGTTTGCAGTTAGCATGCCTCATGCAACAGCCTGCCCAGTTCCCACCTCTCTCTAGGTCATTGTTAACGTGTACTGCCGTTTCACGAAGGACTTCTGGATGGCTCCCTGGGATGTCCCAGAGAGCTTGGTCAGAGGGAAACTGCAAACCCCGGCCTCTCGGAAAGGCCGGTGTTCCTATGCTCCTGCTCCAAAGTACTGCAGCGGGCAGCTCAGCACCCCAGCCGCCGTCCTCCCACGCAGCACGCAACACGGCAGCGGCGGGGGCATCGCCAGGTGATGCAGTAGTCTCTGCCCTGCGGCTTAGGTTACTGACACTCGCCAGCTGCTAGCTGTGTGGAAGAACTTGAACAACTTCCTCTTACCTGACAAAAGGCAAATACCGTAAATCGTAACGATTACATCGACAAACAAAGGTAACATATTAAGAGAAAAAGTAACACATTCTGGTTTTAAACTTTGCTCAGAACAACCTGAAAAACGTAGACAATCACATCACCTCAAATGAAAGGAAAAATAATTGGGCAAAAATCATCCACAGCCATAGTATTTGAAGCAGGCCAAGAAAGCCACCTGACCTGTCATTTGAGTCCTGTGTCAAACGGCCACGTTAACAGTAACTGTAACAAAACTAGATTTATTATGCATACATGAGCAATAAAAAAAAAAAAAACAAAAAACAACAAACAAGAAATCCACTATGGTAGTGATCAAGTTTAAGAAAAAGAAAGTGAAAGCTTCTAAAAGACATATCAAAAGTGACAACCCCAAGAGGAAGATACTTCCCAGCATCTTGAAGTCTCAGAATAAATAAGTTAAAAAAAGCTGCCATGGTTAATCAGAAGAAGTTTATTAAAACAGATTACATCCCTCAAGAAGTTGAAGGTGAAAATAGGACATAAAACATCATAAGCCCTGAAAGACATTGACAGCCATCAAAAGCTTGCAGTTAGTCCTTTTCTGTAGCAAGCAGGACACCTGTCAAAGAGTTAGCAGGAGCAGTAGATTGCTAAGATAGAAACAAAAGGAGCATACAGGAGAGAGAAGGCCATGGCAGTGAACTGTATGAATTCTTTGCATCCCTGTTTGCTATAAACTCAAGGAGGTTCCATCGTTGGAAGCCTTCTTTATATAACGTTGTCCTGGTTTCAGCCGGGATACAGCTAATTTTCTTTCTAGTGGCTGCCGTCTTTCAGATTTGGTATGAAAGGAATGTCGATAATGCATATTGCTTTAGTTGTTGCCAAGTGGTATTTATATTATTCAAGGACTCTTTTTCAGCTTCCCATAGAAGCTGAGAGGGAGCATAGACAGGACAAGCTGGCCAAAGGAATATTCCGTACCATAGATGGCATGCTCCATATACAAACAGGGGTTGGCCAGGGGGTGGGAATCCGTGATCACTGCTCGGGACGGGCTGGGCAATCGGTCACTGGCTGGTGACAGCGATTGTATTACATCACTTTATTTTGTATACTCTTTTACCATTTGGGCAACCAATTCACCAGGTGGGGAGAGTGACTTGTGTTGTATTACTTTATCTTGTATACCCTTTTATCATTATTATTGTTATTTTCCTTTTCCATTATTGTTCTATTAAACTGTCTTTATCTCAACCCATGAGGGTTTTTTTTTCCCCTTTCCCCTCCTTTTCTCCCTCTTCTCCCTGCCCTGCTGGGGGGCGGGGAGGGAGAGAATTGAGAGGGAGGCTGTGTGGTCCTAGCTGCTGGCTGGGGTTAAACCACGATATGCATAAATTGGAGAGATCACTGAAAATTACATGCAGGTAGGTTTCTAAGAAACAGAGAAACCAAGCAGTAACAATTTCAAAGAACAACCAAAACTAGGATTAGTGCGCATGGAACAGGGAGAGGTCTCTCAACTCATGAGTAGCAAAGACAGGTCAAATAGGGAATTGAAGGTTTTGTATCATGAAAGGCAGTGAACGCGGATGCATCAAATCATTAGCTGATTCAAAACAAATAAAACCAGAAGTATTTACTCATATGCCATGTTGCTAACTTTGAATTTCCTTGCCACAAAATGTTGTGGTTTACGGAATTTGACATGAGTTAAAGATCTCTTGGACAAATTCATGCATCCATTAAATAGAAAGACTCTACCTCTGGCTTTGGAATTCATATCACTAGAAGCTGGGAATATAAGGGAGGTAGCTATCACTACATGTTTGTAATTTTCTAATAATCTTCGGCAATCATTGTCTGCTTTTCACCACTTTTCGTCACTTTTGGAGCCAGGATACTGGGCAAGACGGATCTTTTTTGGCCTGAGTTGCAACAGCCCTTCTTACATCCTGATTTTAAGTAGCTTCTGCAGTTTGTGGAGAGCCTTCTGTGGATTCATTTGAGTCAACCTGAACAGGAGTCAGATAAAGGACTCCAAACAGAATTAAGACTGAAAATACTGTGAAGAGGTAAAGAAGAGAGCAGGATCAGCAAGTAATGTAAAGACAAGATAAAGCAGAATTAAACTTGCATATAGCTTTTAACTCTTAAAGTAAAAAGTGGCACCACACACGAGATGACAGAAAATAATTCTTCATCCCTGTAAAAGAAAAAAATGCTCTCTTCCTCCCTGCACATGAAATGACAAGAAAATTGCAATGTGTCCTTAAACTGAAAGAAGCTTAATTCTCAGATCAAATCTATATCAACACAGTTAAAAAAAAAAAGAGAGCTCTGCAAGTGGATGAATAACTATGCATAGGAAATGAAGCATATATTAATATACAGAAGTGCAAAAATCATAGAAACTTTCCATTATCTCTCTTTTTTTTTTTAAAAAAAAAAAAAAACTAACTGAAGTAATCCTGCAGCTACATAAACCATCTAAAAATGGTCTTGGTCATGTCAGTCCTCTGTCATGAAAAATTATTAACTATAAAATGTTCTCTCATATTCGTTTTACAAGTGAAATCCTCACACAGTATGAATTGCTCAGGGTTCACCAACTTTCACAGAACTACGACAAGTCGCAGCAGCTGAGGACCTGCCCAGCGCGTACCATGTTGTCTGACACAGCAAAGTCATAAATCCAGCCTTGACAAAATCGCAGTTTTCAGCGAGCTCATTGCACATGAGACTGTTAACTGACCATTTACTGAGATTCTCATACACCAGCCTCTACCAGAAGAAGGGAAGGAGAAGAGAGAAGCAATGGTAGAGAGCCTGCAGTTTCCCTCTCCTGCAGCCCTTTGCTCGAAGGGGGCCTCCTAAGACCTACACAATAAAGCAATAAAGTAAGCCAGGGCAGCTGTGGGATCTGCAGCTTTCGTATCCACGGCTAGCAGTATCCAACCCCTGCTATCTTGGGGCTGGAGTAACCCAAAGCCTCTCTGAACCTAAGCTAGGAAGGGTGGAGCTTCTCCCACTACCAGCACCTACGAATGGACATTGTAAAGACTGGTGGTCAACCCCCTCCTAAGTGGAAGGTCGGAAGATTTATTCGCAGTTAAATCCAGATGTTTTCTAAATTGACTGTCATCGTAACATTATTTCAGCCAACAGCAAAGATAGGACTGAGCTGCTGTCCAGTGACTTTCCCTCTCAAGTACCTTTAGAGGTTCTTCCACCTGACAAACTGCTCCAGTGACAGGATGCTCTTATGAGATTCGTCATTTGCTTTGAAGTAACCAGACCTCAGGCCCATTGCAATTTTAGAGCCCCCTAAGAAATTCATCCTCTAATTATCATTCTCAGTTTCTCCAAGGATTTGTAACATCTGTATGAATTCCTTGGCTGAATTCAGTTATCTTGTTAATCTCAACCCTGATATTTCTATTTCTTTCAACTTCTGCTAGCAAAAATTCTCACCGTGCTTTCCCAAGAAGGACAGAAACCTTCTGTTCCCTTTTTCCCATACCCTCCAGAAAACGTCCCTGACCATAAATGCTTCTTCTACATTTCTTCCCAGTGAAACCCCTGAGACTTAGATAACTCACTTCCATTTCTCCACCTAGATTTTCCTTCATTTTAATTTCTACGTCACATAACTGCACAAAGTAAGTTCAACTTTATAATTGGTATGAAAATTTTGCTTTGAAATAAAATGCAAATAATTTTTGCATTTTCAACTATGGAAGCAGAATTGTAGTCATTTAGCAGACATCATAACTTGAAGTTAACCGATAGTTTTTTTCAGGACATACAACTAGAGAGAATTTTTCCATTGTAATGCAATTCCCTAATGAACAATAGTTAACATACTAGGTTGCTTTCTGTGTAACCTTGAAAAAAATACAAAAGGTATTTCAGTGTTGTATGAAAGAGATATATAAACACGCAAATGTTTCCTGTTGTTATAAGTTTTAAGGAATGACTTCTGTAAGCATTTATCTATAGTATATCTAAATGAAATAGCCCTGCTAGAAGGAAGAGAAAACATTTTGTATTCATTTAGTCATTAAACAGAATCAGGAACAGTTGCTAGAATAATGGATCCCGATTATTCATTACCATTATGCTTTACTTGTTGGAATAGATACCTGATAAGAATCGTACCAGAACTATAGCTGCTAATGAATGATTAAAGGCTAGGGAGCAGATGCAAAGGGAAAGTAGAACAACAATTCCTCATTTGTTTTTTTCTGGGGACGCTTCATTCTCTTCTACTGAGTTTTGCTTTGAGATGTCTACAATATAATGGACTGAACCAGGACTGGATTTGGACTCTTTCCCATCTTGTAGAAAGCTCTCTTTCTTGAACTGTGACAAAAAAAATTGAAAACCTTGACACAGTTTATGAACTAAAAATAATAATAATGTCCGAAATGTCAGTAGAAATATTTTGTTTAGGTGATTTAAAAACATTTGGATTACACTAGAATTAGCTTATGTTTTCTAACTAAAAGCCATTTTACAGAAAACCAAAATCTTTAATTTGAAGTATCACAACCATGTTTTTCCAAATTTAATTTTTGAGGACGTTGAAATCTGATTTGACCTATTTCCTACAAAATTTTGCCTTAGAAAATGGATGAAAATAATTTCGAAAACTGGATGAAAATAATTTTGTCAAAAGGCTCTAAGCTGCCTTTGCTGTCCATGGCAGGCCATACAAATATCACAGGAAACTTCTGGTATATGCAATGGCTTAATCAGCTGGAACTTGAATAACACGCAAACACGTACCTAACTGATCCCCAGATGACTAGGAAATCTGTGTCCCATATGTTGCTTAAAAAGGGAGGCCTTAAAATTTAATTAGACGGGAGAAAGAAACAAGAGCTTGCTTTTTTTTTTTTAATCATAATTCTTTTTTTTTTCACTTTATATATCTATTTAAACCCCATCTATTCACCTAATCCACAGATTGCTCCACAACTGCTTACAAGCTTTGTCACATACTACTGAAATTCACCAAGACTTTTGTTTTATTGCCATCCCAAGAATTCAGGTCACAGGGAAACCAACTTGAGAACCCATGAGATGAGTAAAACCATCACAGACAAGCTGACATGCTTGCCTACGTGGGAAATTAGCATGCAGTCATATACAGCACAGACGTATACTTCGCCAAATCAGTTTCTTTCAGTCTATACCAGTCTGCAGGCTCCTAGTTTTCTTTTTCTTCCCACTGGAAGTGCCAAGCTCTGTGTAACAAACCAAAGCTCCCTGACTCTTCATAGGTAAATTTTCACAGACCTCTTACAGAGGTCTATTGCTCATAGACCTCCAGACTCTGTGGACTACATGTGGAAAGCAACACCAGCACCACTGCTCCAAACTTGTTCCCACATAGAAACTCTTTATAGTGCACAAAGACTTTGAAGCACCTTTACACCACGTTCAGAAAACCCGTCTTTTTCAAGTTCAATTAGTTTCCAGTTACAAACACAGACGTGTGTTTGTAAGTGACTTGTCCAGGTGACAACGGGAGATCTACGGACTATCGTTACAAAGCTGATTGATTATATAGTCCTATAATCTGGTTCTAATTCAGGGGATTTTACCCAACCAGTTTGAGAAAATTTCCCTCCTGCTCAGTAAAGAATGGTGCTTGCGGTACGAAATAGAAATGTTACCACATTTCTTGGGCATAATGAAGTCCTCATGGCACCAGCAGAGACTTTGACTTTATACATAAGCCTTATTAAGACTTAGCTACCTTTCGAGGCGGTAGTAAAGCACGGAGCATGAAGTGCTCTGCCAGCAGAGCTTTATCAAACCTTACAGTGGCAGTTCAGGGGATTACCCCTGCAGCCTTCTGCGGGGGGGGGAATGCCAGCCCTCAGCTGCTCCTGTTGCTCTCCTGACTGCAGAGAGCATGTACAAATGCAGTTGGGTCTCCTTATGACACCCACACACAAAAAAACAAGAGGAAAATCCAGTGCCTGGAGAAGACTGTCTCCCTGATGGCAGGGCGCAAACAGTTAGTTGTGCTCTGTGTTAGTTGTGTCACTGGCTGTGAGGGTTGGTTCAGGTTATGAACAATCAGAGCTTTTTTGGGGGTGTGGAGGGGCAGGGCTTGGATCCAGGTTGTTGCAAGGCCCCATAAACAATTTTACAAGAACAAGTGAAGGAGGGCATAGGCTGGGAATGAGCAGGTGGGGGCTGTTGAGATGGCATTGTCAGTGAGTGGCACCGCTTCCCCGAATTTTCACTGGAACAGAGCTTGAGCATTCAGATAATCAGCATCTGAGATACGGGAGCGGCACCAAGCAGATGGGCCAATACCTGCTTAAAGTGCTCTAGCTCAGGTCACTGAAAAGGACATCTGTCTCCGCTCCCAGAGCGGGTGCTTCAGTGACCCCGCTGCAGCTGGGCAGGAAAAACTCTTCTGTGTGTTTATGAACGGGTATTTTTCAGAAGCTTGTACTCCGCGTGGTATTTTGAATGAATTTTCACAAGGCAGCCAGAAAACCTCCTGCTGTCAGATGTGCCGAGTATCAAGTCCTTGTTGCAACACACGGAGGTACTACGGCTCCTCAGCAAAACAGTTGCAAAAATATTTTTAAGATGCCCAAACCAGCAACCTTTTCCCTTAGCTTTGTTCAACAACATAATCTTATCTGAAGCTTTTCACTCTGAGGCACACAACAGTTTTTGGAGATCTCAGCCCCCCAAAATGAATGTTTAGCACAGTTAATGGCATTGGAAAGTTGAATTCCTGAAGGCAAATGATGGACACCTGTGGCTACATTATACTTCAGCCTAAAAAGTTACCCTCTCGCTCTTTTCCTCTGTTCTTGTACCAAACCCCAGACCATCATATTTTTCTCAGTAACATTCGGGCCAGCAAACAATGCTAAAAGCATATAGAAATGACTAATGCGAAAGGGCTGAATATAAGGCATTTAAGAAAGAAACCAGAAATAAATCATTACTTAAGAATAATCATTTTGTTTGCTTGTCGTTAGACATCTGTTCACAGACACTGCAAACGTTCCACTTTTGTGTCTGGGTTTAACAGTAACAACTTTTCAGGGATGCCTTCTTCTTCCTCATTGTTTTCACTTGGTTTCTAGGACAAACAAAACCCTTTTTTTTCAGCCCTTTAATAAATTAAAGCTGTTCTAGAGATCGAAGTAAATAACTGCATAATATGGAAACTTAAATCCAGCAAGCCACAGAATGTATCAAAGGTCACTATACGCACAGTATCAAACTCTCTCTCACTTCCTTCCCCCCCGGGTAATCCCCAGGACCTCTCTGCAGTGACTGAGTAGAACTCAGGGCAAAACTTGACCTGAAAAATGTAGAGCTAGCCCTCCTCTCTCCCTGTCATCTGCTAACATTTCCAGACAACAAATAGCGTACTGAATCCAAACGGTTTATTTTGCTGGGAATGCCATCTGCGTGGTGGCAGCTAGGATGGGAGGGAAGGCACACAGATGAATGAACAGCGATAAATCATAGAATCATCGAATCATAGAATTGTCTAGGTTGGAAGAGACCCTTGGGATCATCGAGTCCAACCATCTACCCTACTCTACAAAGTTCTCCCCTACACCACGTCCCCCAACACCACATCTAAACGTCTCTTAAACACATCCAGGGATGGTGACTCAACCACCTCCCTGGGCAGTCTATTCCAATGCCCAACCACCCTTTCTGTGAAAAATTCTTTCCTAATGTTCAGTCTAAACCCACCCTGTTGGAGCTTGAAGCCATTCCCTCTTATTCTGTCATTAATTACCTGTGAGAAGAGACCAGCACCAACCTCTCTGCAGTGTCCTTTCAAATAGCTGTAGAGTGTGATGAGGTCCCCTCAGCCTTCTCTTCCTCAAACTAAACAGTCCCAGCTCCTTCAACTGCTCTTCATATGTCAAATATAGACAGTAGACAAAATTAGGAGAAGTTCTGCTGCTTTCCAGTGTTCTGGACCTTTGCATGCTTCCATTAAGTGGATACAGCTCTTCTTAAACTGGTGTCTGAACATCTGCATTATTTAGCAAGACAGCAAATTCAGAACATTTGAACAGAGATGTCAAACAAGCCAGTTTGGGCAAAATGCTAAGACTACTGAAAATGCTGAAGTCATTTATGGTTATATTCCATTTTTAACATATTGCAATATACTGGAACTAGCAAGGGGAAAAAAAGAAAGATAAGAGTAAGTATTGTCAAAAGGAATATGTCATAAATTATCCAAAATGAAAAATCTGTGAAGATCTGGAGAGAAAGTTTCTTGCACACCAAAGATAAAATCAATGTCCAGGTCATTGACAACGGAACCTAAATTCTACAAAAGATTTGCTGGCATAGCATTTTAATTTCCAGTTACTATTCAAAAGGACTACTTACATTTGACTCATCCCTTTTCGCTGTATTACAGAAAGGTTAATTCAATAATTAAAACCCCATTTTAACGTATTCTGTTCTGTAAATAAGATGATGTCAGATGAAATTTTGCTCATATCTCTTCGCTAGCAGATTTCTAACAACATCTTCTCTACACAGAATCACAGAAGGGCTGAGGTGGGAAGGGACCTCTGGAGACTGTCGGGTCCAACACCCAGCTTAAAGCAGGGCCCACGAGGCAGCAGGTTGCTCAGGACCATGTCCAGTTGTGTTTTGAATTACCTCCAAAGACATAGACTCCACAACCTCTCTGGGTAACCTGCTCCATTGTTTGACCAACCTCATGGGAAAAAGTTTCTTCTTCTCTTTATATGGAATTTCCTTCGTTTCATTTTGTGCCCATTGCTTCTTATCCTTTCCCTGGATACCAGTGAGAAGAGCCTGGCTCTGCCTTCTTTGCGCTCTCCTATCAGGTGTTTATACACATGCATAAGGCCACCCCTAAGCCTTCTCTTCTAGAGGGTAATATATTAATAAAAACTAGTAAAACATTAATAAAATATTTAAAAATACATGTTTACTTACTTTGGAAGCACTTCAGAAGTATCTTCCCTGGTTTGTCCATGGTTTCCACATTGACTACAGCTCCCAAGATATGTTTTAGGTAAGTGCCGTTGCTGTTAGGAGTTTCATCAACTGCAGCAGACTTACTTCAGCAATGTCGTATACTTTCAAACCATACCGAGGTACGTCATTCGGTAAGACATTCTCCTCTTCCCTTAAGTGTTTAATTCGTACAGACACACATTTCAATCCGTTTTGTCTTACTCTTGGTGTTTCTCTAAACGTCATAAAATTTAAGAGCAATCAATAACAGTGAGTGAGCTCAGTTCCTACAGCTGCACTACACCTGAAGGAACTAACCCACACAGATGCCTTTTAATGCCCTTCAATTTATGGAAGTTGGACGCACATCCCTAACTTGATTTGCCTTAACTTTCTTGACTGTCCTTACTTAGAAGTGCCTGGAAATAAAGGCTTTATGTTCAGTGCTGCAGTTCTCCATGTGTAAGACAAAGAGAAGGAAAGGACGTGTCATATTGGTAAACAAACTTAGTCAATGTTGGTCAGCTTTAACAAAATCTATGTAATCAAAAGTGTAAAACTACACACACATGTCAATTGTAATAAGCTTGTCACTCTGTCTTCTCTTCAGGTTTTCTAAAACGTAGTTCTATGTTGCAGTAATATTTGTAGTGCAAGATCAGACTTTCTCTGTCACGATAACGCCATCACAAGATGTCATGATAATGACTTCTTATATTTTCATTTAAGCATTAAATCTTTCAAAGCCGATACCTCATGCTGATAAACAGGTTTCTCAACAGGCAGCATGAAGTTCATATCACCAGCAGCACATATCTAAGCTGGGTGTGGAAAACCACCCAGTAGCTACCCCTACAAGGTTGCAGTTACACGTCCCCTTCAGAAGACTTAACCGTAAAGTGACAAGCCAGCTCCCTCCTCCCCGCTGGTAGAGTTGTCCCACCTTCACCCTCCTTCCACCACCTTCAACACTCACCATCGAGACATTTCTGCATGGTCGCCTACCAGAAAACCACCAGGTCTCTCTCTGGTGGGTCAGATTCCTGCTGGCTTAGCACACCGCAACAGTTCAGTGAGCAGGGTCAGCCAGCACCAAGCCAAGCCGCAGTGTCAAGACCTGACCGTCATCGCACTCTGGATGACACCCCTGGAATATTCCAGTGCGGTTGGGACAGTGAGGAGGAAGTGCCTTGGTTCAAAAATAGGTCCCAAATGCCCAGCGAGCCAGCTGAAGGCATGCTAACAAACGAGCTAATTGTAAACATTAGTCAGTTTATAAACACTCTGCAGTGTTAGGAGTAATTGCAAAGGATCTGTTTATTTGAAATACACGCCACAGACAGATTTTTATGTAAGTTTTGGAGGCTCATTCTGAAAGCAAATCGTACTTCCAGAATGTCCTGAATATATTGTATATATTGTGTATAATTCTTCTCTACAGTGTTCATGAGTAAACAAAGGGGAGCCAACACAAGTCACATAAAAATGAAAAATAACCAACACTGCCAGTCTTCTATGGGAGATATATTACTGTCATTCAGCTAATTCCCGTGGGCTCAATTTCTGGCCTTAGTGGAGTAATTCTCTTCGTCTTTTGCAGTTTACCTCAAAACCTTACAATTAATAACTTCTTCGAATTTTTCTTGAGGAAGAACCTGGAATCGCAGATCATCTGCAATGAAAAAGGAATAAGGTTTTCCACCAGCCGCAGTGAGTGGATCACAGAACAGCAAATAGAGTACAAGCAGACTATGATGACACCTTAAAAATATTGAATCACATTGTTTTGCATAAATTTTCACAGGAATTCTTAAGGTCTCGAGTAAACATCTGAACTCCATTTAAATAAAATTAACCTTAAAAAACCCAATGGTATTCTTAGTCTCATAATTTTTCAGATATCTTGAGATTTAAGACCCACCCCACTGAATATATTAATAAAAATTTGAAGTTTATTGTCCCATCTAAGGTTACATAAGAAAACAGAGAAGATACACGACTCTTGATGTGTAACTAAGGGAGAACCATTTGTGTGAACTGGTTCTTAGTCTTCAACGGTCCACACAGTTCATATACACCCAATAATGAAAATGGGGTCAACGCAAAGCATGAGGATCAGATTTTGATAACCCAAAGCCATTTACATCACATCAGAGATCTTCAGCAGGCGCTTACACAAACTCCAGAGTCACTTTCAATACTGTAATTTCAAATTTGCAGCAGAGGACCTACGACAAAGCAGAAGTACTATTTGTGCCCTCGTTTTCTTAACTCTTTTCTGACACAAAAGCTTTGGTCCTCAGCAAACACTTCCACATATCTTGGTGTTTGTAGATTATTTTTTTTTAAAGCGACAGGTACTATACCTCTGTTCTGTTCTTAAATAAATATTTGCCAATCAGAAGTGGAGCAATGGTTGAGCTGGGTAGCTAATTTAACAAACGAGCAGATTTGGTAACAAAGCAAGTTACTGAAATGGCCACACAGATTTTTGTGGAGGTCCCAATGGACTTTGGAAGAGCCTCCTCTCCTGAAATAACCCCTGGTGAATGGTCCAGTTTCCACCTCAACCACCTAAAGTTACTCACTTCTAACTAAAATGCTGTGTGTGGTGGTTAACTGGGAGAATAATAATCTTAAAAAGAGGCAAATTGCAATTCTGAGCCTACTTTTGAAAATCTTTGCAGTTTACAGAGAAAGCAGATAGATGGGTTGAAAGAGAAAAGATGGCAGTATGAACAACAACGGTGAAAAAAACCCCAAATGAAACATAAATTCTGTGGTTCAAATGAGTTTCTCTGTTCTCTTAGAGGAACATCCATTGAACCTGGGCAGAGATGCCTTGTTTTGCCCGCTGAATGTCTTCTGAAGTTTTCCCTCTAGCACATGGAGAGGAACAGAGTCCTCCGAGAGGCAGTGAGAGCAGAAGCCTGGGGTAGGTGTGACAAACACTGCCTGGAGGAACCTTCCTCTCCACACACTGTTGAAAATTAGGATGCTGCCTGGCTAAGTGAAGTACTTCATGTTGGGTGTTCCACATCATTAAAAAGATTCGTTAGCATTTTAAAAACGAAGATACCAGTGTTACCTGAGAATAATTATTACAGAATACTGGAAATTCAAATTCTTGTTTTTACACATATTCATTCATGCAAATGTGGAACCTGACCCAGAAATTTTATTCAGATGAGTAATCTGCCTTTGACTTCAACAGGATTCTACTATATATGAACAAAGCAATCAGGTCAGGTTTTACATTCACACAGTAGCCTCCATTTGACTCTAAGTGGGAGTGTTATGTTGTAAAAACTCCCAAATCGTGCCAATTTGTCCAGACAAGATTTCAAATCTCCTTTTTAATATTCAGCTTCAGCAATATGGAAAGCAGCACTGCCAAATTTTCTATAACCATTCTACAACGATTACTCACATTTTTATTAGAAAATTCTCATGAATACCATTTCACATGGGTGCTGTCAACTGCCCTATGCTAGATACATCATCTCCTCGCTGCAATTAGTCACACAAACATTGAAAAATTAGTTTATGACTCGGAATGGAGTTGTGATAAACCCTTCCGAAGACATACCTGAAACACAGCTCAGGAGAATCCTTAACAGATACAAATGATATATGCATATACAAGCAACACACAGCCTCCAAACAAGCTAAAGACCTGCCAGGAGCAGCAGTAATTCAATACCTGCTTCAAAAGGAAGAATGCAAAAATACCATAACTGAGGAATGAGGCACTGAATCCTCCAACTGGGGAAAAGTAAGAAGAATACTAATAATTTGGGGGATTTACAACACCCCTGTACTTCCTGACGTGTGAGAAGGTGAGGAAGGAGCACACAACAAGAATGGTTTGGAGAACAGATGTGGAAAGCTGCACATCGACAGTGCTCTGCTGTTTTCTTATTTAGGTAATTAATAAGACTTCTGAGCCAACTTACCCACCACATGAGCTGCACCACTATAAAAACAGTGACCGTAATACAGTCCTTTTTTTCTTCTTCTGCATGGGCTGCCTGCTGACTGTCCCGCTACCTTGCCCGCACTTGGGTGACCACTACCACTGCGCTTTGGACAACACTAGTTCTCCTGCGGCTGAGGCTGTGGCTTCAAATTGCAACAAAACTGACATAGCGAGCAGCTGCCATGAAAAGGGCTGTCCCCACACGTCCCTTCTTGCATGTCATCATCACCTCCGTAGTGCCAGCGGTGGTCTGGCAAACCAGTTCAGGGAGATGGACAGCAAGACGCCAACCCTGCCCAAAGAGGCAGTTCTCTGGGTGGTGTTGTCGTAGCCAAGTCAGTCATTAAACAAGCAGCAAGCACAAGCAATTGCTAAAAGCCATCTGAGTTTTTTTTTTCACATGTGGGATAGAAAAGAAAGAGGCTGTGGTATTGCTGTAGGAACCAAGAGACCCAAAATACCCGGTATGGTGAGCACCATTCTGAAAACATTATATTCTCTTATTCCTTGGAGAAAATCATTGGGTGCCTCATATTGAAAAAGAAATATACTAAACAAACCAAAACAGTAGGTTAGGAGCTGGAAAACAAAACCAGCTAAACATAAATAAATCATGGACATCTCCTAACATAATACAATTCTTAGGCATTGCCATCTGTTTCTTATTACAGTTTCATTTACATTGGAATTTTCTTTGTTTCCCTGCAACTTTTGTGTATCCAAATAATTACAGTTGTATTACTGTATTATTTTAAATCTAGTCAGTAGAGTGAATAGAGGAGCCTATCTCTGCATTATTCTGACCAATATTACATTCTATTACATAAGAAATGGGAATTAAATCAATTTTAATGCACCACTTTAGTAAGACGACAACCACAGTTCTAGATTGCAATTACAGAGATAATTGCAATTTCATTGGTACTGCTTAAGAATACAAAATTTAACTAGATGAACAGTTCATTATCTAAGATTAACCCAAGCTATTTTTCTTCTAAATCATATCTTGGTTTGTTTTATTTCTTAACTTTGACCGTTTAATAAAGGCATGAAGAATTTTACAGGTAGAGTATATCAAAACAGGCTAGCTGGTACAATGTCAAATTCCTGTACAGTGATCTGAGAAAAAACATGAATTTTGAAACAGTTCTGGAGGCTGAGTATAAAGATTATTAAACATAAGTTTTATATATGCAGAAAAAATTGCTTTTGCATGAATTCACTTTTAAAATGTTAATATATGCATAAGAAAATTGTGTTTCTTAATCTCTGAAGGAACACTTATCACTAGGAACCGCTTAATTCTTTTCCTGTGCTTGATTTATTAGCTTATGAAATTATGCTAATAGTTTGCATGTTAATGGTTTGGGGGCTCAAATGACCTGATTTTAATAATGAAGTAATTTATGCAGTAAATGTAATCAGCATCTATGAATCTCACTTAAAAGGACATATCAGTGATTACCTATGCTAAAAAACAAATGATTGTCGGCATGGTATACAACATATGTTACGATAGGGAACTGGGACATGCTCAGCTCAGCCCACCCTTTTGGCTGGCTGAGTCCCACTTCGACGAGCCACACTAAAGCGGGCCACTTGCAGTTCTAACAACTGTTTACAGACCTTCAGTTGCAGACTGACTTCCTCACACGGTCATCTTCTAAGGAAAAAGACAAGGGTAGGAGATGGACAGCACCAGAACCAAAGTCTAACCTGGAGCCAGTAGGAATTGCTCCATGAGTAGAAGACCTCTGTGTGACCACACCCGGACTAAGGAGTTTGCAGGAAGAAGGGAAAGTGTGTGTTTGGGGAAGAAGTTGTAAATTTTAGAAATTACAGGAAAAATGGCACTTCTGTTAAGGATGAGACCTGCACGGCATATAAAAGATGCAACCCCCGGCAACATTTGGGAAGTCTATGTGAAACAGATCCTTCACAAAGATTCTTTCCTAGAACATCTGTATTTACACACTTGCTCACTGTCAGGATGTATTTGAACTGTGCCTCTGTTCCCATGTATCATTTACTGTGATGTTCCCCAAGATGGGAAGAAATTCAAAACTGGGCTTTGAAAAGTAAACAGCGATGCCTTCTTTGCAGTAACGTAAGCTTATGTTTTGATAACCTGCTGAACATTGATCTTCACTTTGGTATAAAAAAAAATTCAAAAATATATTACCAGCTGCCAAAGATGATCTAACTGTTCAAACACCCAAACAGAAGCTGAGGGAGGTCAGATTGGACATTAGCCAAAACGTATAAAGCCAATGGAAGACCCCCCATTGATTCAGCAGAGCTGGATCATTTCTTCCCCAAAGAAATGCCTAAAGGCACAAAGTCCTCACCCCTTCCAAAGACCAGAACTGAGCAACTACATTTTGTAATTAATAAATACCTTGCTTGCAGCATCTCAAACATATGACAGAAAACCAGCTTCAAAGACCATTTCCAGAGTTGTTCATTTCACAGAGGAAAAAGGCGATGTGTTCTGGAGTGTGCCTAATGCTTTTTATTGCAGAATTCGGACTATCAGCTTTATGCAATTTATTTCATATCTTAAAGAGGGAAACAAGCAGATGTGCCAGATACTTCAGCATTTTTTGTTTTATCCCAGTGTGCTGGTTTGAGAGACAGGACTAATTTCTCTTCTAATAGAAGAGAAGACTGCACTTTTAGAAGACTCTAGTGTCTGAAGTTGTGAAAATATTTACTTCATAGACAGCTATGGTGTGTGGGTTTCAAGGTCTCAGTGGTTTTGAGCTTACCGGGTGCAGGGATGGGGAGGAGCAAGACCCGAGCACTTGACCCAAGCCGGCCAACAGCATTATTTCATACCATCAATGTCATATTCACTATAAATTAGAAAGTTTGCTGCAAAGTTCTCTCCCTCCCTTGATAGCTGTGATCCTAGAAACTTCATGCCCCGGTGCCGGATTCCTGAGCCCTTCCCTTCCTCTTGAAGCCATAGAGCTCACAGTGTTGGACATTTGCTGTCCACTGCTGGGAGTGCATAGCTTCCTACTGATATAATTGGTCAAGTATAATCTTTGCATATTCTGTATTGGTATCGGGATCAATATTGGTTCTTTAGTGCTATTAATGTTAATTATCTAATCTTATTCTATTAAATCTGTTTATACTTTAACTCCCAGGTTTCCTTGTTTTTTCCCCGATTCCCTTTCCCGGGTGGGGAGGTGTCAACAGGTAATAGAATGATTGTCTAAACGACAATAAATTGTTATGGGTTTCTCAAACCATAACACCCAGTCATAAACAGACTCCACGTAAGCCCAAGGCACGTATGGATCGTGCAAAAATAACTCAGCAGAAGCTGTTCAAACCTTGCTTCTTCCATAGACCCGAGAGGCCTCCCTGCCTGTTCAGGTGCACACAGCGTCAGGGCAGGGCCTCCGAGAACCTCGCTAAGGGGGCTGTGGTAGAGAAGGCAACCTAAAGCCCAGGCTGCTGCCCGCTCGTAGCTTCAGAGGATGGCGAAGCTGACCCTTCGCGTGAGCCCTGGATAGGGGCTGGGAACAGCAGCAAGAAACCTGACGAAAGCATCCCTGTAGAGGCAGAGACAGGGCTTATTCTGCAAGCTGCAAAGTCCCCAGCTCCCGAGGAGCCCAGGCTGGGCTGAACTCCACTACTATAATAAGAGCAAACTTGATCAAAGCCTGTGTGTTTGCTTTAGATGTGGATGCCGTACACACTATTACCATAGAGCCATGACAGCTTTAATGAGCTACCACCCCTCAACCCAGTTGCTGTTACTACGTGCACGCTCCCACTCTGCCCCCTCTCTCCAGAGAAATGATCTTCTCCAGTCTCCGGGAGAGTCTCCCAGACGAGTCCTAGCTGCACGGAGCTGCTGGCTGCAGTCCCTCTCCCAGACCCAGACATCCTTGTCTTGCCAAACAGGATTTCTGGAGGTGAAAATTCCCCTCCTCCATTTCCCTGTGTTGTGCCTGGAGGACACTCCCCCGACAAGAGGGACCTGCTGTCGGCGGAGGCAGGGTCAGGGAGGCAGAAAATAAAAGGAGAAATTTCAAAGTTCAGACAGTTCTCTTGGCAAACTCTAACAGCTCAAAGGGGCAAGTATGTGTCTGCTGTTTACTTGGAAACCTGTCAAGAATAACTCACCGCTGACAGACTGGGCTCACAAATGCCACAAGCCCAAGCCACGGAGCCCCAAGTGCTGGAGCACGCTTCCCATCAGACACACGCACACACAGAGACACCAGGATAGCTGGCATCCACGTTTCAGAAGCAAACAGGAAAATCCCGGCATGCTCTCTCTTCTCCACTTGTGGGAATCTCGCCCCCCCTGGACGGGTGAGGACCTGGGGCTCTGTGGTTTCCCCAGCGGTGAGAAGAAAGGGAGCGCTGCCATAGCTGCCCTCTGCTCCCAGGCAAAGGGATGGGCGAAGGAGAGACGGTGGCTGGGGCTGGTGCCTGCCCAGCTTCGGCTCTCTGGTAACGTGAGGGTGCCGTCCCAGCCCCTTCCGCAGAAGCACCGAGGTGGTCAAGGTGGTTGTTGGCGTTAGGAGATGCGTGTTTGTCTTGCATTCATTCTGGCTGAGGGCTTTCTGCAAGGCGGTGGGGGCGTGCGTGTGTGAACGGAGGTTCGTGCTCGGTGGGGGAAGAGTGTGAGATGTGGAGGGAAGAGCCAGGGGACCTGTGGTGCTTCCTCACCTGCTGTGGCTCGGGAAGGGAGGCGCAAGGAGGAGGCGTGTAACCACGGCTACTTCGCTGGAGCATGGAGGGAGGTTTCATGCTGTCGTTTAAGGTCCAAAAAAAGCACTGGCACGCTGAAAGACAGTATTACAAATGGACTAATTGTCCCGAGGTATTACTCAAACACTGCAATTCCAGAAACTAGCTTGGTAGAAACCACTCTTTTATTTACTTATCTGCATTAACGCAGAACAGAAACATATCACAACACGCACTAAATGTTAGATGATTTGAAGCTATCAAATTGTTCATTAGCTAGCTTAAATAACAGCAGACTGTTAGCACAGCCATCTTCATTTCATGCTACTCTTGTTTCTTGCATTGTGTCTTGATTTAATATTAGGCTTTAAATACTTCTGGGCAAGGATTTGTTTCCCTATATACCCGTTCTACCCCTAGTAAATAGGCCTATGTTCCAACTAATGCCTGCAGTTTCTAAAACGCAATCAGCAATAATATTTATTGCTTTTTTGTGAGCCCATCCAGAAAAAGAAAATTGTTACCAGAATAACACTCAGAACAATAACAGGATGCAAATGCGCACCCGATTCTTCCAGCTTGCATGCTTTACACTAGAAGCATGCTAGATCGTGTGGAAGTCAGCGGGAAACCTGACCAAATGAGGACGGCTGATTTGTGTCCTAGGCATCTTCCTGCTGGATTTATCACAGCTAATGCCCTTTTGTTTGTCCCTCTTCACATGCTAGGAATGTAAGTAGGCCACAATGGCAAATCTGCACATTTGGTCAAAAAAGTTGCTGTGATTTCAAACATAGGTGTGAAAAACACCATGTTGCAAGCTGGAATGAGAATGAAAATATGGGATTCGGTGTATTCATGATTTTTAGAAACAAAAAGGAGAAAAAAAAGCCCAACTTCCAGTAACACCACGGAGCCTTTCCTGAGTCTCATCACTCTTTAATTTCTGTAACAGCCCAGTACTCCTGGATCAGCTTGCACTGCCACAGAACATCCTGATCCTGCCTAGGAATGGTTAGCTGCAGGGATATGGGGTTTTCCACACCTCTCCCTCTTTCTCTTTCCCCTCCCGGCTCCTGAATCAACAATCTCCTGCCTCCTTCAGTGTTGCTTCACGGCTCTTCAGCTCCTCTCCTCCACCCGTGACCTGCCTTTTGGAGCATCTTTCACACTCCCCCTGTCCCCAGCAGAACAGCCCCAGGCCAGGGTGACCTCTCCCTCGGGATCTTTTGTCTGGTTGGCTCTGGCAGCGCGGAGTGACAGCGAGCAGCATCCCCACCCCAGCGCTTCTCTAATCAAGCAGTGCTCCCACAGCTCACATGCCCGCCTGCAGGCTTCTCTCTTTAATGTGACATTGATCATCATGACACAAAATGGTCATAGATATCACTTCCTAAAATTCAGGAATGTGACAGCTAGACACAGAATCGCTAGTCTATGGCCCGAAGACTATATGGATTATTCAGGTCAGGATAAATCAGGATGGATATTTGCCCTACTTCCATATTCTTGCTATTAATAACCAAAAGCACGCCAGATTGTGGCTTGTTCTGTGCGACTGCACAAGGGAGCAACGCTCCCTCCCCCATGCCTCCACATACACATGCACAGACTAATATTTTTGGCTAACGTTTGAAAGCCATTCGCAAACCCAGCCTCTGAGCTTGGAATCAAGCTCCGAGCACATGGAGGCTCTCCTTCACCAGGCAAGAAAGGGAAGCCAAGGCAGGCTGTAAAAAGATATGGGAGACCTCTCCTGGTCTACCGCCCCGAAAAACCTAAAGAACACAAGCTGCTGCTCTCCCCTCTTTTCTTCAAGCCCCAGCACAGCTCAGTCAGTCAGGGCTCGCTCCCTTTGCCAAGCACGCTGCCAGAAAATGAATGTACTTCTGGGAAGACCTGGTAGAGAAGCTGCTGAACACCTACCCGGACAAGCCCAGCCACACTGCTCCCAGAAAGCTTTCTGGCCATCGCACCTATACAGGATTTCCGTATGAAGGGCCAGCACCTTCCTCCCCAGTACTGAAGCAGAGAGATGATACAGTAACAGAATTAAATAAAGTTGCACTTTCCCCAGCTTTAAGACAGCGAGTGAATTACCCTCCGCATCGAGTCAGCACTCAGCTTTTAGAAGGATGCAAGACAGAAATTGTACGGTGTCTCTTTGCAGAACGCTTGTTTTTATGAGCCATCATTAAAATCTTGGAAGACTAAGCCCTCAGAAGCCTGAAGCTCTTCTACTTTTAAAATATTCTTTCAAAAGCCAGCTTTTGCTTTCAATTGCAAAGGGAAAAATACAGATATTTTTCAGTCCACTGACATGGAAGAACTGCCCTGACAGCTGAGACGGCTTCCCTGAATAGGATCCCTCTGCTCTTGGGAGTTGGAAAGCTATTCTCTGCCATCCCTTTTGGGTCACTTATGCAATCTGCTCTAGCCACTGGTGCCAGTTCAGTCCAGCTACAGACCAGACTCTCTGGACTGTCTAAATGCCATTCCCTGGATTTGCCTAGGAATAAAGCCTTTATACTTCCCTCAACCACCATATTCACGGCCTATTACTGTAAAGCATTACTGTTAGTCCCAGTCCATAAAATGCCACCGATTCCCATTTTAATTCCAAAAAAGATAGCTCTTATGCGGCAACTACACCACACAGCAGTTAGGCAGTAGTTGAGCCTTCTTGAGTCTCTGTTTCCAGACGTTACTCCATATTTTATTTATCAGCTAAAAGCCAAGCAAAGTAACAATAATGAGAGTAGGTCGAGTGCCAAGAGCAGCATATGAGCCTCAACAACACCCGTCTCCCCTCTCCTGCTCCCCCCGCACTGCTCTGTCCACTGTTGACTCTGTTGTCCACTGATCTTACTTGGTTGACATGAGGCCTCAGTGGCTGCAGCTCATAATCCCCTCATCTTTTGTCCTCCGCCGAGCACAGCGCTAGTATTTCTAAGCAGCTTCAAACAGGCTCTTCCTGCTCAGCTCATTTAATAACTAGATTTGCTAGATCTCTAGCCATTATTTGGCAGAGGGCATGGTAAGTACTAGCCAAGTCCTATCTTGGGTTACGCTTCCAGAGATTCTTTAGGCTGGGGAAATAAAAAGCGTCCTTCACTTTGTTTCAGTAAGAAAACCTCTTTTTTTTTCTGCTTCCTTTGTTTCTAATCATGATATTATGCTGGACCGAGACATCTTGAAATAAATACTGGTTGGAGGTTTCCTGAGGACCTAAACTGAGAGCATGTTAATAAAATAACCAGAAGCTCACTCTACTCTCCCCCCCTGCACTGGATTGTCCAGCTAAAGTAACTGTACTTTTGCTTAAAAAGGTGCAAGTTGGACCAAATCCTCCACAGCAGTCCAGGAATCTGGATGTGCGGATAATTGTTCGGAGTCACATTCTGGTTAACACCGGTACCTCCATTTCCAGGAGCACTGTAGCCTCCCCACTGAAAACAAAAAGAATAAAAATCTCCAGGCTCGTTACATTAAAATGTAAAATGACAGACAAGTTGGGGAAAGAGGAAAAAAGTGTAGCATTCCCACATTACAAATGTCACTATAAATGGACTTTCAAGGAGGTAAGAGAATGAAAACACAAATGTTTCCTTCTCTTTGCATGCCTGCTAACAGGATAAATGACAATCTTGGCTGCTGACCTTTCCAAAGTCAGGGGCTGAAATACAGCATTAAGGATGGCAGAGGGAACAGACTCTCAGAGGAAGGACAGAGAAAAGGCATGGACAGCCCATGGAAGTAGATGGAGTCCAAAAGTTTTGAATGGAGCTAATCTACAAGTAAAGACAGAAGGTGAAAGGGTGATTTCTCTCCTTATTTCCTGTCCCTATCAGTCAAAATCTGAAGCTGGAGATCTGATGTACCCATCCAACATTGACCCTCAACATCTCACTAAAAGAGACTGCGGCGTAACAGCTATGATAGAGCCTGACACTCCTAATGAGGTAAGTTTCAGACCTAAGCTACGTGAGTAAAGAATGACTGCTGGGCCAACGGCTGGAGTCGTAAGAGTCAAAAATTTTGGAGAGAGAATAAAGAAAAAAGGGATTATGTCCACCTAGAAGTGAGATTCAAACACAGAAAACGCTTACTCTTGAGCTACGGTCAGCCTCTGTTCACTGTAGGTGCTTATTGCTGTATTGGATCCCACATTACAATTAGCAAATGAAGCATTAAATGATGAACATCTGATTTTGTTTGCAAACATATATATACATAAGAGGATGTCTCATCAATGCAAAATACAAAGGCTTAACAAGTTGTGTAAGTATACATTTCCTGCAGATTTTCTGCTACTTTTCATATAGTATTTGAACATTGCTCGCCATGTTATCAATAGGTTTTTGTTATTTAAACATTTAAGCTGCTGATTACCATTTTTCTGGATTACACAGCTATAAAATTTGGTGCTCACATATAAAAGTACAAATATAAAATTGACATTGTATGCGAGGGTCTTTTGTTCAAATATAATACTGTTTTTTTTAAAAAAAATGTGCGTCTACAATCACTACTTATTTTTAATTTTTTTTTTTTTACTTATTTTTTTTATATTTTTTTTTACTTATTTTTTATTTTATATTTTACTTTTTTTTACTTATTCCCTGTATTATACAATATGTGACAATATTTAGGGAGACCTGCTGGAGCTCTTAAGGAGTTATTTTTTCCTGCCTGACATTACCAGTGTTGTTATCCTCTACACATACTTCAGAGAAGCACTAGTCCAATAAAAACCTTACTTCCTAAGGGATTCCCTTGCAGAACACTGTCAGCAAGAAGTGATACCAGACAAACAGGAGGAAGACACATCAGAGTCAGCTTCCCAAACAAATCTAAACTCACCCTCGTGTTCTTCTACTTAACAAGGCAACAGCTCTAAGCTTGAGCAATGTGCACAAGAGATGCAAATGTACTAACACATATTCTGGAAGGCTACTGGGAGACAAACAACAATTTTGCAGCAGCATACTATAGACTTACCAAATATATACACATAGTTATCGCAGTAATATTAAAAGAACAGACTGCTTTTTTCACGTCTGCAGCCTGTGCACAATGGGAGTCTCTTTCTGTTCAGTGTCTCTGGGCATATTCCTCGATCCAGTAAAAAAAGAAGCAACAGCTTCTCCCTCCTTCTCCCCTCCCACGAGTATTTGAGATTCACATGGTTTTGTTTGCTTCACTGAGAAATGGAAGAAAGACTAAAAGGAGGGTCAGACACTCACAACAGTCGGCTTTTGTTTGTTCTTATGAAAGGGTGATATTTACCTATCTAAAATAATTTTATTTACTCATATAGCAAAAGGTTGGAAGGACTTTGGAGACAGAACATAAAGTTAAATCTGGTTTTGCAGAGGCAATCGAGAATCATAGAATCATAGAATGGTTTGCGTTGGAAGGTGATCCATCTAAAGACCATCTAGTTCCAGTGCCCCTGCCACAGGCAGGGACACCTTCCACTACCCCAGGTTGCTCAAAGCCCCATCCAGCCTGGCCTTGAACACTTCCACAACTTCCCTGGGCAATTTGTTCCAGTGCCTCACCACCCGCATAGTGATATTTTTTTTCCCTGATATCTATTCTAAATCTACCTTCTTCCAGTTTGACGCCATTATTCCTCATCCTATCACCACACGCCCTTGTAAAAAGTCCCTCTCCAGCCTTCTTGCAGGCCCCCAAGGATGGGGTCTCAGAAGATAATTCTGAGAGATCAAAAGTCAGTTAACTCTTGGACACAACTTGGGTGTTCTTACTGCCAAACATTGTCACCTAATTCCTGGGAGGATTTCATCAGCGTTACAAAGGACAGCAATAATCCCACTTAAAATGCTTTCTACAAAAAGACTTCTTTCATCAAGGAATTGATTCCCTAGGGAATTCCGTCTCATTTCTCTAACCAGCACCAAAAATCCAAACTCATGCTCATCTCTGGTATATGCCTATAAAAGATATATACGTGACGCATGCATGCACGCACTTATTAGTTGTAGCTGTCCATATATGCTCATCTAGGAATAATGTATGCTTCTGTTGGACCAAACAGGAAATCCATGTTAACTCTGGTATATGGACACTATGTGGTATGCTACGTGCTAAGGGTGAAAAGCCTCCTCCTGAGCAAAATGAGCTTCATTTTCAAAACAGTGGTTTGGAGGTTCACCCATGCAGAAGTGAAATCATCAAACCAGGGTCAATGATGTCATTCTGACAGTCCCAGACCACAAAGCACAGGCATGAGTAGCTTCTCTTAAAGTTCAGGAGTGTCTGGAAGTGCTCGGTGCCCAGGCTGGTGCTTGGACTTTCTTCTAGAGGTAAACTTCAACCACAGATGTGAAAATGATCGAGGGTCAAACATACAGTGAAATGGATATTCTGGAAAGGGAAGGGGGAGGAAAAGACAAAAATATTACTAGCGTACAGGAGAGCAGGGAGAAAGAGCACCAAAGAAAGCACACAAGGCAGGGCAGAGAGCCTGCATGACTTTAAGCGCTGAAGGTGGGCATCCCAGGTAGGCCTGGGTCTCTTGCCTGTGTCTGGTACACTCAGCTAAAATCTTTAGCAATGGAAATCAAATGGAAACCCAAACTCTTACTCCTGAGCCGAACTCCCCTGAAGTTCGACTCAGGATATCTAAAGGGGCAGGAGCCAAACTTTTACGGTTTTAGGCTTTTTTAACCTGGGGCACGAAAGCTGGTCAATGCTCTCGGTGGTTGTACAACAGATCGCACCACCCCATGTGCCACAAAATCCTCTGGTGAGCTGCGGTGCAGTTTGCAGCATCTATCCTGCAGACATCCAAGATGATAACAGCGGAGGCTGCTGAACGATGGCAATAGGCGTCCTAGGAATAGCAAAGGAGGTGTAGGTACCATCTGCCTCTTCCTGTGTTAAGTTAAACCCAGTTACTATCAGTTCATCAGGATTATAAAACTTTATGACATCCACCCACAAAACCAAGGGATTAAAAAAAAGGAGGGGAAAAATTCTCTCTGGTTCAAACACTGAAGATGGAACAAGAACAAGCCTGGTACAAACATTTCAGTCAAATAAACAGGGGAATCCAGTAGATGCCAAGAAATATATATTAAAGAGTCTCGCTTAGGAGATTGTAACAGCCTGCATAGTAGGCTTCAGCATACTATTTTCATGTGACATACTAACAACAACTACAACTGATGAAATGTCACATTGTTCACAGTGAAAAGAAAACATTAGTTCTTTTATCATTGTCTTTGCTTCGGTTTAATCTTGCCCCAGTGTATTTTAACTTAAGCCAATTTTGTATGTTAACAGCATACCGATATGCTTTTCCCGTGAGCTGCCAGGGAAGGGTTTTTTGAACTGGAATTGTGTTAAGCTGATTACTTCTTTTAATTTCTTCTTAATAATAGAGCATTTTTAATTGTTTGAATCCTAACAGCTGATATAGCTGTTTAGAGAGTCAGGCAATGCAAATGAGACTGAGAAATTCTTTCAATATAAAATCAGAACTCTCCTATGCCATGGCAACAGCAATTTTTCATTAAATTATAGATTCCTTAGGGTTGCTCTCTCCATATTGACAAGATCATTTCATAGGGAGAGGAGGTAAGGGAAAAGAGAGATCTTACTGAAGAAACAGAATTGTTATGATGAGCAATTAACAACATATATGCCAGCACGTCACAGTGGGTCTTCTCCTTTCATTCCATGAAATAGACTGATTATAAAAATGCTTCCCATTTGAGTGCCACAACCTTAACGCAGATTGCATCAGGCTGCATTTTCCCTCAGGCTGAAAAATACTGACATCGACTGGAATACTGGATGTGTTGAACCTGCCATCACCAGCCTGAAAAACCTCTGTCCTCACTATTTCTCATAGCTTCTAGTGAACCGCCTGCTTGCACAGATGGGGCTAACTCAGTTCCACTAAGGAGTCTGCTGTCCCACGGATTCACACTTTGCCATTTCCCCCAAATATTCACACATTGCATATACTGTTTTTTTTAACATCATCTCTTCCCTTTAAAATTCGTGCAAACCAGTTACACCAAAACCAGCCCAGGAGCCTGCAGAACCTCCACTCCACAGGCACTTTAGGTAAATGATCCATAATGAGTGGCACATTTAAACAACTACGTTGTTTGCGTTTGCAGATCACAACAAAGGTGGTATTGACAGAGCTGTGACAAAATGTGACACTAAGTTTTTGTTGCTGTTTTTTCTTATTTTCATTTCTTACAGGAACGGTTGTGTCTTCCCCTCTGAATACCATTACTACATGGTTTCTTAATGGAAAACTAAATGGGTCCTTGTTTTTCCCCCTCTCCTTGTCCAAAATTCCACTCCTGGCCATAAAGACTTATCCTTTATACCAATCAGTTAGAGAGTGAAGGTGCTTCTCTTTTAATCACATATCCCAGAGTAAGAAACGATACTGAGCACTAAATCACAGCACAGTAGTAGGCTTTCTAAAGGAGTTGCTTCTAAATGGAATGTTACACAGTGTAACCCTGGAGTGTTATGGTGGCCCACGGAATGAATTTGTGCGACAAATACGGGTACAGCTACAACTTGTGCTACTGGGAGGTTTTAACTGGAGCAAAACATTTACACAGAGTCTACTGTATTACCACCTAAGCTTCTGTCTGCACTGAAGTCCTCCGTCTAGACCTCAGTTCCAGAAGGCTTTCCTGTGGGGAACTGGAAAAAATTAACCCACATATAGTTTTCTCTACTTGCAAACTCCTGGGGTATCTTCCGCCTTTGAAATCATGACTTCTTCATGGCAGTTTAAATAGCTGCATAATGCTTGTACAAAAACCCAGAGTGCTGAAAGAAAATATAACTCAGAGTTTTTCTCATTCTGTTCTCTCTTCAAATTTTAAAAATGTTTAAATGGCACAAACCTGGAACTGTTACAGAAAGCAGTCATGGAAAGGAGAGCATAACCACTTATTTTTTGGTCTAGAAAATAAACCCTATTTCCAAAATCAGAGCTTTAACAACCCTTCATATTTTATTGGACTTATTATATGAACACACTGAAAGAAAACAGGCCGTACTCCTGACACTGATGAGAACATGGTAAAAACGAAATCCCACACATGACAACAATCAGTGGTGAATTACACTTTGCATATCAGGATTCCCAAAAACTACAGGTGCTTAAGAGAAAGCAGAAAAATAGTATGGAAGGTGCAATTTGATTTTCTGTTCGCAGTGTTCAGATGCTAGTAATGAGCCTCAGTGATGGGGTGGTACTGAAGGCCTTTAACATCCAGTGTAGAAAGAATATTTCTGAAGTCCGCAACTGACAGCTAAACTGAGTTTTCTTTCTCTATTTTTCTTAAGATTATCATAGAAAAAAAAGGCCCCATCTTCAGAAGACATTTATCAAAGATTTGCCTACAAAAGCTGAATCTTCAACAGTCATGTCTGCACATAGTGAAACGGTACCTCTTCATGCACAGAAAGACACCCGTGAGCAATGGGCTCTCTGGTATAAGCAAGTGCTGGCCTGAGATTACAACGTGCACACACAGAGAGCCCACAAGAGATATAAAATCTGATGTTTCCAAATATTTAGACAGGATTAAATTTAGTGTTAACGTTAGGCACTCCTTTTAGGTACTACCCTACCCTGACCTCCCCCACCTTTGAAGCCCCTGCTTACAAAATCTGAGTGGGCATTTCCCTGTCGCAGTATTTTAAGTCCAGCCCTTATCACAGCGCATAGACACCTTCCTCTCATCACACTCGAGTGGGGTTTGGCTTTTTTTGCTGTTGTTTGTTTTTGATGGTTTGGGGGTTTTGCTTGTTTGTTTGTTTGTTTTTTAAGACTCCAATCAACCTGACCTATTCAGAAAACTGTTAAAAATGCCAGAAGATGCTAGCAGAGCGATCTTCCTCGCATGTTCACCAGCTTCATGATACGTCTGCTTCTCTCCTGGGAGCACCTGTGAGATGAGTGCCTCCTGCTGCTAGGCAGTCCAGCGCGGGCCAGGGCAGAGCGTCAGAGGAAAGTACAGAATCACAGTTGGTTAGTGGTTAGCAAAACCCAATCTTTGGCTCTAATTTGGGGGAGAAGGGAGGAAGGACAATACTCTGCTGCATTTTCCCTAGAAATTCCTACAAACTATGCATAGCAAGGAAAAAGACAAACACTTGCAATGTGTTTGTCTCTTCCCTGTGCTTTCCAAGTGCAGGTCTTCCACATTTTCTAACCAAGCATTCAACTAAAACCAGTTTACTAACGATGGAGGACTTACTGACATGTTCAGAAAGCGTACACTTGTCACAGAATGAATTCCCCTCTGCGTTTTACATCCAGTGGGCCAGCTGTTTCATGCGAAGGCTTGAATTGACTTCAGGCAGAAGCGCACGAGGGCACAACTTCAGATGAAGTAATGGCTTTGCCTCATTTTATAGACCATCAACCAGTACTTCAGCCTCACACCTACTCAAAATGAGATGCATCTCATTTCTGCTTCAGGTTATATTTGCTCTGTTATTTCTACAGAGCCACCTGCAAAGTTTCTGGAAGCACCAAGTTTGGTGGCTGTCTACTCTAACAGTATGTATATACGTAAATGAGCTGTTTAGCACATAAACTGTTCTTAGGAAGATTCACTGACTAGAGATGTCAGATAAGAGCAATGAAAAATAGCTGTTACTTAGACAACGAAAATGGCAGGAGATCTTTGCTAAAGGGTCACTTCTAAAAACTACTAAGCGTCCCACTTACCCAGATACGGGGGTTTTGGCTGCCTGCTGGCACTGAAGGTTGTATTTAATGCTTCAGAAAAGTACGGAAAGGAAAAGCACAAGCCTGTTCCCCTCTATGGATTTATTCATCATGGAGAAAAGCCACTGAAAACGGGGTGTGTTTTTCCCAGACTACTTTACATTCAAAACAACAGCCCTGTCTGCACTGGAAAATTCCACAGTATGTGGAGACCTAGAGAGGGACTGAATGAAGGGACTTGGAGAAAAAGGTACATGTTTTAATTACATTGAACAGGGGCAAGAGTGCTCACAATAAACCTCACTCAGACCTTCTGAAGTTCCCTGCAGAAAAATCAGAAAAGCCAGATTCTAATTTGTCTGATATTTGTGAAATTAATACTTTCGCCAACAAGCCAAAAAAACACCCACGTGCTTCTTCACCTGTCATTTCCCGCTTTTCAGACTTTCTTATATAAGAAAAACAAGTTTTAGAATGGAAAAGTTGCATAGTTTCAAACAACCTTTCATGGTGGTCAGTGATTTCAGTGAAAGCTGATTGTGCTCAGCTCCCTGCAAAAATCAGTGCCTCTGCTGAACAATATGCATACATACATTACACACACACACACACACACACTTTAAAAAAGATACAGATTTATCTTTGCCCTGTTCATCAGGTATTCATAAACTCTTCAGTGCCAGTTCAAGCTGTATTGCTGTGAAATCATAAGCAACTTGAGAAATGGTTTTATATGAAGTATATGTGCATTCAGTACTCTAATGCTTTCCATAAAACACACTTAGCAGAACACACGCACGTAAACACAAACTGTCCATGCGGGAAACATATTCACTATGGTTATTCAGAAAACTCATTAAAAATTACAAGGCATGTACAACTGTATCTAAATCTTTGGTTTATTCTTACAATTCAGATGCTAGCTGAGCTGGGAAAAAACCCTGAGAGCTGTAAGAGCATTCTGGGAACTAGACTGAAAGCTAACCAGAGCTTCCCCTTTGCTTCTAGAATAGCCATGTTATAAAAAATTTAGTCTGAGTCAAAGAGCCTTTCCAGATGTAGCTTGATAATACTCAACTGTGTTTCCATGAAGAGCTTTAGAAATAGTATTAGCTCACATGGAAATAATTTTTTAACTAGCTGGGAGTGGTTCCCTAACAGTTCCTGAAGCTGTTCCCCCATGCTCATATCCCCTCCTCTCTGGCTCATTTTAGGAGCTACACCCAGTGTGCAAAATGACCTCTGCACCTAAAGAGGCACAAACTATTTTATGCATGGAAAGAAAGGAATATCGTGACCGACTGGCTAAAAACACCGTAAGAGCCAAAGCAGAGTTTTGTACAGTTTCTACCTGACAAAAGCCAACAAGATCAACCTGTCTTAACGATGCTGTGATGAAATACGATGACTTTAGCTTTACAGGGTCCTGGAACATTACGACAAATGCAGCTTCCCATATGACGATGTAAAAAGCTGAGAAGCTTGGTAAAACTGGACTTGTATTTTCTTGAAGTCTGTAAATTTGAAAGGTCCTCTTCATGCAGTCCGAGGCCAGAAAGGTAGAGGATTATATAAAAATCAGTGATGGTAGAAGTCAATTGTATTTAGACATGACAGTAAAGATTCAGTGCTTTAGCGCATGTATACTGAACCAACAGGATCACTTCTCAATTGATCTTTCTCTCACCTTGTCTCTTAGCAGATTCTTTGGCCTGTTCACTTAATTTTTTTCTACCATCCATCTGGGTATATTCCTGAGATATTAGACTCCAAAATATCACAGCAATCAGGACAGTTTATTCTTGGAATAGTTTACAAAGAATGAAATACATACATGCAAGATGGGGAAAGGAGAGATCGAGACCTTCAAAATCAAGTGGAGCACAGCAGGTGGATGACAATCGCAATGCTGCAAAAAAAAGGAGAAGCGAGTAAGGTGATCAACCAGAAAGAATAATTTTCTGCAGAATAGTAAATACACAGAATTATTTGCCAAGTAAAAGACTACTCGGGTAGATAATACTGATTGGTCAGAAGAACAGAGGGAATTAAAAAAAAATACAAGAAAGAAAGAAAATGGGACCACATTCTCCCTTCAGTTTAGGAATTTCTTAACCCCTCAGCTTGCCAGTCACACCCTAACCCATTTCACTCACATGTGAACTCCAGGTTTTATTGCTGCAATGCAGTGCACCAAGCATCTTTCACCCTGCTTGGCCATGAAGTCCAGAAGGTGTAAGAGGCTTAGTAACCGCTCCTGACTCCTACGCTGGTGTAAGAAGAATACTTTAATAATACTGCCAACCTTGTGCTACCAAATAAAGACTTTGCTGGATGCTCCTGTGAAGCGAGAGAGCTGAGCCTGCCCTAGTCACAAGCAGGAACGGGTGTGCCAAAGGTGGTAGGAAGGCAGTTTTATCCACGCTCTTCTCTACTTAGGATCTGGCTCATTATATGAAGCCATATACCTCGAGGAACCACAACCACTTACCTTGTGAGCTCCCTTTTCTCTGCTCTCCACCACTATAATGGAATTGGTGTTTCTGCACTGATATTTTGTGCCAGGTCTATATGAAGGACCGTCACTGTGTGGTCATGGACTCCCACAACATCTGTGCTTCACTATAAAAACAAACCCATCACCAAACATAGGACATGCAGCAGACAGAGCCTACACAGGCTCTGGGCTTGCCTTGTGTTATCTGTTAGTACTGTGACCCACACCAAGCTGCAGCCACAGCACTGATTGACATGTATTTCTCCAGCTTGGATTCCCGTGAACACATTTCTATATGCAAATAAAACTGACAGAGATGAATGAAGTTATTCCTCCTACTGGCTGGAAAGGAAGAAAATAAGCCAGTTGTTATAACTACTGTTAAATATTTAGGAGGAAGTCTCCCACTTTCAGGATGGATGAATGGATAGAGATATTCAGTCCAGTTATGTTATTAATAATTTACACTGTCTTTCAAACTGCGTTAAATCTGCCCAATGCATAGCCTCTACTCAGAATTTAAAATACCAAATTAGTTTAATGATTAACTTAATTTTCTGCTGGATACAGCACCTGCTTTGCATTTCAGAATGAGGCTTCATTACATTTGTATCTTTGTTGTTTATCTTCCACTGGGAAACTGACCCCAGAAATGTCATTATTCTGTATTAATATATAGCATTAACACCTATTTTAGTCACAAGCCTCAGAATGCAAATACAGGAGCTGACACGGTGATTTAATTGAATTTTACATGCCAGTCTGGAGTCACTTTCATTTAAATCCAACTCAGATGTGGCTGACAGTTTGAATATCACTGCGCTGTAAGCCAAGAACGCAAACCAGTCAACCACAGCACTGCTAACTATATGGATTTCTCAGTTTGCTAATGTAATTCCCTCCAGTTTACATGTCTTGCAAGCAGTATCTTTGGAAGTAAACAATTGCAGGAAGAAAACACCAGATTCAAAGATGGCTTGACTCGTTCCCTTTGAAGGAGGTGGCCACATGAGCTCTGGGGCCACACTCTGGGGAGAGCAGAGCTGCCAGGCACAAGACCTTTATTATATCTGGACCCACTGCTTATTTCCCTGAGAGCTGCTAAAGCATACTTAGCTCCAAAGCAAATAAATAAAAGCTAGTGCACCCTGCTGCCCTAAAACCATATTAGCTGCTGACAATGTGTATGGTGGGTGACACATACACTGCAGTCCCCCAAAACGAGGGAAGTCTTTGCTTCTCCTTGTCAGAGTGGTTTAATTTGAATATTGATCAGATACAGCCTGTTGAAAAGAACTGGCAATTCTTCCCACCACACACCAGGGAATTAACTGCCCCTTCAGAGCTACATGTCCACTTCAGAGCTACAACCTCCACTGTCAATCCCTCTTTTTGCCCTATATCCCCCTCCTCCATGTTCAAAAACTTAATTTTTACTATTTACTGTAGTGTATGAAACAGCTGCTTCATAGTAAGACAAACTTGGCAAGTTTGAGGCATCAAAGCCTGACTGAGTTTTGCAAGGTATGATTTACAGTTCCCTTTTTCTTGTACAGTATGTAGGGAAGCCAAGAGTGAATAATCCTTTGGGGTATCAGGAATCCTTATATCCTAGCCATAGCTGTCATGAGGCAACTGGTCTAAACGTATTTTTGTCAGACTTTGGCAATGCTGTTTCTTACCAGGGTTCATCTAAACCTGTAGAGATTATAGCATATTCCTACCTCATGTAAGTGGCCTGTATCATATGGTAGATTAGGTGGTTCACAAAAATTAGAGAATGTCACCAGTGCAACAGATGCAAAACATTTTTAAAAGAGAAACCTATTTATTTTTAAAATTAAACCTAAAAATAGCAACTCCCATATACACTCGATTTTAGAAACAGGGGGAAACATACTTATTTGGTGTAGTTTTGCATAGCCACATTGCTTAGATTTTATTAGCTGGTTAGGTTTTATTAAAAAAAAAAAAAAAGGGTTGGATTTTATAAAAGCACTGCCTTTACAAGTGTTCATTCATGTTGACATACAGGTCCCAACTCAGCTGTCAAACTTTTTGCTTTCTTTTTTGTTTACAACTATGTCCTTGTTTAGCTCTTTTTTTGTGCTGATAAGAAGCAACAAAAAGCAATTCCAGCTGATTTTGGCCAAAGAGATCGAATACATATTGTATTCTATTTCCACATACCAGAAAATGGTTTATTTTAAAACCAAACTAAGCAAAACAGATCAGCAACTCCAGTACAAAAATACATATCAAAGAACCAGAATCTGACACTTGAAGCAGCGCTAGTGATTAGTTTTGGCATCTGGTGGCAAATTTATTTCAAAAAGGGCTGTAAATCACTGGTGCCAGTCTCAGCCTCCACCAGTGGCAAACTTGGCACTGATGCCAATGGCTCCTTATTGCTAGTCTAGCTGCCGAAACATCAGCCGCCTTGCCCATAATACAGCAAAAGCACAGCTCACGGTGCAAATAAATACATAAAAAGATTTACTGAGCTGAATCCCATTCTGCAAATACCTGAGCACATACGGGACAGAAAATTCTCTTGTGTCTGTGGTGTCAAGGGCATCCACCACTCTGTTGAACTTGCCATGACGTGTGGCACATTGATCAAGGGAATCTTCTTTAGTCTGTCTGAAAATCTGGGTGGGACACTGGAGCAAAGTTGTTCTCTGCAGATTCCCAATCAGTTCAGCGGGAAATAATTTCTTAAAACTCTGGGGCGTTGGGACTGCCTGTAATGCCCCATTCTGCTGACTGTTGGAAGGTACACCTCCTATGCAGTCCTCACCTTTTTACTTGCGTACATGCAGAGCTCTTGAAAAAGCAACATGATTTTCATCGTAAATGGGAGGAATCGGTACACCACTGGAACAAAAACCTTCATGTTGATCTTTCATAAGCAGCAATTCCAAAAGTAAGCCTGTATTGCCAGCGACAAGGAAAGGGATGACGCCTGGAAGTCAGACACTCAAATGTGAATTAAGAGCAAGGAAAAGGGCAGCAAAGGGCCTTGACAGTTACCAGAGAGAGTGAGGAGAGACTCATGGGAAGAAAAATGTAAATTCTGTGTGTCTCTGTGGATGTCTGTAAACATACTCTCAGTTGAAAAAAAAAATAAAATCAGCTTATAGAGGACAGGGTGCCTGCTCTGTCTCTATAGCAATGAACCAAAGACCTGGAAGGGCAGAGCTGCACCAACCAGGGTAGATAAATAAACCTGAGGTGACTGTGTGGAGACTAACGCCTGACTTGTTTTTCTGATTTCCAAGTTGCCCATTCAGTGCTTGACAATCTCAAGCAACTTATTAGGTAGGAAAACTTTAAAAAATACCATTTTCTCTACAGTGGAACTCTACTTCTTTAGCAAAATGAATTTTGCTGAGGAAGTCAGACTTCATGATGAGAGAAAAGCAGTGGGATGGGAAGGAAATGTAAAATCTGGTCACTAGGGGAATCTGCTTTTAGGTCTTCATTTTCACTGTTCATGAATAGGGTTTTACACCTTTCTCTGCCAAACATTTAGCAGGGAAGTTGGCACAACTACAATAGACACAGTCTCTCCATCTGAACCTGATGATAAAGTATATGAAAAAAAGTGTGCAAGTCCACAAATAAGACACAAAGCACTTGATAGAAAATAAGACTCTCTCACTCCCCCCCTTCACACACACACACACACACACACACACACACACACACACACTTTGTTCAATATTTATGAAAACAATCAGTTAGTCTTTATATCACAAAACTAAGACTATCTCTTGATCAAAAAACCATATTTTCTATGGGCAAGATAGGCAGAGTAAGGAAAAATAAAAGAAACATAATGAAAAAAAAAGATTTAGTTAATTAAAAAAGAAAACTAGTCAAGACCAGGATCAGGAAATAGCAGTTTGTATCAGTCTATTTAACTGATGGATAACAAGCTCCAGAGGGAGGAATTAAACCAGTTGTATGAGCCTTCAAGTCTCAGAAGAGAATTAAAAAGCATCACGTCTCATGTTGGGAAGATGGAACATTTCATTTGGTTCAGACAAAATAGAATTTATAGCTTTGTTTGGCAGCAATAAGTATTTTTTTAAAGACTAAAATACACATTTAGATTTCATATTTGCAGTTTTCATAAAAGCAAACTTTGTGTTTCAGCTGATGGGAACACTTCAAGAAATAATATTGCCCTTCATCCTACAGGTATGCAAACACACAACTGCAAGATCAGCAGCTGCCCTTTTTTCTCAGACTTCTGGGACCACAGCCACTGAAGCTGCCCCACAAAACCACGTCATTGAGAAACTTAGCAGTGGCAGTAAACAAATTTTGCTGTTATTTTAAGGCCTCTTTTAGCAGAGCAGTGTGAAGCAGACTTGGTGCAAACGAGAAGGCCAGTGAAATCAGAAACATTTTGCTCCTCCTGAGCCGAATCACTGCTGAGGATTCATCAACAATCCATAATATGCGAAGAACGATGGAAGTGATTCTATACTGCCTATGATGTACAGGTGTCTTTAATTATATTTTCCAAGCATGGGAAACAGGACTCACTGGCTAGATACCATTAAAAGTCAGTAAGAAGAGAAAAGGCTAGAACACAAGAACAACTGCAGTTTGGCAACAAAGAACTCCTGTGTTCCCAAAGAAAGAGGCACTTTTCTTCTTAGTCAGTACTGCCTGGAGAAGTATGTTCTCTTCCATTTAGGGTAGGGTGGGAGGGAGGGTGAACACATTGCTCTTTTGCACAAGCTTTTCCAGATGCCCCTGATTATCCCCCCAGATGTGAGGAATGCATCTATCTGATGCGGAGAAGGATGAAAATCAGGAGGTTCTGTAAAACCTCGCTGAACTCTGACACTGGATGAACTGATTTGTGCCCAAGTTTATCGTCTGTAAAAAAAAGATCTTGATATTTACTTCTTATTAAGCATCCGGATAGCAAATAATAAACAAGATGCTATTAAGAAACAAACACCGTTTACAACATTTTCCTGCAGTAAGCCCCAAAATTAAAAATGCAGCTCACAGAAGGACCAAACATTTTTTGCTGATAAGGGAAAGCAGATTTTTCCTTCAGCGCCTTGAATGTATTCCAGCTACAGAAATCAATAGCTTCAGAGGTCAACAATGCAGAGGTGCTCAGGCTGAATCCTGAAGTGAACAGGCAGCTAATACTGGAAAAATGCCAAAGCTACATTGAAATTATTGGTGGCACCCTGACCTGACACAGCAAACAGAGGAGGAGATGTTGGCTAAGCTTTCAGTAAAAATGTCTGCAGTACTGGAAAAATGCAGAGCAGTGGCAGGAAAAGCAACATATTATTAGCACTTTCAGTCAAAATGGGTTCCGTCAGGGCAACGCAGCTGCTACATTTAGAAAGAGCAAGCATTGCTTTCCCTGGCTGATACAATCTGTGAAGAGGAGAACCAAAATGTACCAGGTAGTAGTTAAGAATTACTTAATTCAAATTACAAAAATTCAAACTACAAAACTTAGTAAAAAACAGCTGGGTCAAAGAGCGGACAAGCAAACTCCACTTGAAAGGGTACGTTTATTGAGGAAAATTAAAAATTGGGGGACCGTGGCAAGATGGGCAGCTGAAAACGGCAAATAGAAGCAACAGAAATTAACAGAATTAGGGGGGGCAAAAGTCATTCCTTTGTTGTGGGACTCCTTGACTAAGCAGACAGCAAGTTGTGTCAGAGCGTGGCTGTGTGCCACTCCATTTTTACAGTGCTGTGCAGAAGAGACACCGCTATCCTACTCATTTGGGCCAACTCTCCTGCTAGAAGATTCTCTCAGCAACCTAATACCCGAGGCCAATTATCATGCCAAAACAACTATCCCCGTAGGATAGTAGTACCAAGCTGTTTAATTCTAGGCAGGTCCCTTACTTCCAATGAGAACATGGAGAAGGACAGAGCCACAGCCCTTTTCCCATGCCATGACAAAACTCTTGCACCTGCCTGCTGTGGCTTTTCTGAACATCCACCAGGTCACCAGCCTTGGTCGGAAAGCCCAACAAGTATATGTGTGTGGAAACTGTAGGGCAGCCAGCTCCTTACCCAGAAGCTGCCCAAGAACAAGGGGAAGGACTCAGCTGCTGTGAGCAAAAGACCAATTCATGTTCTTTTAGCCACCACCTTCGCAGTTGCTCCTGAGACCTACATGGGGAACGTGAATCGCCTCCTTTCAGCTGGGACCTTTCCTAAGCCCAGCATGACTGGCTGAATGTCCTTCAAGCAGTTCCATCTTAACCTTAAACCTTCTTTACTTTGAGGGTGGTGGAGCACTGGCACAGGCTGCCCAGAGAGGTTGTGGAGTCTCCCACTCTGGAGACATTCAAAACCCGCCTGGACGCTGTCCTGTGCAACCTGTTGTAGGTGACCCTGCTCTGGCGGGGGGGTTGGACTAGATGATCTCCAGAGGTCCCTTCCAACCCTGACGATTCTGTGATTCTGTGAGTCCTCAGGAGGAGGACGGTGGTTAGAGAAAGGTGCTCTCTTCCACTGAAACGATCCATTTAATCAGACTATGGAAAGAGGGGAGGAATAAATTACCCTAGTAGGCCAGACTGATCACACAGGGCATCGGGCACTCCTGCTGTAGAAGATGTCTTCAATTAAGAATGAAATTTAGGAAAAGATACCTTTGTAGATCCATTGACTTCACCAGGATTCCCACAGGGGACAGATAATGTTTAGCATCAGGAAGACAGAAAGAGTGGACTAGGACATCACAGCCATGTGGGTTGCAGCAATATTTATGGACGCTTCATAGATCAAAGCCACATTATACTAGGCGTTGAGCAAACAAACCACAAAGCTCACCCAGTGAGCTGCTACTTGCACATTTGCAGAAACACTGGTAAATACAGATGCCTGGGGAGAGCATTGGTAGTAACAAATCTGCAGGATAAGCAGCAGCCACAACATGCAATTGTTAGATCATAATCAAATATTTTTGCATTTATCTTAATAGAGAAAAATTTAATCATCCTTAATTTCCTTTAAATACATATCAATACAACCCTCCCTCTTGCCTTCAGTTTTCCATTTTTAGCCAGCGCTTAATGCATTCCTCTTCCCAACTTATCTTCCCTATTTTGAATCCTCTCTTTTCCTTCTCTTCCTCACCTCCTCCCTCCCCCTCCCCCCAAAAATACCTTTTTTTTTTTGAAAGTATTGTGCTAATGTTTAGAATTTTCTTTCTGGTTCCCCCCACTAATGTGCACAAGGATCTCCTCAGAGCGCAGCTCCATTTCAGAATCTGACATTATACCCTGCCTAAACCACGACACACATCACAGTCACAATAACTTGGTATTTATTTCATTGCTAAAAATACAAAATTTGTCCTATATAGCATGACAAAAGGTTTGCTCTGTTAATAAAAGAGACACTGTTGCTGTTGAATAAGCAAAGGCTTATTTTCTGACTTTAAAACTCAATATAATTAAACAGGGAGGTTAACATTGGATTCCCAAGTAACATAGCTCTGCTAATGTCAATTATTCTTTGCAAACAGAGTATGGGTTTTGATTAATGAAACAAATCAGTTCAACCTGCACCAGTGCATAAATCCATTGTACTTTAAATGACCTTGAGGTGACTGACTGCATGTTCCTTTCCCCAAAGGGTATTTTCATTCTTTTTACTTTCTTGTTTAGCCTTTTCGTAACCATGGACTGCAGAGAGTCAGTTGGAACTGTAACACCCAAAAAAAAAAAAAAGGCACACAGATGGCTTTTAGCTCATGCATCAGGACTCAGACTTCACTAAAAAAAATAATCTTCCTGGAGCAAAAGTCCTGAATGTCAAAGAAGAAAATAATGTATCCTCCAGACTAAGATGCAAAGTGGGAGGCAACACGGCACAGACAACACCTGTTCGTCCTCCTGAAGACTTCAGACTCTCCGATTATCTTCTCTGATCCTATTTCTGCTTTCCCTAGGGGTGTCAGTGCTTCTTGTGTATTAAAATCATCACAGAGCTTTAACTGCACGAATGGGCCTTGCTGCTAAAGTGCCTCTAGCAGTAGTCTGAGGTAGGTGGCTGTGTCCTGGAAACATTTTCAACATTACTCTACTGGGTAGGAAAGGGCAACATCCATTCTTTTTTTCCAAGGCTCTCAGGAGACCATAGCACTATGTTGCAGAAATTATATGTATCTTAGACACGTGGCACATCAGATATAAAAGAGGTGTTTTTACTGGAGACATTAGCATCTTCTACATCAAGCTCCCATCAAAGCAATGTCACAAAGAGGCAGAAGAGGTCCTTAATTTGATTTTTTCAACAAAGACCAAGAAAAGTCTAAAAGCCTTAAAAAACAGATTATTTTTTTCCACCAAATACTCCCATTTAATTTGGAGAGAAGAAGTTCACTTGTATTACAGGGTTTACATAGCATGAGGTTTTACAATAAGGCGAGTGCCATACCACCCATCTGCCAATCATGACTACCTGAAGAGCAATGTATACCCTGGGACTGACGTTACATAGGACACAGGGCTGATAGGATTACCTGGCTCTTTTCAAACGCATGTAACCCTTCCGAACTTTTCCACGTTTCATAAAACTGAATTTATTTGAGTTGTCCAGACAAAACAGTTCAGCAATCTTTGGAAAAGTGCTAAGGAAAACCACTCCAGCCTTGCTGCTTTCCCATTTCTCCAGGAGAAGGGAGGAGAACACTCACACTGGCACTGCATAGCCAGTGCACTGCCTTACAAATTTAATTCAGCAATACAAATTCAATTCAGCTCAGGAACGGGCCCAAGGTCATATTTCCATTTGATTAGCCAAGGCACATGGAGTTTATGCTTGCTGCAGGAAGACAGACAATGACTTGATCTGATAGTAAGGCAAGCAGTCGAAATACTAACCCCCCAATGTTTGGAACAGATCTGAAGCGCTAGTGTGAGTTCATACCGCGTCAGCACTCTACATTATGTGGCTGAGGAATTTTTGATCTAGAGACTGTGAAATCAGACTTACTGCCAAAGCACAGCCCCATATTGCACCCCTACTGCTATTGTGCTCTCAACCATCTCTTATCAATTTCTGGTTTGGAAAGCAGGGAAAGGAAGGCTTAGAGAGCCTTTGTTCAGACTTTGTTGTCCATCAGCACGTCCTCGCTGTGGGTGCCCATACACCCTAGCAATTGAGCCAGAGAACTGAGCTGTACAGTTCCTCTCAACCTCAAGAGCTCCTTGTTCAACTGAAACTATGTTTGATAGTGTCCTAAGGACTTCATTCGGAGGGAAAAACAAATGTGCACATTCACAATGCAAGTTGCGCACAAGAACCACCTCTGTTTCCTTCCACAAAATCCCAGGCAAAAACATTTTCTAGAGCACAGGGAGAGACAAATTCACCTACAGGTGACTCCACAGATGAACATGGCTCAGTCTGCTGTTCCCTCCTCCCCTCTCCAGGCTCAAATACAGTGCCAGCTGGGCTCAAAATGCTACAATGATATTTTCTTGGCAAGGCTCTTTATAACATGTTTAAGAAAACTAATTATTAGAAACACAGCCCACCTGCTGCATACGTTCTTCCTCACTCCAAAATTAGTTGGGGTATCAGACAGAAGGGAAATAACAGTAGGATCAACATTTGACTTGCAGGTAATAACAGCCTCATCAAAACCAAGGCAAATAACACTATCATGGATAATTATATGAACCTAGCATGCCCTAGTAAAAATCACAAGAACACGTGAGCCATCATCTTCCTAAAAATTTGTTTCTCATTGAAATAAAAGCATTAGACTTCTAAATGGTAGTTTAAAATAAAGGCAATAATCTGTTTCCAGCTGGTACAATCATTTAATAAAATGCCTGCTGTGTCTCCAGGAGTAATATTCTTCTTTCCTTGGCAACAAACATAATTACCCTGGTTTTGGACCACCAGTTAAGTCTGTCCCCAAAGTGTTCTCACTCTAAGTACAAGACATTCAAAAAGAATAATTTGCCATATGGAAGATAAGGAATTAAAAAAAACATCCCAAAATGTGCAAATGATTTTGGGGAAAAATCTAGCAGAAGGTTGAAGTCACTTCACAGTTATAATTATTCATCTAATGTTTTAATAATAAGAAAAAAAAGCAGTCTTGCTCTCTTCTCATCCAAATCCAAACCCCGTACTTTGTAGGTGTTAAAATTAGCACCTTCAAGCTGCAAGGAGGTAAGGAGAAGAGACAGCTTCCAAACAGCAATAGACTGGATGCAAATACTACCTGGAGCTGTAGTTAATTATCTTCCTGATGTTAATTGGCCTTGTTTGTCAACAGCCAAAGAAGAATGAAGTGCTAGGTGTTGCTGAAGGGTTAATGTAGCGCTGTCTGTAAGGCTGCTTTCTTTAAAGATATCATTTACATAATGTATAATAACTATTTCTCTTCTCCAGGCTGCAGAACAAATATTTGAGTAATAAAAATAAAAGTGATTATATTGTTGCTTTTCTTTTCCTACAGCACAAGTAAGACAAGTGAGAGGAATAAAACTGTCCACGGCAGAACTGTCCCAGTGGTATAATACGTTTTTCAACATTTTGATGAAGTAGTTTGTTTGGACAAAATAGCTGTGTGTTTATGAAACAATGTTATTTGGCACTTTAAGCCTGGAGCTGACGTGCATTGTTCCCAAGCAGTGTGATCAAATTTGAATAGTAAAAAGAACACACTTCGTTTTCCTTTTCCCTGTGTACTTTTAAAAATGAAATATAAGATAAGGAGAGATCCACCTGATGGCGTTTCTTGGAGAATCAGTCAACAGCAGCTTCATAATAGCCAGCGTGCAGTGAGGTGATCGTAACTCAAGCACCCATGCCTAACAAAGGGAACATGCAAGTACGAGGAGGATGGGAACAGCTGTAGGTACCGCAATGCAACGAGACAAGAACCTCATGAGGTTCAACAAGGCCGAGTGCAGGGTCCTGCACCTGGGTCGGGGGCAATCCCCTGTATCAACACAGGCTGGGGATGAAGGGATTGAGAGCAGCCCTGAGGAGAAGGACTTGGGGTACCGGTGGACGAAAAGCTCAACATGAGCCAGCAATGTGAGCTCGCAGCCCAGAAAGCCAACTGTATCCTGGGCTGTACTCGGGCCAGCAGGTCAAGGGAGGTGATTGTTCCCCTCTACTCCACTCTTGTGAGACCCCACCTGAAGTACCGCATCCAGCTCTGGAGTCCTCAGACTAGATTCAGACTAGACCTAAGGAAGAAATTCTTCACAATGAGGGTGGTGAAGCATTGGAACAGGTTGCCCACAGAGGTGGTAGATGCCCCATCCCTTGAAATGTTCAAGGCCAGGTTGGACGGGGCTAGTTGAAGATGTCCCTGCACATTGCAGGAAGGTTGGACTGGATGACCTTTAAAGGTCCCTTCCAACCCAACGATTTTATGATTCTGTGAAGAAATTCGTAGTCCTCAGCAAATGCATTCATCACTTCTCTAGGAGGAATGTAGCAGTCATGTAAAAGTGGTGGTAAATAAATACTTCAGGAAATTTTGTTGTGCAACAAAGAACTGTACTGTAAAGAGGCATGTATATAACAACACAAAAAAATATTCAGAAAATATATATTCTAAACCCAGCCATTTATTACTTACTACAGCTTTACTGGAAAAAAACCCAAATGTTGTCCTGCTCACCGTCAACAGTAAAGCTTTTGATTAAATAACTGGTCTGAGTTTTCATGCTCCTAGCAATCTGAGAACAGTGCCAACTTAAAAATTTGCATACATTTCCCAAAATGAGTAACACCTAGGTTGTCTCACAAGCCCCATTAGAGCCGTGTGCCTTTGCCAAAGCAGTGCTTATTCTCACAGCATGTGGGTGCTGCAGAAAGCAAAGGTTGACAGTCTGTTCCAAGTCAAGACTCACTGGAGAAAGCTAATCCCTTGCTCCACCCCTTGCAGCGCTCAGCCCCTCGGGTGGTTGCACTGGGGCTGCCCTTGCCACCTTCTTAAAGGCTAATTACAGAAACACAGAAGAGACCTACCTGAGGTGGGCTGCGCTTCCTCTAGCTGGTCCACAGCAGTGCTTGCAAGCCGCAGCTGAGAATGGCGGTACCCAAGGGCTGCGGCACCTCAGAGCTCTGGGTATATCTGTCCAGCCAAGACACGGACAGGACACTACTCCCACTGACTGAGCTTCAGCATTGAAAGTAATTTGGAGTATAGAAATTCCCTCAAAAGCCTGGGAAAGCTCACTGCAATCTCAGCTGAAGAGATATTTTCCACAGCATAACCTTTCCCCCGCAATCTCTCCCACTCCTTTTCAAAATGAACTTGTCACAGGCCTATGCCAGTTACTGTTTTGCCTTTTAACACAGACCCATACACATGCCACATTTTGCTAGATTATATAAATTCACTTCGTCTTAAAGTGAATAGTATGCAGAAACTCCAACAGACATAACATGGAATAACCTTTAATTTAAGACAGAAAGGTCAGTAAGAGCCATCAGACCCACAGTTCTGCTTATTCACAGTGACTTTGTGTTCACCAAGCCTCCTTAGAATAGAGCTGGCCAAATTGGAAATAGTAATTTGGGCACAACTAAAATATTTCATGGGAATGTATCCATTTTGTCTAAATTCAGAGGAAATTATATAAAAATGAATATTCTTACAAAGGTCAAAATGTTTCCTTTTGACATTTAAGCTCTTTAGTATAAGTGACATATGATTGGGGGGGAATCACAACCAATTGTACTTTGTACATATGAAGGGATCATTCATTTCCAAGGAGCTCCAAGTCTAAATGGACAAGAAAAATAAATGGGGATATAACATCCAAACATAGGACTAGATTGTAATACTTTCACTCACATTAAAGAATAATTTTTTATGTAAATAATCCTACTGATGTCAGGACTACCGATGAAATAAAGGACCTTATTTGCCAAAAAAAGATGATGGTCTGGCTTAACCCAATCAAGCTTAGGAAAGGAAAATATCCTGTGCAACCTGTGATTTGAATATATTTGATGGCTTTACTTGTTTGCTACTTTTAGTTTCATTGTAACCCCTAAAGATTCCACTTTGTATTTACTTTGGCCAACATCAGCCAAAAGCCTGAATTTTCATCCCTTCCTAATCTTTCACAAAGTGATGAGGTACAGCTGTTCAGATCTGTTTTCCAGAGTTTTGCTAGTCCTCCCTCTGCAAAGTCTCTTCTGAATGTGATTGAGGAGAAAGAATTGGAATTAAGTAACTTCAGGGAAACAAACTATTCTGGATAGCTACGACCCATGATCATCTTAGAGAAGGCACAATAAAAAAACAACCACTTAGTGCGAGAGGGACAGTGAAATTTAGCATTAGCAAGTAACTTTTCAGAGGTTCTGGCATCCACCAACTCTCTAATTCATCATAGGTTTAGAGCTGTTCCATAGCTTTTCACATCTGCAGATTTATCTGTTCTGCCTTTGCTAGGGTTTCCAGTCCAAGCCAGCAGCCCTTCTGGAGAATGACAGATCTCTTCCAGCAGCCTTTTTCTCTCACACTTGTACGGATTTGATGCTCGTGACAGCACCATACTTACAGTTCTAGAGACCAAGCGTCCCTCTTTATCCCACTGAACAGACAAAGCTAGCTCCAGCCTGCTCGCCTGCCTGGCCTGGAGGCGAGTGAAATCCATAACAGCAATCATCTAGTTCTTTAAAGCGTTCTGTACACTTGAATATAGTGGAAGAAACACAAGGCCACCACGTCACTACGACAACTCAAATCCTTGGCTCTGCTGGTGAGTTACCAACCAATTTCTAAATAAGTGCTGTTTGGTAAGGACTTCTGTTCAGTGGGAAGCAGGTATATACATCATCCATCTATTTCATGGGGCTCAATGGCTCTAACATGGCACACAAGCTACTGTAGCTGACATCCATCAAATTCAAACCTGGAACATATAGAGCCTTTCACATCGAAATTGCTCTTCCTCTGTTGGCCATGACTTCATACAATCAGCACTCTTTCAGGGTAAGATCCCAGCTTCATTGACATGAGGGGTGAATGGAGCAGAGATTTCACTTTTGGTGCTCAAAATCACAGCATTACCAAACACTCCGGTTTGGGGGGACCTCCCAAGATCAGCAGGCCCAGCTCCGTGCTCAGAGTGGGGCCAGCTTTGAATTAAGACCTTGGTTAGCATAAAATGTTGGCTGTACAAGAAGAAGAAAACTGGATTGCTTTGTCTTCCTAGAAGAGGCTTCCAAATTAAGGCAACTTTCTCTTCCTTTCTTCCTTCCTTCCTTCCTTCCTTCCTTCCTTCCTTCCTTCCTTCCTTCCTTCCTTCCTTCCTTCCTTCCTTCCTTCCTTCCTTCCTTCCTT
>VZSZ01005663.1:90646-191503 GCA_013398815.1 Ibidorhyncha struthersii
TTCTTCTTTCTTCTTTCTTCTTTCTTCTTTCTTCTTTCTTCTTTCTTCTTTCTTCTTTCTTCTTTCTTCTTTCTTCTCTTCTCTGTTATCTCCTTGCAGGTATAAACCTTTCACTCCAAAATCACTCATCCTCTCATTGCAGTACAGCCACCTCTTGAAACAAAATTTCGACAGTCTGTTTTTTGCACACCCTCCTGCCCCCAACACTCCTTCAGAAGCTGCTTTTTGCCTCCAGCCCTCAGCAACCGAGATCCTGCCTCTCTGCCTGCCCATGGCTGATTTCCTTTTCTGTCCCTCAGGTCCAACGCCCAGCTTCTGCCCTTCCTCCCGCCGGGTGCAGCAACATCACTGCAGAGCCTGAACTAACACCAGATTTATTAGGCTGGCCTCCGCTCCATTCCAAATTCCAGTTTTAGTATGAGCGTGTCTCATTAGTGTGCACACGTGGCCAGCTGAGAACCAAAGGAAACACAGAAATCACTCAGCACTCCCATTGACAGACATTTTAAAATTTTGCTTGAAGTATAGACATGAGGGGGAGACTAAGGTATTTTATCTGTACCTAAAGAAATCAGTGGCAAAATTTGCCACCTCTAATCTATGCAGCATACAGGTCTGTTATCTACTGCAAAATGCAAGATAAAACAAACAGCCCCCAGCAGAAACACTGTGAAGAAACCCTCCAGTCAAATGTGTCATGAGTAATACAGCAAGAAAAGTTTTTCCCCAGATGAGGGGAAGGACAGAAGTGTAGAAAACAGAGGTTAAGCTTCCTTTTTTTGGGAATGGTTCACTGTGGTTTTAAAGAACAAAAAAATGCGGTGTGTCAGCCACTGGCAGAGGAAAATGGTAAGTTATACTATTTTCAGCTATAGATCTAAACCTTTGTTTAGTTTGGCTTCTTCCCTAATCAGGTTACTCCTTAACCTCCTGTCCTCAGCAACGCTACTCCCTCCTCCTTTACCACTAGACAGCGAGGCACTTAAAGCAGAAGACATCCTTGAGGGGTGTGTGCGTGTGTGTGTGTGTGTCACACATTATAGCTCAGAAACAACAGTTCACTTAGAAGATACCTGAAGCTCATGTTGAGTCCCGCCTCCTGCGTGCGCTTGAGGAATCTCCTCTGATAGTGTTAGGCTGCCTGTATATATTACACGAAGTCCTGGGGTTTGCTCATAAGGGCTGCAGGGTAAGGTCATATTTACGCTAACTGAATTGTGAATACTGATTCCACTTACGCTATCACTACACGTCCCAGAAATTAGCACCTCTGAATTCTTGTATTCACAAGCCTGGCAAGCATATTTTGGGGAAAATATTTCTGTTTGTACCACACACACAAAATTTGCTGTCCGTGGAAATTACAGACAATTTCAGCCTCAAGGCTAAACAAACCAACCTCTTTGTAGGAAAATAAAAGGGAGAATATTCAACATCGGAAATATTACTGAAAATGACCATTCGCTTGTGCTCTTCCCTGTCACACACACTCTCCTCTGGCTTTAACCATGTGCTTAGATATCGATGACACAAAAGGGAAAATTCCTGCTGCTTCTTTTGCATGTCAGTAGCATTAGTAACATCAGTCTCATCACTGTCTATAAACTTGTCTCGCTGATGACAGCAGATGCCAGTTTTATACAAGCATTCAATTAACATTTTACATACCACAAAGCCCTTAGGTTATTTTTTAACGTAATATACACACACATTCTCTATAAATTATTTTATCTGCTTTTATGGTTGTTTTTGAGCTATCTGTATCTCACAAGCAAGGAACCAGTGCTACAAATTAGCCATGTGTAAACACAGTGACCTCCACAAAAGGACTTTAACATTAAAAATACTTCTGTTGCCACATTTAGCTCCTGGTGTTCAGCTTTCCTGTGGAGCCCTTCTCCTCTCCAAGATGCACGCCCTGCTTCAGGCCTTGGCTTTGAAGACAAGCCTCCAACCCTCTGGGAATAAACCTAAAAGTCTCAGAGTAATGGGTACCTGGGGGTGACCACACCTCCACTGTTCCTACAGGAACTTGCTTTGAGACTTTCAGTGATATCGAAGGGACGGCTCAGTTCTGCACAGCAGGTTTAGCTCTTCCAGTAACAGATCACCTCCTAAATCAGGGGTCCCACTTCCCCGGCCTCACACCCCAGCATCCCGCTCCTGGTGCTGAGCAAACTTCTGAAGAGACCTTCAAACGGCGAGTCTTTTCCTGCTGGTGTAACTAACTCCCTGCACTGGCTCACTGTGGAAGCAAAGGGAGGTAGCAAGGTAATAGCCTCTTTGAAGGCACTAAGCCTTTCGACTGGTTTAATGTTATTCATAAAGTGCACCCTGAGCCTTTGTGGACTTACTCCTTTTCCCCCAGTCAAGGTCTCCGGCCCAGGAGCCCTCTACCGAGCCCAGCCCTGCACTGCTAAGAGGTGGGCAGTGCTAGCACAGGAGGGGTTTTATGCTTGTTTTTCCTGAAGTGTAATTCTAGGTTTTACAACAGGGAAGACATTTATTCTTCATATCCAGGCAGAAGAAAAGAAGAAATTAATAAAAGGAAGGGTACAGTACATCTTTCTTTCTTCCCCTTTTTTTTTTTTTAATAACCAGTGGATGACAGACTTATTTAGGCAGATGCTTACCACTCTCAGTACCTGTGACCCTTCTCTTTTCTCATTCACTTCATCCACTCAGTTCAGTATCTAGATCGCAGTTTGGAGGCTTTGCACATTGACCGTTTGCTCCAGTCTCTTCTCAATCTGTTGCTTACTCCTTTTCTTTAACCTAAGCTTCTCCTGTGCCATTCTTCCCGCTAGGACTGGTTTCCTCAGCTGTCTCTGCAGCATGCTCTGGTGGCATCCAGGAGACACACCACCATCCGCCCACGGTGGCAAAGACATGAAGGGGCCTCCACTGCTCCATCAACAGATTAAACCTCAGGAACGGCCTGTCCCCCCTGTGGGACCTCCATGAAAGGCTCCACATAACTGGCATTCCAGACAACTCGCATTTGAGACTGCCTCCCACAGAGCCTTCTGTGAGTCAGCTTTGTGTGGTGAACGCTGGAAATGGGGCAAGGCCTGCAGCAAGGCAGCCATGCAGTCTGCACAGGACTGCAGTTGCAGTTTCAGATAGGCAACTTGCAATGTTGCAATTTATCTATCCGTCTGAAAAATTCCCAACCAGTTCTAGTTTGGCGGTATTTTTCAGGCAGAAATAGGATCTCTTTGGGAGGGAAAAGCTGTCAACAGAATACATACAGGCTGGATTCCAACGATGGATAAAAAAAAGATAGCTTTCACAAGACCAGGAAAGGTAATTCTCCAAGCTGGAGGTGTTCCTTCAGAACAAGACATCTCACATTGTCTTTGGGAAGGAAGCCATGATGCTGATGGATGCGCATCATTGAAAAGTAGGGGGACATGACCTCATCGCCAGTTGAATGAGAAGAAGGATGTCTTGAACATCAGAAAGGATGGGGTGAAAGACACCATTAATACCACCACCATGGGCCACAACCTTAAGCCACCAAAGTTGAGCCTGGCACATCATTTACCTCCTTTACCTATCCTTTACCACAAACACAACTTGAGTAAACGGAGGACATGGTTGAACTTGCTGAAGTCATAGACTATGGCTGCATCCACAATGTGGGGAACAGGGAATACATCTGTTGATCAGACAGATCGCTACACCTATAGTGCAGCAGGGGCTATTGCATGGGAAAAAGGATGCCAGCCAGAAAGGTAGATGCTGGAGGGCTGATGATACAGAGCTCATGCAATCAGCACTAGGGTGTATAAATAATCCATGATGATCAGAAAGACTTTAGAGTCTGACAGAAAAAAAATCACAATGGTTATTAATAATTGAGGCCATTCTCAAAGTGCCCTGGAGCACTATGTGTATTCCCTCAAGGACCGTGACAAAGTGTGGCAGTGATCCTGTCCTGCACATCTAAAGCAGTGACTAGCCGATTATCTGCGAGAGACCCGTGCTGGCGCCGGGGTTATCAAGTCAAGTCCCAAAGATAAGGCGGCCGACTGGTCCTGCAGCAACTGCTGAGAGGCTGCCGCTCGCTGTGGTGTGTGTTTGCCTTTCCGCCTGTCTCCCGCTTCTCCTTTTCACCCGGAGCTGCCCCAGCATGCTGGCACAGCTGAAGGGCGACAGGCGGGATGTTGCGGGTGTAGCACGCAGGCGGTGCGGGCAAGGTACCAGGCGGCGCCAGCATCGCCGCCGAGTGCCAGGGGCACCCCATGCAGCGTACAGCGTGGGTGGCCCTGGGTGCTGCCAGGGGCCTTGGTAGCTCCTTGAATGGACATACACGGGGCAACAAGCAGGGGGTAACTGGCACGGTGTGACCGAGAGGGGCAGCGTGGCCACGTTCACACATTTCCCATAGCCGTGCATCTTTGCTGGCTCAGTTCAGGAAGAGACCCCCATCTCTTCGTTCGCTCAGTCAGTCTCCCCGCTCAGCCCAGCTCTCTAAATATGCCTATTCCATAAACACTCACTGACGTAGTGCAGTGGGAAGGGCACATCCCAGCCTGTCACAACTAACAGGTAGTACATGACACAAAATGAGGTCTGAAGTCCAGACTTGGCTGGAATCTGCAGGACAACTAACATCTTTATATGACACCCAAACTAAGTTTTCCTCTTTTCTGCCACCCTTTATTAATTTTTCTCTGTTTTTTCTGCTTTACTTGTACATTTTTTCAAGACAGAGACAGTGTTTTTTTACCACAGAGGGCCATCGTTATTTCAACAATTAGTTTTTCCCCGTGTGCCCTAACAGCCTCTCACAGCACTGTCATTATCACAACCGCAACAGCATCTCAGCACCCACGTACAGACATTGTATACTAACAGACTTAATGGTCTTAACTACCAAAAAGACAAAGGTTTCCCCACCCACCCACCTTTTTTTACTATTTGTTCCATTTGCTATCCAAATGTCAGCGTTCATTGTCTGCAAAATGACTGTTGAACCAATGATTACGGTGCGGCGTATTTCCTTTGAGTGACAGTGCCTGCACAATGACTTTTCTCCAACACGCTCGGCAGTGAGCATTAAATATTCTTGGCATGTAGCCTGAATAACAACACACATACTGAGACCTGCCAGCATTGGAAAGTCCCTAAGTCCCAGGAGCCAGCCAAATTGCCAGCTATTCTTAAAATTTTCTCACCACTCCACCCAGTTTCTTGGGTCTTCCCACCCACTACAATCTTACAACTGCCTTTGTGGAGCTTCGTAAAACTTCCCGAGACAGTTTCGGATGAGTGGAGAGCGCTTAAACTCCCCCTTGAATTGACTGACTTCACATGCCAACAGTGCTTCCTTTGACTTCAGAGGGAGGCTCGACCAGGTACAGTTTTGCCTCTCTTTAGTACGACTCAGGACTCTTCCCAAATTAGTTTGCCTCTGAGGCAGGGGGATGGAAAATATGATGTTTAAGAAAAAGACAGCAGAAAGCACTCCTGTAACCCACTTAACCCCTCTTTTAAACCAGGGTATGAAGGCAAGTCCTGTGAGATGCTGAGCATTATTAAATTCCATTAAGTATAGATGAGATGAAGGCACTTGTACTAAAGACTACAGCCTCAGTACTTCTCACTGCTAAGCCCAAGTTTATGCCAGTGGTGGAAAAACACAGAAGGGATAATATCACCTATTTCTGAGCACAGATCACCCTTTTAAAAGCTCACGCAACATTGCTCTCTGAACAACAAAGAGGGTTTACAAGCATGAACCACAATGCCCTTTTCACCAAGGACTCTAAGTATGATGAGAAACGGGGGAAACAACCACATGGGAAATGAGAAAGCCCCTCTTCTGGCATTTCCAACTAAAAGGAAAGCAGGAGGTATGAAAAACCTTCACATACTTTTCACTTTGGCTTTCCACCCACAGTGGTTAGGATCAGCTTTGAAGAACCACCAAAGTTTTTGATCAAAGTTTTCTGGATAAGACAACTTGGCCCATTAGTGTAGAATGGCATTTTTTTTTTAAATTAAAGGTGTGGGTTTTCCTTAAACAGATGCCTGTAAAGGCATCTAACTCCTGAAGGCTTGAGCATCCTTGTTTAACCAGTTTTAGTCAAGTGAGTCAGTTCCATGATAGAGCTTGCTAAGAAAAATGCAGCTCATTTGCTCTTTCTCTCACAAGTTTCTCTCCACTGTTTCCTCGCTCACCTACTATTATATTTAGGACTGATCTGAGTTAGGAACTCTAACAGGGGCTTTATATTAATCACCAAGAAAGACTGCTATGTTGCCCATTTCTATTTTAGACCTTTGGCTCCAACCCCAGGCTTTCAGCTCTTGCAGCGAGCAATGCCAGACTTTTGTTTTTCTGTTAGCTTTTCTTTTTCATAGGTGCCTAAGAAGCATTTGCAAAACATTTCAAGCAGCTGCTCATGCAAAACATATTCCCTAGCTACTCTGTGTGTATAATTTCAACTGCCTGACTACAATGCTTATAACTGCGTTTGTATCTGTATATAACTTGAACATCTACACCTGAAAAAACCTCTCTCAAAATCAAACAAGCAACCAGACATCATCAGGCTATCTTCCAAGCAGCTTTGCAGCACAGTTTCCATAATGGCTCATGTACGCAGGCAGATGTAGATCTTTATTGGTTTACTATCTGATTGAAATATAATGCTTTTTCAAAAATGACTGCTCACAGGTAAAGAGCCATAGCCACCTAAACTCTCATTCAGTCTTGGTTTATACTAGGTGGTGTTTTGAGCGCGCTGTCAAAAGTACCAGATCTACTTTCCTCCTCCAACACTTAATGGATTATTAATCACACTTATCTAAAAGGAGTTCCAGTCACAAGTCATTATTTCAGCAGAAATATTGAAGCAACTGGGTGTTGATCGACATATTTCTTTTAAGGTTCAGTCATTAAGGTTAAGTTAAGGAAACAGATTTCTTCTTGCAATCTTCATGAATATGATGGAAAACTACCCATGGAGCTTCTCTGTAAAGCAGTGGCAAGAATCATTTAAAAAACAGTCAGGGCTTGGAAGGCAATCAGGTTGAAACACAGCAATCAAGTCGAAAAAAAAATTCAAAAGCCAACAGTGTAAATTTTAGAAACAAAACACCTCAAATATTAGTGAAGCGATGAAGAAGTCATGGTACCATACTGATTCAAACTACTGGGCACATTTTGGAAGTGGAACACATTTTTGTAGTAAATTGATCAAACTTATGTTGTATTACCAGGACTAAAAACCAGCATTTTGTGGAGACCATTCCCATTAGCTACCTGCCCGTCGCTTATGCTGCAGCACTGCACTTGCAGCATCTCCACAGCTCTCTGTCACCTTCCCAACTGAGGTAAGATTGTCTAAAGCTATTAAAAAAAACCCCAAACTGCCTAACAACTCTCCCAAATGTATTTCCATATTAGTACAAGCAATCTATTTAGAAATGTAATATTCTTAAAATAAGCCAATTATCATGTGACTTCTACAGTGGCATTTTCCTGGGAGAGGTCTCTCTCTGGGGAAGACCTGAGCAGGTTTGGTCAAGTGGACTTGCTTTCTAGGAAGGACTCTTCCAAACATCTGGCCTTCGAAAAGCTTGGAAGGCTTGCGCGAAGCCAGGGCATTACGGACTCGCATACCACTGACGTGGAAAAATGGACCTCACGGCAATGCGTGCTAGAGAAATGGCTATTGTATGCACTGATGCATTTCAATGTAGTCTTTGAAAAACAAAAGGGCAAAACCGTTCTTTTTTGCAGTTTTCAGTTTAGTGGCCATTAGTCTCCTTTTAATAATCACATCACAGATGTTTTCAGACCCATAGATAGAGTACATAAACAGTGTCACAAAGTGTGCAACACTAACTTCTCTTGAAATAGTGCTATTACTGTAGTGAGACAGGAGTTCAGGAAACTTGATGACCATTTCTGCAAGAGAAGATGGACACAATCTTCCTTACAGAAAGATACAAATCTAAAGCAACTCACTACCCATAACTCTAAGAGCCTGTGAACATAAAGGACAAGAGATTCTTGCTCACATTAAATAAAAAATAAGGAATGTTAAATTTACAAGCAAGGTCACCTTGTCCCTGTTCAAGTTCTTTGTAAGTAATACAATGTGAAAAGAAAGTATGAGACCTTAGAGTCACTTATCCTCTGGCTCTGTTTTTCTCTAATTGATTAAATGGGTGAAAAGCAGGAGCTCGGGGCCCACAGATCAGCATCAGCACAATGCATTTCATAAGTGCTCTGTGAGGACGACTCCAAAAGCCAATCCCAGCGTACTTATTAAAGAGGGCTTCTGATGTAGCCCCTTATAGCAAAACCCTGCTGGATGCCCCAAATTACTCAGTTACACCTCATTAAATTATACCATTTGTTTGTTGCCAGCATATCCTCCACGCAGCCCAATGGCTTTGTAACCAAAGCTGCTGGAAACCTGTTTAATTGCTCAATTGGTTTTTTTTAAACTTCTTAAGCAATGGCTGGAATACTGTAATTTGTTAGAAAAGACACAGAGGATATATTAAAACAGAAGAAGAGGAAAAAAAAACCCCAACAGACAAACACAAATCAGAAAATCAATGCTGTTACATTAAGGTTTTTACTAGGTTTCTTTCAGCTACGTTTGCTTTCATGTTCTTGACCAAAGAGCTCTCGGGTAAGGAAACATTCATAAGTTGCTTCCTGAACAAGTCTCCTCAATCACTTTGCTGCCTCTGCAATTCAAACACTTAGAGAATTCTTTCTAAGGGCAGCAGCAGCATTAGCAGAGCAACTGGGGTGGTCTTGTTACTTTAAACCTCTTTGAAAATTCACAGCCTGCAATCATCTCACATGCCAGTGTCCACTCTGGCTTGGAGGCAGAGGAAAAAAACTTTCGAGAGGCCTATTAAATAAACCTTGTTTTCACAACAGTAAAATCCCTAATAGTTTTGATTCACTGAAGCAGTGCTCCCAAATAACTCCCTTTGTTTTCAATCACTTTTATAACTGTCTCAAACTAAAAAGCCAGACCAGAATACCTGTCTGTGTGTGTACACACATATAAATTACCTCAACAGACTGATTTTTTAGGACTTCTTGTCAGCACGGAGCAATTCTTTATTTTTTATGTTTCAAGAAAATTTATTTGACTCCAAAGCCAGGTTTGAATCTATTTGCTCCTCCACACTTAACAGCACTCCTTTGTTAGCATTTCTCTATTACTGGGAAAACATACATCACTTAACGAAAAACACAGACGATGTGGGCCTCGGAGTCGTGCTGCTGCAGATCCATTATCAGCCAGACACTCCTTCTGTGTTTATTCCAGTTGAGAGGGGGAAAAATAATCTCCAGTTCCTCTTCACTGCAAACTCCAAAGATATTTTTCCTATATAAAAAAAGGAAGTTTAGGGCCAAAAGGAAAATTATTGAAAATGGATGGGCACTGAACACAATGCATTCCATTCAGCTTCTGTTCTAATGCTGATCAATCTCCAGCTGAAACATTAAACACTAAACCCGCTAGGTGCAAAGGGATTTTGAAAGACCCCTCTTCAGGGATGGAAATAATTATCTCCTAAGCTTTAGGTTCCAAGGGCTTAGAAGTGGGACTGTACAAAGAACTAATTAAATTAGAAATGGCACCAGAGCATGGTCTCCTGAAAAGGTGAATTTGTGGGCTGCAGTGCATTGCTAGGAAAGAACATGCACTGCTTGTGCAAAGATAAAAGAGCACGCTGGAAAGTGATAGATTTGTGTTCTCAGCCCTCAAAACCACCAGTCTTGGAAACATGCTTGCTGGACACATAGAAGTAAAATGCTAGTATGAGAAAGCCTAATTTTATGGGGTCAGGTAATCCTGTGGAAGGAATACAGAGGAAACACCAGGAGACAGCCTTCCCCAAAAGGTTGTACAAAGCAGCTGGACAACAGGGGATCTAAAAGACCTCGCTTTGCTGGGTTACAGCTAGCTCTTCTGAATCTCTCTTTCCCACTTTCCAGGGTCCCATCTGGTAGATCAGCACTAATGAGACATTCAGATAGCTGGGCAAACATTGTTACAAAACTAAAAAGTACATTTTAAACATAGGGAAAGGGGAAAAAAAGGAAAAATATAGATGTTCAGTGGAATGCTTTTCACAACCTCTTTCAACACCAGGTAGTACTCAGTAAAAATTACGATCTAAAAGACCAGTAATAGCTTCTTTTATATCCTTACATGTATATATGCACGCAACGTATGTGATTTACTGCAGCACCTATGTAATGAAGTAATAAGTGAACAAATCCAATTCCATTTCACAAAATGGGCCAGATCCTTAGTCGAGACAGCACAGGATCATTTCCACAGCGTTCAGTATCAGTCCTCTCTGCCATGTTCTTCAGATCCACTGCTCTTGTTAAGCTTGACAGGCAGAAGGAAAGAAGCTTCCACTTCTCTCATCAGCACAATTAATCATCGTGCTGCTTAAGTCAATGAAAGCGAACGAAAAAATGGGTCAGGAACTACTCGCCATAAACTCACTAAAGATCAGTCAGCTATCCTTAGTAAATATCTAATAGGAGGAAGCAGGGAAGGAAACGGAAATTGGAAAGGGACTTGAGGCTCCTGTGGACTTCCACGATAAATTACAGAGGTGCATGGCTTAACCAACTTTTCATAGAAAGTGTTCGCACATTTGTGTACAATTAGACTTTTAACTATAGGCTATGTCAAAATTACAGTGTTTAAGTAGAAAGCAGTGTCAAATGTGCTTGAAAATTCTGGGGGAAAAAACACTGCAGATCGTTACACATCTATGCAATGAGGTATATATTCATGTGATATTTATCTAAGTTTTCTAGTTAAAAATAAAGAAAGAATAAGAGAAGGAGCGTGTTTGTGCTGGAGACAAAAGCATTTCAAGTATGAATCTGCATGGAGCCAGAGGTTAGAAGAAAAGGAGTGTCAGCATCAATCAATTTACTTTCCAGTTAGGTGAAGTCCCAAAGTCAAATTTAACTGGAAGTCAATAAATTTCACTTCCATCGAAACAGTCCGGGCCACAGCAGTTGTGTAAAATCACACACTGGGCATACAACCATAACAGATGCAAATAGCAATTTGCTATCATCAGCTGGAGAGCAGCCATGACTTACAGCCTGAAACATGCAAAACAATTTTATCTTCAAGGCTTCACAGAAAGGCGTAGTATAGCAGGAAAAGCAACTAATAAGAACAGGGAGCTATAGCTATGCAGTCTTGTATATCCTTTTGCAGTGTGGCTCGATTTTTTTCTCTATAGCAAAGCTTTGCCACAGATCGAATGGGAACAACATTATTGAAATAAACGGTGTTCATCACAGGAACTCGATTTATTCCCTGTCCTGTACCAAAAAAGCCCACTGTCTGAACACTAACTGGTGTCTGTCGTTCGTCTGTACGCACCTGCTTTCTGACCATTTTACAGTGAATGACATTTATGCAGTTATTTACCTCATTATCAAAACAGACTTCCAGAATCTCAGGGGTCATCAAAAGTTTGCAGGAAGTGAGTAAGTAAAATTGTTTGACTGAGTCAGACTGCCAGCTCTCCGCCCAGTCAAGGTCAAATAGCTGTGGGGTTGTGTGTGGCCCGGTGGTTGTGTCTTCTTTTCATCTATGCTTTGGTGGAAACATTTTTCTTTGCTGGGAGAAAACCCACAAACAACATGTTCTGTCCCTATTACCTGACATGATGTTAAAATAAAAAAAAAAAAAGTAAATACAGGTATGTACAAAGGATGGGCACAAGATCCTGGACACATAACGAGGTTTTGACAAGGTACCACTAATAGTTCACGACGAGACAGAATTGTAACTCTGACCTTTTAGCTGAAACAAAAGGCGAAAGAATCTTTAGGACAGCACAACCACTGCCTCCTCTGAAAATGAGAAGCACTGATTATTATCCTAGCCTAGGGGGGAAAACTGCAATTCAAAAATTGCTTGTTCTTGTCACAGTAAATCTTCAACGCTTTTAATGAAAGTTTCTTTCCTTCATGAAGTATTTCTTGGTAAAAACAGGACAGCACATTAATACAGGGCTTTAGACATCCTTAAAGTCAGCTTTAACTGGGGCAATTCCCTCCAGTGAATGGAAAGATGACATTTGTCTTCACTGCCTGGTTGGAATGCTAAACTGAAAGCAGGGCTGAAATGTCAAGGTAAAATAATGCTAATAATTATTCTGAATGCTATATTCCCCTTGACCTTGGAATTTAAGAGGCTGAGATGAAGGCCTTTTGTCGAAAGTCAGGAAGTCATCTGGAGACTTCATTGACATTTATGATTAATACAATCTGGCAACATTAGGGGAGGAGATACAAAATATGCTATTAGTTTCCAGCACAAGGGTAATTTCATCTTATATTGTTGTGGGATCTACAGATAAAGAGTACAAAACAACACACCACCTGTAATATTACTGCTAATGTTTTTAGGTAAAAACATGAACAAGCTTAATGCAATAACCATAATCTCTATAAAATAAAATTCAAGCACCGCCACAAAAGAGAAGAAGATATTCTCCATTTCAAACAAGTAACGATTTCTCGTAGGACACAAAAAATAGGGCACAAAGCCCCCAATCCAATTGCTTCACTATTATGTCTTGTTATCACAGAAGATTTTCCACTTCATTTGCAACTTAGCACTAGAATGATAACTCTGTGGGGTGAAGATTTTATATATTAGTGTCCTGAAGCGACTCTTACAGCCTTTATTTGCACCTCACATGTGACAGAAAATGCCTCTCCCGCGGATGGCAAATGCAAGGCAGGGAAAGCATTAAGTCCTTTCTGGTCAGTGTCAGAGGAGACTCAGTACACTCAGCTCCCATAAAAAACAGTGGAAGGGGGCAGTGCTCCTTTGTACTCCTCTTTTGATTCGATCATACTCCAGGCAAACAAAATGCTTCGATTGTGGACAAAAGGAAGAATGAAGGCAAGTAATTGTTAACATCTTTGCTGGCATCTGCAGAGTTAACCCTTGCCACAAGTTCCGTTTCCTAAGGTTTCAAGAAGGAGATCGTTTACTGACACCCCAGGCTTGACAAGTTACTCTCTTTTTAAAATCTCTCGTGAAATTTGACCATTTGAAGTTTATACACGTAGGTACATTTGAGGATATAACCCTATTGAAGATGCTGGCAAAAAAAGGTCTCAGACGAACATGCCGTAAAAATGACACGCAGTAGTGAAAGCATGGCTCATTCTCTGTCCCGATTCAATGGTGGACCTTAACTGCTGGGCTTGGAAATAAAATAAGAGGGGGAAAGTAAGGCAACCCAAGCATTCACAGTGAAAATGTAATTTTCTTAAGTTAGTTTGGTACCAAAATAATTTGAAGCAGTGGAGGATACTTCACTTTGGAGCCTGCCTACCGGGCATGTGAAAAACAACGCATTTTCTCCAGCTATGTTTTTAATTGTAGTCCGTACAAATCTTAAATAGGTATTTGCATAATGAACTCCTGCAGCTCATAAAGCCCATTATAGACTATTGACTAAATGGCAGAACTTTTAAAGATGGTCCAGATAATGATTCCAGTCCCTAGATGAAGTGTTTATAGATTTTTAGCTTATTAAATGCTCCATGTGAGTATTCTAAGCCACATCTGAAAAATCACATTAATAAATTTTATTAACGGCAGTTTGTAATTATTCCAGCATATCGACGACTTTTCCATCTGATGTATCCTCTCTCTGTTAGACATCTTTATTAACTCCTTTTGCAAAATGCATTTCTCTCTCAAAATTTGCTATTCAACTCGTGAATTTTCGATAAATGCAAACAAGATGAGGGCACAGAAATGGTAAGCGTGCTCCAATTTGTGAAAACTGAATTCATATTTTGACTTATGAATTCAGTAAATATTGTACAGACGTTCCAAAAGGGATAGCGATACATTGCCTAAATAAAGTAGGCCAGATTTTTTAAAATGAGGGAAAACATAGAGTGCTACATGACTGTTCAATTTTACTACTCCGTTACTGTTACTCATATGTACATGAAGCAGCTATCTGCATATGCCAATACAGCGGCAGACACTAAACCAGCCATCTGTATACTCTATATCCTATTTACATAAGAAATATAGTAATTACCTATTTATTCTCTAGGAATATTTGCATGGTTTTCCACATTCTTTTCTAAAATATTCCTGCATAAACTCAGCACGTAACTGGATGAGTGTTTTAGTGTATACAGGCCAGAGTTTGTAACTTAAGATCTGCATTGAAATATCAATGCTATCGGGATTTCTCCAATGGAGGACTGATCTCTCCAAGGACAGGTACTTCTGCAGTCACGGAGCCACTCAAGAATTAGGCATGAGCTGCAGCGCTACCACGTGCTCCCCCTTCCAGCACTGGCAGCCCGAGGGTTTGGAGTACAGAAGAGGCCAACTGCACCTTCACACTTCATTCTCCAGGAAACCGAGTGAGATCACAGGAGGATGAAAGGATGAGATTAACCGGAGCTGCCCAGAATGGGCTGCAAAAGTCATTAAGCATAGAAAAGAAGTTGGCTGGTAAAACACATGAACTCCTGAGTGAAACGGTCCACCTGGCCCAGTCTGTTGGACATGTAAGACTCCTGGAAGCTGCTGCCAGACTGTTTTCTAGCCTCTCTCGGTTGGAAAATGGCCAAAGCAAGGCTTTACAAGAGATGGCTCTGCCCATAAGATACTAAAAGCCACAGACCTGCGCATTTTTCCCCTGTGACAGTTCCTGCAGCAGCAGGGACCACCACTGGGATGGGAGCATTGATCTCTTCCCCAGCCAGGTAGCGTTTTGAACACCCTTGTGTGCCTTGAGCAGCCAGCACACCACAGCTTGGAAACACTTGGAGTTTCAAGCAAGACTAAAGGGCAGACATTTGAGTCAATAACCGGTGCACTAACTCAATCGTTGGCCAGATCAAAATTGCTCTGGGAGGCTGAGCAGGAAGCTGGGTGAGGAAGGTAGTGCAGGTTTAGTGACAAGAGCCTGCCTTCCTCAATTACTGCTGGAAGCAGTGGCTAAAGATCCCCATCATCTCCAATTCAAATGTTTTGCGATTCTCACATAAGGGCATCTTACATGTAAATAGTTGCAATACAGAGAGAACAGTGTCATGGCTACAGACTTTTATCAAGCATCTGCAAGTATATTTTGACACAAAATGAACATGGGCTTAATCTGTGTTTTTGTGCAAAAATCGTTAGTGAAGCGATGTGACTGTGACAGTTTGCAGGGATGGGAGAGGTAGATGGGAGTAAGAGGTTAAGGTCACAGAATCACAGATTATTCGTGTGGGACAAATACATTGGCTGGGATTCAATTCTGAGACAGTGAGGTTATGTGACAGAAGAGGATGAGGGACACCTCCTCATGAATATACAATAAAGGCAGGAGTCCCTGGGCCAGTCACCCCACGTGGTATCTGTGGCTGCTGCCACCTATGGATGCTATGGGTACATTTGGCCACTGCTGGTTGCAGTAATTGAAGAAATTAAGATTGAGGACTCCAGGCTTGAATTTACAGAGGTAGATGCTTCAACAGCTCCCTAAGTAATTTCCTCACAAGGCTTAAAACAGAGGCAGGAGGAGGGGGAACAAAAAGCACTGGTAGAGCGCTTCAGAGCACAGCAAGAGCTGGGCATCACCTCCTCCACTGCTGCTGCTGACTTCTCCACAGCAGTAATATTTTGCTGCATGTGATGAAATAGTTCATGGATTTAGCCGAGTTCCTTTGGTTGGGGGACAATCTAGATAAAATGAGAACTATAACAACATTTGGTATAGTCACTCTACCGAGAAATTTTTAAGCACCGACTTTACTGCTGAAGGCGTCATTCAGACATTTTTTTCCTGGATGAATCTTACTGAGTTTCCAAACAGCACGCAGGGCCACACTGTTGTTAAAAAGCCCATGTACTTGTTTCACGGAGGCTAAAACCACCTCATATCCTCAACAAAAGAGCACTAAGCAAGTCAGTGAGACACCCTGGAAGTGGAGCTTGAATTCTCTGCTCACAATCCTGTACTCTAATAGATACAGGACATTTCTTCAGCCAGGAACACAACCTTGGGGACCCATGGCTAAACACCTGCAAATTCGATGCTGACACCAGTGTGAAGATTAGTTAAGAAACACTTGTGTTGAAAGGCACCTGCAGCTAGTCAGCCACATCTTGCTTTAACACCTCTGGCTAAAACAGAAAATAACATTTATACACAAAAAGTCAGGGTTACAGAAATGGAAGTTTCTTCAGTGCAATCAGTGCCAGAGCACGCAGAAAAGTAAACCCCCCCACAAATAATTTAATAAAAAATGCCAACAAAGGTATTAAACTCTAAGGAAATGTAGGCTGGGGTTTCTGAAAGATGCTGCATGCTTCTACGAGTTCCCTAAACCATATCTTTCCTGGAGGCAAAAACCTGAAACCATTAAAAATATATGAAAACGAAAACAATGCCTGGAGGGCTTCCCAAACACCCATGCCCTCCAAAGTGTCCTCACTGCCGCTCCTCGACTGACAAAACCTGAATCTTCACCAGTTCTCCTGGGAACTTCCAAGTTCTTCTCTGCTTAGGCTCTGGCACGGGTTACAACGCCCCAGATGGCAACGGGGCTTTACCCATGTGCGTCTGACAGGGTTCAGTGCTTCTGTTTCTTCCCTCTGTTCTTCTAACAAAGAGCAAGCACCACAGTATTGTCTGTCTGAACTGTAAGAACAGGACAAAACTTAAAGGAAAAAGAGTTTTAGAGCGATAAATGTTGTCTCTATACAACTCTTCTACCTATTCCCTATGAAAAGAGTTCAGGAGGTTCAGGCTCCTCAGACCTTTCAGTAAGGTTTTTACATAAGGAAACAGCTTCCTAGCAACTCCTTTGCCCTGATCTGAAAGACATTTAAAATTCTTTATAGTCCTTCTGCTTTCCAGTAAAACCAAAACAAGCTGTTTAACTTCATTGCAGCCTGACAGTTAATAGCTCCTGTATTGTCTCTTAATCACACTGAAATGTCTGTTGAAGGATGTATCATTGTTTTAACTTCCTGCTAGCTTTTTTCTTACACAGCCTGCCATTAAACGGAATTAACTGTATTCATATTGTAACCGTAATTTACAACTTTTTAAAGAGACATGGCACAGATCTTTAAAATCATAAGTGGCCCACAAAGAAGGTGAATGAAAGGTTATTCTGCGTCTCTCAGAAACGGAACAGGGGGAGCATCAGTGGAAAAGGCAGATCAGAGTTTCAAAGCCAAGAGGAGGGGATGCTTCTCCACACAGTGTGTCGAGACAGTTACTGCACCCTCCTTGCTACATTATGTTAAAATTTACCAGGCTCAGAAAAATCAGGAAAATTAAGGGAACAGAATTTACACAAAGACCCGCTTTGGCTCAGAAAGGCCTCAAACCCCAAGTCACTGTAGGCTGGGAAAATATTGTTGTGAAATATTGCTGCATACGTGCCCTGCTTATACTCTTGTCTCTCAGTGCTCGCTACTGCCCACCCCTCCTGTCACCCGGTCCTGTTCCCTGGGGCGTCGCATTGCTGGGTCAAGGCATAGAGCAAGCTCCAAGCCCACCTCCCACTTGACATCATGTCCTCATATTGAAGATATGTGTGGCATAAAAATGACAAGAATGGATGCTACACTTGGTTTTAGCTAAGGAGGGATGTGGAGACAAGACAGCAAGGTACTGTAAGCCGGCATGGCACTTCCTACAGTCTCATTATGGTGCTATTCCAAGCCCTGTCTGTGTCTCCATGGAGAAAACCAAGGAGTTCACACAACACGAACAAGCCCCCGTTCTATATTGACATCATTACCAGTGTGAGATACGAATGAGTGGAAGAAATACGTGTCTTCATTTTTTCCCCCACATTTTAAAGTGTGTAAGATCATATTTTCTCTTTTGGTGATTCCTTTCTTGATTTGCTAAATTTTGTTTCCATCCTAACTACTAATCTATTTTACTTCTTTTCCTTATTTTTCCCTTGGTTCTACAACATTGCAACACACCCTCCCGTTCCCTCAATGAATCTCTCTTGATTGTTATAAACATAGCTTTCCCAGAGCTCCTTCAATCTTAGACTCTCCTCAGATCAGAGTATGAATATATTGGGCCCTTTGACATCTACATGAGACTTGTATTGTACCAATCTGATTTTATAACTCAGAAGTTTTAATCAGAGAAAAATAAGTGCCTTATCCAAAGACTGTGCTATATCTCGAGGAGAAGAAAAGCAGGCCTTAAACTGCTTGTCCTATGCTCTATCTATAACATATTGCTGCATCCTTCAAACTCGAACCCACAGAAAAATCCTTCTATTATTTTTAGTCTGAAAGCAGTTTCCTTCATCCCCTTTCCTTAACTGAATGATGCTAAATCATTCTAGGTTCCTGAACAAAGGGAAGAGGCTTAACCAGTGTATCACATCCTTTTTGGAAAAAATATTTAAAAAACCCTACCATTCACCAACTGCTTGGTGAAATATTATATATATCCTAACACCATGGATCAAAGCAATAAAAGGCAGGAAATCTTTCATTCGTATACTCACAAATGCTCCTATATTCTAGGCTGAAACAAATGGTCAGCAAAGATGAGATGCAGGAGAGATCTGAGGCATCTTCACTACACACCAATGATGTTGTGAGCCACAGGCAGCCGAACCTGCAACCTCCGTACACTGCAATCCGCCTTCTAGAAATTACATCATTTAGCTCCGTGCCCTGTGAAACTTCTCATGCCAAAAATGTGCCAATAATATTAGTTCACTTCATCTTTTTCATACCAGACAGTACACAGGGCATCAACTTTGTACCAGATATTTGCCTGTAAATATCCCCTTGATGTTCCTTTTTTTTTGAGATTTTTCTCAACCAGACTGAGTCGGAACGATCTGCAGATGGTGGTTACCTTTAGATAAATCCTGATAGGTACCAGATATCCCCAGTCACTGTGCCATTTTCATTAAATGAGAGAAGACAAACATTCAATTTAAAAGAAAACTAATAACTTTTGAGAAAAAGGGAAGGGCTTGATGAGATGATACCATACTATAAGCTTTTGTTGTGGGCAAACAGAATCCTAGTTCAAAGTAATTATCTCATCAAGTTCCACCTCATTAGGATTGAAACTAGACATCATAATGAATAGTGGACTAATAATTTACCAATGCGAACTTGGTTTTAGTCCAGCTTGCTATCTTTTTTTGCAATATATTTGCTGGTTTCAGCTCATCACCCCCACCTTCACCGGACAAGACGACACACCTCTTCATTTTCTATTCATCATAAGCCTATGGGTGAATTAGTAAATTAGCTGAAATTTCCTTTCCCAGTGCCAGAGGGGCACTGGGAAATTTGCATGAACTCCCTTTCCAGGACATGGCGTGTGGAGAAAAGGGAGAAGCAGGAATTGTCAGAGCAAGTTCAGTTTTGCCCCCTGGACCTTCTGCATTTTTGTGGAGGAGGGCAGAATGTATCAACACACCCTCTCTTCCACTCCAAAAAGATAGCGCTATGACGATAAGTGGGAGATCACTTCATAAATTAAAGGTGGCTACAAAATATTTTGGGACATTAAGTACTATCTGCGGCACGACAGCTCTGTCGTAGATGGGAAATGACAGTGTAGAGATGAAGGAGACATTAGTCATGCTGCCACTCAGAGGATTAAATTTTCTTATCCTTCTCCCCACTGTGATTTTTATTTTTACCCCTGCACCTGCCCTCTAGATATTCGATAACCTGAACATGAAAGAGAAGAACCTTTTTGACATTAAAGCTGAAATCCTCCTGCTTTGTCATGCATTCAAATGGGAATCAGACCAACTGAATCCTGACCTACTTATCAGACTGCAACTCCTGCTGGAAAGTATCAATAAAAAGGCCCTCTGGGAGGTTATTCAGACTGGTCATGGTTATTATGGGAACTGTGAAAGAGAGAGTAGCTATCCTAACAAAAATTCATTTTTATATAGTCTTACTTCTTAAATATCCACCTATCCAAAGTGTGAAAACTTTTCATTGCAGTTTTCCTATAGAATAACCTTCCAGGTCGACTTCCAGTGACAATAAGTAAGTCTGCTTCATTAATCAGACTAGAGCACTTAATGGACCACTTAAGAGGAATTGTTTCTCTGAGGGTGGCCAAGGGTCTTCACTGGCAGTAAACACAAAACGGTTGAAGGTCCGCACAGTATCCTATCCTGTTTACCATACACCTTAAAGTGATTATACGCTTTTTAAAAAAATATTTGTAGCCCACATAAGGTAAAGTAAAATAATCCCACTGGAGCTTTCACTAAAAACTTTCTGAAGCAAAAGATAAAAACCTCACAGCTTCAGTCCAGCACAGGTGCCACGGGTCGCACAGCGGGCGGCTCCACACTTGCTCCTCGGCGTGCGCGCTTCTGCCCAGCCTTCTCCGGCAGTAGGCACAGGGCAGGAGTTTCCAGCCTCCCCGCGAAGGGCCGAGCACCTGGCCTGTTTCTGCCTTTTTAAAATGAGCCCCAACTGAGAAGTCTCTGTCCTACGTTACATTTTTGGCAATTTCTTCAGGGTGAAGCAAGTTGTTCCTCCCTGCAGGCCACTAATCCCTCCCTGGGCTGACTTAATATGAAGGATAAACACTTCACCAGAGAGGCCCATGATGAGTTGCATGTGAAGGTCATGTTACCTTCTGCCATCCTTTCCCTCTCCCAGTTTTCCTATGAGTCTATGTATCCTTTTGAATCTGAGGTCATCTCTGTGGTGGTGCCAACTGTTATTACAAACGCAAACCGTTTTAAAAGTGCGTCTGCACACACACCTATGTATTTTTTTCTCTCTCTCTCTGCATATTCTGAAAACAAAACATAAATTAAAACTAGTCTCTTCATTTTAACAAAGAGCCAGATTCAGGCAGTTGAACATACTGAGGGATCAAAAGAAAAAAAGAAAGGAATAAATCTCTCTCCACTTTTGAAATCTAGCCCAAGGGCAGCAATCACCGAGTTAAATTCTCTGGTCTGCGTTATGTAGAAGGTCAAACTACATGGCTGTAATGGTCCCTCTTGGCCTTAAATACCTATGAAAAAATATGGCACAGCTTTGCCTTTGCAGCAGATAGGAGGACGTTTGCTTTACCCCTTGTGTTGGGAACCTGTGCCTGAAATCCGCCAGAGCAACAGATATTTTTATTAGTAATTTCAGATTAAAAATATTAAGCACAGCAGGCAAGAAATTCACAGAATCATTCAGTGCTGTTTTTAAAGCCCTTGTCTATGATCTCATCGTTGCTACTAAAGCCGATGCTGTTTCCATGGCATTTCTGATTAACTGCTGACCCAGCTTCTAAACCGTTTAATTTTTTATTAATATAAATTGAAATATATTTGTGATTTAAACCCTTTTCACCCATTTATGCTAACTAGAGCTTATTTAGAGGAAGTATCCTTCAATTTATTAGCTAAGGGCACTGTACGTGCCTCTAAGGCACAATACAGCTTCCACAGCAGGAAGCCCATCCTTCGTTCTTTGTACAACACAGGTAATGTCCTACACACCCCAGCTTCTCGGTGCCTCACCACACACATGTTGTGTCAGCAAAACAGGCTTAACTGAAAATGTCCCAGTAGCATCTACTGTTATCTATTTTACCTTATAATTAAAATGGTAATTTTATGTTCTGTCCACAGGACTGTGGGATCTAGAAACAAAGAAGGTTTTGGCAGAAAATCCAAATCCAGCATATTTTCTTCCAGCAGGGCTCTGGTGGCACGAACCAGCGCTGCTGGCTTGTGATTTGGCAACATGATTTCTTGATTTTGAGTGATTTCAAATACACATTACCTAAAGATTTATCAGCATTTTATCAAAGATTTATAATTTTGCACCTAATTTTAAACATCCTCCTCCACTGCGCTCTGCCCCAGAGGCACGAGCATACCACATAAAGGTAGAACTAGTCAAATAGCAAGAGAAAATACCACAAGACCATACATAAACCACAAATATAAAAGATTTTTGTGCTCGGGGAAAAGGGGGAGAAGTAGAAGTGATAAGACCTGCACAGGGGCCAATAGTTAGTTTAAAACATTTCTGCCTTTCCTTTGAATTTTTATAAGTGGGAAACAATATCCAAAGCAGGCAGGCATGGGCTGTGTTATTTGAGCAACACTATTTAAATGCTATCACTCTTTCAAGCAATATATTGCAGCACAAGGTATTGGAAGACATTCCAGTGGTATAGTATCATCTTGAAAGAGATACTCAAATGTATTTTTTGCCCGGAACTTGGAAGATAACATATGAGTGGCTATTAACGTATTCACTCTTAGGTCAAAATTCTTTCAGGGAGGGGATACACCACTTTGAGCATCTAATAATGATGTCTTTGCATGAGTTTTACTTTTTGGTTATATGTATCTCCTCGCTGCTCTTTGTGAAATAAAGCTGATGATTGGGGCAGATCTTGAAGTGATTTAACACTTCATCTAGCAGTATTGCCAACTCCTGGCGTTCAAATATCGTGAGTCAGTCTCTCTAAAATCATAAGATTTTATTAAATGTAAAAGGTAATTACACTGCGGGTTTGTATTTTTTTTGTTAATTCACTTTAAAAGAAAGGAAAGAACTCTTATGTAGACACTTCGGCAGTGTTTCCAAGTATTTCTTGGCAACCACAAGTCAAAGAAATGTGCTTCAAGAAAATGCAAGCTAAGATCCTCATACATTTAGGTGATAGGTACCAGGACTTGGTGAAAAAGATTCTGAAGTCATCCAAGCTTGCAAGGAAATATGATGCAGTTACAGAAGGGAATAACTACAAAACTCAGCTCCTCTAACATGCCTCGTCTAGCAAAGAATTCAATTTCGTCTTCTCTTATCCTGGCTAAGCAAACCCCCAAACTCATCCCACAGGTTATGGCACTCTGTCCCCATACAAACACCCACAGTGCTGAAATTCAAGCTAACGGGGATGTGCCTGACTTGCTCTTCAGAAAGCCCACTCCCCTTGTTAAAATAGATTTTGTAACAATTTCTGGGAATTAGGGGTAAAACTGCAAGTGCCCAAAACCTAAACCCAACAGAACTGCAGCAGCAATGCCAGCCCAAGCTTCCCCGACCACCGTGAAGTACAACCTTTTTTTTTTTTGAGCAAAACGATTGGAGTTGCCGATGCAGGTTGGCTAAAACAGCCACTTAGACTGAGCAGAGGAAGTAAAGAGCCTGTCAGTCTTGCAGCTGACAGGCCCCGATGGCCATAGGTGAGGACAATACAGTACATTAAAAATGACCAATGAGCACCAGGCTAGTCAATGACGCTTCTAAACTGCTTATTAAGGATGCCATAGCAGCCTTCCCAAATGAAAAGTGCAGCGCATCGGTGCACAGAGAGCATCTCCTTCTTTTTTTTTTATTTTTTTTTTTAAATACTTACAGAATTTTCTAAAGAGCCCTTGCTGAAATACTCTTTTTTTTTTTTCCTACTTCTATTTATTTTAAACAAGTTTCAGTAGTTGAAAAGACAGGATAAAACCAAAAATTAACTCCTATCAGATAGGAGCAATTATAGACTACAGTTTTGGTTTTTTTTTTATTGTGGTGGGTTGGTAGGTTATTTTAATTATAAGTCTGATTGACTCAGAGGTCAGCAAACAGCCTGTTCTCATGGTGATACTAGGTTTGGGTTTTGTTTTTTTTTTTTTTTTTTAAGAAAACTGCACAGTGGGGGGGGGACTTCCCCCCTCACAGATTTGTTCCACAATCCACCAACAGTAACTGGTGGCTGGTGCAGAATTTTTCAATACATCTAGCAGACGCTGTGCCTGTGAGCAGGACTGACTTACTAGTCCTCCTTGGCACGAAGAGGCAGGGTGTGCAAATGCATTTTGAAGACTGTAATGGCATCAGCATGTTAAGAATAATTTTTTATTTCTCTCTGAATTATGAACTAAGGAATCAGGGGAGGAAGTAAGGCTACCCTTACTTCCTCAGGTAATGGAAGGATCTGGATAACACCACGTTGAGACTCAGAGGAACTAATCACGGTCTATTCTGCTCTCTTGAGAAGAAGACTACAACATCGAGTCACCTTTCTCACAACATGAAGTCATATCTTTCTGATGTCAGAAGAACAGGGAATCTCTGGAGGATCAAATATGCCTTAACTAAGTCTACTGTAGGTGGACTTCTCCTGGGGAAACATGACCAGGAGTACAGCCGTAACCACTTCCTCAGTGCCATACCACTGAAGTAAACAGGTGAAAAACTGTTCTCTGTAGGAAACCTCGGCATTACCGTTGTGAGGTCTCCATTTCATAAGGGAGCTAAATGAAATGCAGGGATGATGATCGGACAGGCCATTATAGCATGGGGAAGTCATCTTCACAACACCATTCAATAAGTTTTACTGACTACAGTGTAAGAACGATTATGAAAAAAAAAGTCAGTAAATCTTAAGGAAAAAAAGGAAGGCAGCTTTTCTTAACTATCATTTTCAGAAATCTGAAAGTGAACCACAAACCACTGCTTCAGGCCAGCTAACAGGCTGGAGGGGTAGGTGGGGAAAGCAGAAAATACCTGCCCCAGTTTCACAGTCAGAGACAGCCTCAGCTTTCACTGACAAAGAAACGTACATCAAATCTAGTGCCAGAGATGAGGAGAGAGAAATTGGAAGCACAGATCTTAAATAATCCAAACCCTAATAATGACAAATCAAAAAGGAAAATGTTTATTTTTAATCCTATTTTCTTGGGATTATCTTAGGAAAGATACCATCACATCCAAGCAAGTTAGTTTTGAACACAGAGCACTGGCCACAATGTTAATTTAAAAAATAATGAGGAAGGAACAAATGTAAATTTTTCATAAGATTGTGCGTTGTGTTTCTTGTATACTCACGACTGCATCCGTTTCCCAGATCAAGATGGGCATTTGGTCTCCACACTAGCTGAATCCCTGATTTGTAAAGTGCGAAAGAAAGTTTGGTGAGGACCAAATGGATTCCTGTTGGCGTCCACCTTAACACCGCCCAAAAGTGCTGGGGAAAATGCTGAATCCTTGTGTCCCCAGTGCAGTGATGCCCCGTGTATGAGCACCACGTGTATGCATCACTTGCCAGGGACAGGCTCTACAACCACTACAACCATGGTACTCCGTGCAGTGTTCCTGTTAATGTCCTTCTATTTGTTAATTTGATTTGGCCTCACTTTCAGAGTGTAAATGAAGGGCTTTGGCTGTATAAAGCCCATTTTTTCTTCCAGGCCTGCTCCTGTTCCCCACGTCCCCTTCCTCCCTGTTTTTTGATATTTATAACTGCAACAGTCATCTACAGTTGCATAAGCGTATAAAGCAGGGTGTCTTTCTGGGTTTTCATGCACCTACCCGCATGAAGTGACCACATCAGTAATTACCTCATTGTTTAGTCAAAATGCAGAGAACAGAGATTGCTTTTGCAACCTTGCTACTGCAGAATGCCTTAAGACAGTATAAAAGGATGCATACCAGTAAAACGTGTTTTCCAGAAAATGAAACCGTTTTCCTTGCATATGCCTTGCAAGAGCTTTATCTCCTCCTCCATTTAGCAAAACTCACTAGAGGATAAGCATTTTGTCACTTACTGTTTTAACTTATGTTGAAATATTGCATGGTTCTCACCTTGAGAATAAAAAATATTTTTGGTCAGATAAAAAAAAAGTTTACCGTTTTTCTTTCTCAGTGGCTTTTTTAAGATATGAAGAGGCCTAACCTTTTGCGCTCACATTTCTGCCCAGTATGGCTGCAAAGAACATACAGGCTCTGATTTCTAACTTGTTTACACATATTTAACAGAGAAGAAAACGGAGGAGGCAGAAGTGAAAAAATGATTTTCCACGGTCACAAAAGGCGGTCATAGAAGCACAGCTGGGTGTCGGATCAGGATCTCTTGGCAGCCAGCCACGGAAGATGCACAACAGAGAAAAAACATTTCCTGTAAGGAAGCGTTTGATTTTCAAAGTTGCGTGAAATGTTCACAAGAAAACCATGTAAATGCCCACTGGATGGGGGGCGGGGACAGGGGGGAAATGGAAGCCCTCTCTTGTTTCACCAAAAGATTTGCTCGTCACAAGCATTGCCAGCTAGCCTGAGGCGATGTTCATGTTTTGTATCAAAACCAAGCAAAAATTAATTCTCTAGCAGTTTCGATGTGATTTTGCTTTGAAGTTCATTTCAGTGCGACACTAGTCAAACTCCACGGATAGCGCAGGATTTTAGTTCATACAGAAAGAAGGCAAGATTTTCCCGAGCCTCTGCAAAAGAGAAGGACTACTTTTTCTGAAGCGCCAGCGAGCACAGTGGTGCTGCAGATACACACTCACACTGCACATAGCTGCGAGGGCTAAAGACGTTACAGCTGCTCTTCCTCTCCCACACCACGGCTGTTTGCCACCACCCCAGTGCCAGGATTTACTGGCCCAAAGGCACCCCAGCGGGTCCGCGCGTGCCCCCCAGTCTGCAACAGTGCACACCCAGCCCAGCCAGTTTAAGAGACCAATAAAGTAGTTTGAGAAAATCTGATGAATCTGTGCTGAAATAGATGGAGTGCTCCCACCAGCCTTTCCATCAGTACAGCGGTGGGGCCAGCTGCCGAGTCCTTAACAGCACTAGTTACATCTGGCAGTGCTGTGTGCTCACAGGTATCTCTCCCAATACACAGCCGAGCTAGAGGTGTCCTTCAGGTGACGTTACCAAAACTCGCACCCTCAGGTTTCAGCATAAGCTATGTCAGGTAGGAGCAGAGAGAGATGTGATCTCTTCGTAGTGTGGATGTAAAGACACCGGCCGCTCTGCTTTTCTTCTGGGGAGGGTGACGGTTTTACTGAATTATTACCATGCAATTCTTTGCTTTTACAGGTGCACTCCTGCCGCATAAGTATTTATTACTGAAGTGTGTAGGAGCCCTTTTCACAGACCACATTCCCCTTGTGCTATATGCTGTAGCTGGCCAGAACAGCCTGACAGTCCCGATCTCAAAGTGTTCACGACCTGAGCGCAAAATGTTGGGGTGGTATGGCCAGGGAAGGGAGCAAAATAACACAATGTCAGCCAACACATCAGCCATGCACAGTCTTTTAAGAGGTAATGCGGAAAGGAAGAGTCTTATGAACGGATGCTAACAACCAAATGAAGCTGCTTTGCAGAGCTTCACAGGATGTTCCTTACAAGCATGAAGAACGTTTAAAAACGGAATGAGCGCTCAGAGGAGGCCAGGACTGTGTGTGTTATTAGAGGTGCAAGCTAACTCTTCAGTACTGAGGAGATGATGATAGGTCCCTACCTATCAAGAAGACAAGCCCTGATAAGGCTTGAAGTAAAAACAAGTAGCTTAAGTTTCTAGAGTAAGGCGATGGGAAACCACAAAGAACAGACAACATGGTTAAATGTAAGCGTTGGGAAAGTTATCTTTGCTGGAGCACTGGGGACGGGTAGGGTACATCTGTCAGATTTATGACAGGGTGAGTACGGTGATTGATCCATAAGATAACAAGAGCTGAAGTTATAACAGCAAAGTTGTAGTTGTCTGGGTAGAGATAAAAGGATGTATTACATAGATGGCATGCAAAATGAACTTAGGAGACCGGATTATACATGGAAAGGCACGTCAAAAAGAGTGAGGCTAAAAGAGGAGGAGGTACTTCAGATCCAGATCTTTCCTAATGAGGAAGGTGCATGGTACTCTTCTTGTAAAAATGATAATGTGCCTTAGTCATGCAGGAGTTGCTGTGGCCGGCCCACTTGAACACAAAAGAGCCAGTGCCAAAGGAGTTCTGTGGCTCTCGGGCTGAACAGCACGCTCTGGCTTCACTGCCCACAGGCATGAAAGAAGGATAGGGCAGGGAATATCATGAAATACCAGAGTAGAGACAGTGGCACATGGAGGGGCCATGAAGGAAAGAAGGTCAATAACCCTGTTACGGACAGTATGAGTAGAGAGTTGTAGAGGAGAGGTGTGGAGGATAAGCAAAGGAAGGCAGGAAGATTGCTCGCTTGCCCTTATGAACATTTTGCGGAGCTACACGCAAAGGACCCGGTCAAAGGGGCCAGTGTCTGAAAGACTGTCAGTAGCAATAAAAATGCTTTGCCTGTATAATGCAATTGTAGTCCTACACCTGGTAAAGTGCTCCTAATGAAAGCTTAACTTAACCTCTCTGTTTAAGACTGTATCTATCCCAGCACACCTTTGCTGATACAGAAATCCCAATACACAGCACAGCATACTGTAGGATGAATGCTGCAATAAAGGCAAAGTTGCATCTCTTATCAACTCAGTACTGCCCCTTCCCACGCCAGTCTTTCTCACGTAAAACCAACACACACCCTGGTAAAAACAGAGTGCTCCTCAAAGTTTTTTTCCACTTTCTGGGTATTAGTACAGCGGTGTCAGCCAGAAGCGGTACCGTCACAGCCCTGTTCGCATCAGCATCGCTCTGTCTCAGGTTTCGCCGCGGCTTACCTCAATTGCGCTGATGCCCTTGCCTTCCCACACCTCTGTTGCCACGGCGGCATGGCCAGGCTATGCACCGAGAGGGAAAACGCAGGCCCTGCCACGTCTCGTTGCCTTCACAGACATCCTTGGTCCTGGCTGTGTTATCGCCAGCTCCATCGTACGTGTCCCAGCCACGCGGCTCTGTGCCTGGAGACCAGGCTTGTAGGCCCCTGTGGGCGCTATATACCTCGGGAGTTCATTAGTGCTGTGATTAATCAGGACGCTATGCACATGGTAGTCAGCCACATCAATATTAAGCTGAATTCTGGGGACTTGGTTCTCTGCTTTAAGAAACAGGTCTTCCAGCAATTTCTCCTCCTCTGCTCCACTGCTGTTCCTGTTTTCCAAAGCTCCCCGCCCCATGCTTACTTCAGCATGATCCCAGCTAGAGAAAACAGAAAAGGGAAAACAACAACTTCAATGACTAAATAGTTTGGATACAAAAGAAAGAGGTTGCACAAGATTTTACTTTCCTTTTGGTTAAAAAAAAAAAAAAAAAAAAAAAANTTTTCACCTCTTAGAAGAGTTATCTCTTGATAAAACTGAATCCACACTACTCTTGGATAGAGCACAGGCACACCTGAGTTATCTGCACCTTGGCTCATGTTTCCCCAGCAGCCAGAACCCCATTCCCCCAAGTTCTCCTGCTACCTCCTGCAGCAAAATGGCACCAGATGACACCTGGTTATGCCCAAACTCCGACTTCTGCCGTGAGGATGAGGAATGGAGTACAGTGCCAAAGGCACTGTGCTTATGTAGGACAGGAGATCTTTCTTTTGATCGCCTTGTAGTTTTGCTGGGGTGTGAAACAGAAATCTGCCCATGCCTGTTCTGCTTCCTGCTGTTGGGAGGCTGCTCAATAATTCAGTTATCTCTCCCCGAAGGAAGCTGGGCTGGCCTGCTGCTTGCTCAAGCCAGTTACTGCTGCTCAGCAATGAAGTCTGAAGTGCCACAGACTTCCAGGGGCCCCTTTGGCACCAGCTCTTTTGTATTGCAGTGGCCAGCAGCAGCTCCTTAACTCTTCGGCAGCCAAAGCTCATTATCATTTTTACATAATTAAACAGTGCTGCTCGTTCTCCTCATTAGATTATCACAGCAAATTGATGGTTATTTGAAGGAACTGCCACAATAGGAGAGAAAACATTGGCAACAGATAAAACAAAAGGATGCACGCAAAGCTCTTTAATTAAACTCCGTGAAGGGATATGAATTCTAGCAGAGATTTTAGTTACCCTGCTGAGCCTCTTTCTGATTAGCTACAATGCATCTGCTGGCTTTCCTAGCATCCATCTGTACTGCTAAAGAGAAATTTATTCTGGCTACAGAAGACGACCTCAAAGACGTCAGTTGTGGATAGTCTAATAGTTTATGTATGTTGACAAAGTGGTTTTGAGTTCTTCTTGATGTGTTGACATGAGGAACCATCCCCTTTCCATATAACAATGTGCTTAATATGCACACACACACACATTTGTATGTATGCACACACAAATAACAATGAGAGGCTAACATGAAAGCCAAAAGAGGCTGGAAAATTGCGAGGGAAAGGATTCTTTCTCCAAGTTGCCAACACTTCTTATCACCACAATTGCTTTTTCTTTTGGCATGCATCATATGTTCCCCTCAGCCCTCTCCTTCCCTTCAGCATCCAGGTGCAGAAGCTACAGTGAAGGCTAACGGGTGGGACAAGAAAAAAAGGTCATGGGATATATACTGTAAGGTATATTAATCATAAGTTAGACTGTTACTTTGAAGTATGCTTTTCTTAAAAAAAAAGGAAAAAAAAGGAAAAAAAAAGAAAAAAGAGAAAAAGCATAAGAATTGAAAACAGACCTGTCACGGAGCATTTGTAAGAGGCAGTGCCACGAAACCCTTTGGGGCTTTCCATTCAGGTCATAAGGGATCTGGTTAAAATCGCATTGGTCCTTAATCCACAGGTAATTGACAGCACAGCTCGCAATGACTCGGTATGGTATACTGCCGCAGTGCTCATTACTACTGCAGACTAATCAGTATATTTTTAGTCACGTGCACCCTGTTGGCTCTACACAGCCTATTGAGACAATACACAATTTGCACGTTTATCATAATTAATTACCTGCTGACATACTAAAAGCCATTACCATCTAGTGTCCAATTCAGAGGAATGTATTTGATGGAGTGCGGCCAGACTATATGATGCACACATACAGCCTCAAAACACGAGAAACAGTCATTCCCTGTGCTAAATGCTAGGCGGTACAGCTTTTTTTCCTCAGAGCCCCAGGAACTTGGGTGGATGAAAGACCTCTTCCTCATGCCTTATGGAGCTCTGAAAACATCCCAAGTTCTGCCTAATTTATACAACCCACTCCTCAGGGTCTCCCTCGGTTGCCAATGTCCTACTGTGAAGGCTCCATTAAATCTTTTATTTATTTGTCCATAGAGGCCACTGAAGAATGTCACAAGGTATTTCCTTTTCCAAAGTAGATTAAGCTAAACATGAATGAGGCCCTAACATTATTCTGGACAAGGGCATGCACTCATATTTTGCCAGACTACTGACAGTCTGCAGGGAGTAAGTATTCCCAGGCCTGATTTCCGACCACCTTGAGCGCAAGTAGGTGCAGATTTGTTACACTCATGACTTGGCAGTCATGCTTTGCAATGTCAAGATGCAAATGAACACAAAGTTCAAAACACTGTGGAAAGTACCATACCAATTGTCCCTGCATGTACCTCAGCCTCTGCTGTCCCACTGAGCAAGCTGAAGTCTAAGATCAGATTTTTTTTTTTAAGTTGCAACTGAATAGTAATTAAAAATGGAGAGTTGCAGCACAGTGCTGACAGCGTGATTTCATTTTAGCATTAAACAGTAGGTTTGCTGGTAACTCAGACGACTGTCCACCTACAAAAACTCTCTTTAGCCCAATCATCCCTAAGGATGTCTGTCCTGAACTGTGTCCAAAAAAAAAAAAGCTGAACAAGAGATTCTGGCCACTAACAAGTACCACCAGAAAGGACCAATATTTTCCCATTATGAAAATACAACTCAAGAGGATCTCTATTTCTTAGTAATCACATGCAATTCTTATTACAAAACTAAAGTTGGTTTTGCATTTGACTCAGTCTGGGTAGAAAGCGCAGTCCTCAGCTGTAAAGCTGGTAATGCTCCGCTGACTCAAAAACTAGCAATACAGTTCAGGTATTCTACACAGCCAACAACTCCATCTCACCCCCAGATGCCTCAAGTGCATTCAAGGTATGTTTTCAACACTTGTCTCCCTTGCAGCTTCTGTCTCCAACTTCTTTCTTATCCTTTAAGTTACTTAATTCTGGACACCTCCTGCCTCGTTAGGTATAAAAGTCCAACATCTGAAGGAGGGATTTAGGCACTATTACTGTAAATACGTGGAAGCCAGTACGATGACATTACTTGTATTTACTTAGCAGTGTTACTGTGTAGCATCCGAAGCCTGTTGACACCGATAAGCACTGCATTTTGCAAAATGCTGTAAAAGCAAGCAGCGAGAAAGTTTCTGTTGTCGACAGCTAATTCTTTTAAACTTAGAAACTGATAAGCTAAGTGGTACATCTCCAGGTCACAGCAACCTTCTACAGCAGCGTGAACTATGAGGATAATTTTTCTCACATCAAGCAGTTCGAGGAAAATGAATCTGTTTCTTTATCTATTTTCAGCATTATGAAACCATCGTATAGAAATAAGCCAATAAATGTACGTAGCCCACAAACATGCTAGTAATCTGGAACAGCTGAAGTACTTGATAAAAGCACCTGATGACTTATGCATAACGTAAGTAATACACTTTCCATTATAAGCTTTAAAAATCCAGCCTTATTGCTGAAACAGATAATGGTGTAGATGACGTACATGACCAGTGGCCCAGGCCTTCCTCTTGGACAAATCTCTTACTGTTGTTGAATATTACAAAATCCCATGAGCTGTGAAGGACATGAATTGTCCCTGGGACCTGAGATTCTGTGGGATGCTGTTAACAAGCTAAATACATTAGGTTTTGCAAACTCTGAAAAGTGGGATTGCAATGTATTAGCCCGAGAGGATTTTCCAGAAGGAGGTTTGAGAGTTGCACTGCAGCGGGGTCTGAAGAAGAGGTCGACCCTGTTGTCCTGCTTGGTTACATATCTTTCCAAGAGTGAAAGGAAGGGAAAAAGGAGTTCAGAGATTATATGATATGGATAGTTTCTTCCAGCTACAGCATGTCAGGTCTGAGTACTTTAGCTAGGTGAAAGACTGTCTAAAGGAGCACTTTTGGGAGGCTTGTTCAGTAAATTGTTTTTCCATGTCTTTCTGAAGAAGAGTTCCTAGTACTTCTTAAAAGTTGGCATGGAAGTCCCCAGGTACATTGATACATTCAGTATGTACAGCTACAAGAGCTATGGAAGGCTTTTTTCTATAGAAATTTGAGTACCTGAGGCAATAACTGCTCTCTAGTTTGGAAACTACGCAGACACTTTTGTCTGTGTTTACTCCTAAGGGAAAGTAATGTGACCATCATAAGGCTGTGAGTTACATTGATTTTAAAAGATATTGCTTTGATTTAACTGAAAAGTGAGTAGGAAAATTCTTCCTTCTGGAAATCTAGTTCTTAGCTGATTATTTATGTGTTGATATTCGTTCTTTCCAAGTAAACAAAGCAATAAGCTCTTCTTATGAGCCAAGTGAATCAACATTAGTGGAATGAAAATCATTCTCTTATATAACTGTTTTTCCCCTACCTCCGGGCCCTTAAAAAATGGCCAGAAAACCCACCTTAGAAAAAAAATCTGGCTGCAGTGACCTTATAAATTAAAAACAAAAAAAAGGTGTGTTAAAATGACAGGGAGAGAAGGATTTAATCTTTCATTGAAAAAAAAAAGGTACGCACAAGGTTTTGAACATCTCTTAGAAAAAATCCTATACTCCAGTGGACATTTGCAAAGAAAAATTATGAAAGCATGCCCTAACTGTCTGGCGGGCAAAAGAAATATGAAATCCACAGATGTATCAAAAAATATGGATAAAATTATATTTAAAAAAAAATAATTTTGCTTGCAGTCCTGGTGCTGCCTTAGTATTCCAGGAATGTAGTTAATATAGGAATCCTTGAGTCAGATAAATCCAACTTCAAAATAAAGAGGGAAGCAGACCCTTACATCACTTTGCTATATTGGAATTAAATGAACCCATTCAGTCCTGCCTTCAAGATCATCTCATTCTAACACCGATCTCCAGCAGTAACTGCTGTCTGTAGGGTCTCACGCTAAGTGCAGACATCGGCAAGTCACTAAAACTCACGCAGCTGAAAGGAGAAACCAAACAGCCAGCACAACAACGAAGCCTGTTTGTCAGTGATTTTTCATCGTCTGCAATGTAAGAGTCAATAATGGTCCCAGGTATTGGTGAAATGCCATTTCTAGTAGACACAACTGAAGGGGGAATTCACACTGCACGAGACGCAGGACAACAGCAGTCCTCCTGCTCCTAAGACTTGGGGGGGCGGGAGAAGAATTGTCCTTCCAAAACCTTACAAGATTAGACGGCACCCTAAGATGCCAAACTTCTTACCATAGCTCTAGCCCAATTCTGTGACAGCTAATTACAAAGGACACTGCACAGTGGAAGCCGTCTGCGTAACCTAGGACCAGCACAACGCTTTGTATCTCCTGTACGTGGTCAGAGCAACAGGCAGTGGTACAACACACACCAGGAAGAATTTTTTTTTCTTTTTTATTAGGAATGTGAGTAATTTAGGAGTTTGCCAAAAGTCCACGATCACTGATCTTCTGTGAAGAACTGTTTCAGCCTAATGCATTAACAATGCCAATGGCAGCCAAAGCAAAGATCACCAGCTCACCAGCACTGTTGTCATCTTCTGTAACACCTGACCAGCCTGCTGGCTACTATATTAGCCCTTATATCTAAGGTAACTCCTGTTTTTAAAAGGCAAATAAACATCATCGTCTTTATAGCACTAAAACTTAAAAATCTATATGCCACTCTACAGCTTACCTTCAGCCCCACGTTAGGCCCAAATTCTCCCAAACTCCCGAAGAGTTGTGATCCCCTGGAAAGCCTTCACAGCCCAGCTTCACCCAGTCCCACCCCGAGCCTCAGACGTTCGCAGTCTCCCAGCGCGCTATTTCCACACCCAGGCGACACCAGGTCACCTCCAACACACGTGCGTTGTGTCAGGCATAGCTACGTAACTGCGCTTCTGTAGAATTTGCTCAAGTAAATGATAGGAAGCTTATGGCAGCATTAGGATTTTAGGCTGGCCGTGGAGGGAAAAATGATACCTTACCTGGCATAAAGCCTACTGGTAGAAAGTTAACTCCTCGACATATTTTGAACTAGTAGAGTGAGTGAGTTTACACAAGCTCAGTGCTTTGTGTTTTTACTGTACCACCAAAACATGGTCAGAGAGTACACGAATCTTATCGGTACTGACTCTTTATCTTCAAAATCTTCTACGTGTATTTGATCCAAGTTCTTTAAGCACCCACTCAGTGCGTGCAAACCTGACCTCCCAGGACCGGTGGTATTTACACACCACAGAAACAATGGAGCCATTTGTCTCGCAAGCAGGCCTGGGCGCAGGGGGGACAGTTCTCTCCCCCGCTGGCCCCAACTGGGGCATTTGTTTCAAGAAATTGAAATGACTGAATTTCAGAGCCTTAGAACAAGACAGAGTATTGCTTCTTTAACCTTATTTTCCTCTTGTTAAACTCACTCAAGCCTTCTCAAGCCACTGGCTACAGAATGAACAGAAGAAAGACAAAAATATACCGGAATACACATACATGTACTTTTAGATGACTGCAAGCTAATCCATGGGAAAGACTTACAAAACATGTACTGTTAGAAATAGTAGGATGCTTCATTACTGATGATAAACAGCTTTTTTTTTCTCTGCTGTTTTGCAATTTAAATGTCTAGTCACTTGCTTTCTATATACTTTGTAAGCAGTGGAGAGAAGGCCAAGCAAAGACCATTTCTATTCTCACACATTTCCATTAAGCTCTCACTAAAAGTCACTGTTTTCCTAAATTGCTCCCAGAAATAAAATTTGCATTTAATATCAGTCTGGTGCAAGTACAGTGTTTCCTCCTTTACACTAATTGTTTTTTTAAAGATGTTTTCATCAAATGCATGATAGAAACTTTTGGAATGTACCCCTTGAAATGCCCTGCTGAGTTTTTGCTAACATTTGGTAACAAATCTCACGAGAGCCTTTAATGGAAGCTAACATCTTTTCCATGTGTCATACTGCAAGTCTTCAAAGCAGAAGTTTATAACAAAGTCTTAATGTGACTTTAAAGCGCCAAGTCCTTTTCTAGATATCTGCTTTATGTTTGCTGACATTGCTGACTGCCCAGAATTTGGCTGGCTCTGACCAGATCTAAGCACAAAGGCAAACTGAAATGACGCAGAACTTACTTTTTCCTCCTTTGTACTTCCTTAACAAATAGAAATTTAGCAGCATGTGCATAAGGAAAGTAATGCAACAAAAGAAAAGAATCCCCAAACCCACAACCAACCAAAACCACCCACTCACATGCCAGTTGGTTTTTCGAGTGATTTCTTCAGCTAACAAAAGGGACAGGCTGGGAGTCCTGAAACATGAAGTCTGTTCTACCCACATAAACAGCCCTTCCTGAGGGGCAGCCAGCACGCTGTGCTTCCATTAAAAAAAAAAAACCCAGAAGGAAAGTAAAGAAAAGTCGTATTATGCATGTACCTCCAGAGATCAAAAGGAGACTTACTAGCCTAAGGGAAAGGACAGGTTGACAGTGACTTTATATGGCCTTTATGATCTACTAATCCTGAGCTGATCAGGACAGATCACTCAAGTACTGTGAAACCCTATATTTCAGCAACACCCTGCCTGCCCTGTGGGCCGTGACCTTATCTCTGCAGCTCCTGAGCATAGCTTACCTCTGAAGCCGTGTCGAGGTCTTCAAACAACAACTTTATGGCTCTGCTCTACAGTGCTTGCACAACGGTACTCTGCTGTCAGTCACGTATTTGTGTGGCAACCGCATGCTACTGTGCAACTCTGTAATTGAAATAAGAGTGGTAGACTAAGGACCTTTCCAAAGCTGTACCAGCAGCAGCACTTCAGCCTGTAAGACTCGCACAATCCTTGTATTTGGCCCAAAGTGCGGCTCTCTGGCAGCTCAAGCCAATGTAAATCAGCCCTTTCCTTGCAAGGATGCTCGTGCAACAGCACAGCGGGGCAGTCCAGCAACGAGAGCCAGCTCAGAATGAACCCCACCAAAAAACTGTTTCAGTTAGATGAGCTACCTGAACTTCTCCTCAAGGCAGTCGCACAGAATTACTGCTGGTGCAAGCAAGAGCTGTCGATAGAAGGAGGCAGGACAGAAAGGCCACAGCCTTAGTTTAAATCTGTTTGGGCTGTTGTAGCCCCTCCCTGAGGCTGCCACATTCACGCTAATTTCTGGGAAATTAGCTTCAGCCTATAGAAACTACTGTGACTCAAAATTTGGTTTTATAAGAGGACCATATGAGCTGCAGCTATTGTATTTTGAAATGAAAACGTTTATTCTGCCAAGAACTGAGGGGAAACATAAGACTAAAAAAAGAAAAAGGGAAAAGTGAGCAAAATACTATAATTGGCCTTTTCATGGATCTAACTCTTAAAATGTAGCTTACTGTAAAATTATACTGCACGACAGAATATAGTTGTTTACTTAAAATTCTTCCTTTGCTTAGGTCTTTGTATTATTTGAAGCTTGTCTCATACTGATAATTACAAGGTATGGAAAGAACCATCTATACCGTTCCTTCTCCATAAGGCCAAAACATTTGCTTTTCAACTAACTCTGAAGTGCTTAAGAAAAGAGGAGAAAAGTTTTATGCTTGTCTTTGCCCATCACACCAGCTTGCTTTTACTGCCTGAAACATGAATAGCATGTCTAAATAACTGAACTCTTGACAACTGGAAAATCAGACTAGTTAGTACACTGTCATTTTTTTAAGCAAGGAGACCCTGTCAATTCTACCTGTCAAGTGAGTTTGGGCCAGATTGTTAAACATTTCAAGAAAACAGAATAAAACTTATTCCCTCCACGGAGCAGACTTTCATTTACTTTCCTTGCTCACAAGCACACCATTAGAGACCAAAGCGCAAAACTGTCCATAGGACTAGACTTTATTACTGAAACTATTCCAGGTCTTTTGCTCAAACTACTGCTGTGAGTGGGAATCACCGGGATTTCAGTTTCATGGATTTCCTGGCACATAAGATAGTATTTATGAGTTGCCTCAGCTTTCCTACATTTACACCAATATGAAGTACGATTGGCAGTGACCCAATTTCATTATTCTTAGATGAGTCAGTAAGTGTGGAAAGAGAAATGAAATGGGCAGTTAATCAACACAGAAAAAAAAAAATCAGATATTCTGAGGCCAAGAAAGTATTTATATGCTGATGACTCAACTTTTGCAGCACTGCATGCAGCAAGAACAGGAAATATACTATTGAACCCTCTTATGACAACAACTTTGATGTGAAAGGCCGAAATAGCTTGTTGTCCCTGCTGTGATTCAGAAAGCTGGAACTGTAATCCTGGATTTCTGCAGAATACACTCACAAGAGCTTCCGAGCTCATTAAAGGACATCAGAGAATACAAGGCTTCTGCAGGATACATGGTAAGTAAATGTCTTTCAAAGACTGTGGAGAGAAGCACAGGTGACAAAAGGCTGGCCCTGGAAGCTCTGCCGCTGTTTGACATACAACGCATCTAAGGCTCATCCACCTGTACAGTGGCAGACCACTGCTGCTACGAGGTAGGGAAAGAGAAGAGTTCTTCCATCCTTCTATAATGGCACGAAAACTTACTATGTTTGATAGTGATTCTACATCTTGTTTTAAACCTGTTAACCCAAACACAGAGTTTACATTGGAAAACAGTTGACAGCTATTCTAGAACAAACTTTCTGAACTCAGAAACTACAATTTACTACAACCTTTCATGAATATTTGTACAGAGGCACAAGACAGCCACCTCTTCACAAAGTTTAGGAACTTCCTCTTACCTGATGTTTATTGTTTATTTTTCTTCTTGTGTAGCGGAGGTTCCATGGAGGAGGTGGTGAGAGCAATGTATAATTCTACTGTCCTGCAGTGGTAAATCTTACTGCAGATACATGCTGGGGCAAGGCTATGAAATTATCTGTGTGCCTGATTTTAATGTCACTATAAATTGGAAGAAACTGAAATTTTATCAGTTTATCAGGTGTCTCCATTCAGAACTGAATGGGGAGGAGATAAGGAAGTGCAGGAGGTTCAAATCTGTACCAAATAATTTCTTTCTCACAGAGGAAAAGCTGGTAATTGCTGTTAGGCTCTGTTTTATCCTTCTGCTGGAGGCTGTCATTCAGATTGCCCTTTCTGCCTACTAAACAATCCAAGCAGGACAGAAGCAAATCAAGGCCACTGCAGCATAACTAAACTGCTATCTGTCTTTTTTTATTTCCTTAATACTAACATAACACTAGAAGATTAAGCTGTCCCTTGAGCGGGAACATCCTCCTCTCTGTTATTGGTTACCTGTGTGGTTGACTCGGTAACTTGCTCACTTGTTTCCTTCTGCTGTCTCATACTAATGCTCTGCAGACCACGTCACATGTGGCCCTTTATAATCTTTTGTATAGAGCTCTTGTAGTTAATTATTGCTAGATGTTGACTTTTACGGCTCATAAAGCCACTAGCGGATATCAAATTTAGTATGTTCAACTGACATCAATGATGTATTTTATCTCTTGCTTCGTATTATTACTAAATTTCTGGGGTTTGTGGGATTATGAACAACATGGCGCAACAGAAGAGGCCTTCTAATACTGGTTACTAGCAAACAGGAGTTTCTGACATAACCCAAAGGCTACGGCAACCAGACACTACACAGTTAAAGGAGAGACACTGCAACACAATAGCTTCCAAGCAAGATACCTCTGGCAAATGAGCTCCACGGGAGAAGCAGCATTCTTGTTTTCAGGGAAGAAGCCATCGTGCTCAGATTAATACTTATCCTCCTGAAGACACATCTTTTTCCATAAAACAAAATGAGGCACTGAGAACTTGGGCGAAGCAGCTGGAAGAAAGGATGAGAACGTAGTAGGCTCACAGGGAAGGAATGAAGGCACTTAAAAAACAAACAGTCGAAGCTCGCAATCATTAAATAGCATGTATTATTTACTGAATGCCATTGGACTGAGCAAGTTTCTTTGCTGGTCACAGTTTACCCATTTTCCCTACCCTGCAATAAGAAATGTAATGCTTTGACAAAACCATGTGACAGGTGACAACTAGTTGGAGTGCCCTCCTCCATAAAACTGTACGCGCCCAGCTCGCAGGCAGAGGCCAGGTGAGCTGGACTGCTTTTCTCCAACTGTGATACCAGTGTGCAGTAGCGAGTGTGGTGAAACGGACGGCTCTAACACACCACAGTAAGCCCAGGAGTTGGGAGCAGTTGGGAAGGGCGTCTGTGCCGCAAAACCTTCCAAGCACTGTAAAACAGTTTTACTCTTTAGATTACACTATGATGAGATCCTAATTATGCAAAGTCAAATTTCCCATGATGTCACGATTTCATCACATTAATTTCTCTCAGATCCCCCCAACTCACACTATACGCCAAACAGTCATGGCCCTTTTTTGGGTGCGTTTTATCATCTCCAAGCTTCTCCTGTAATCTGTAATCCATTGCCAACTAAACATTTGTACACCAGTCCCCACAAACACCACCCAGGAAGGGAGTAGAGACAATATTTTATGCTCAGTTGAGCACAACTAGCCTGTTCTCACACTCAACGACAGATAGGACATTTAAAGCACGCAAGCTGTAGGCACAAATCTGCATCACACTGGTCACCAGCATGGAATTTCTTTCCATTACCTACAACCAGCCAAGGCAGATTGTGCTCTATAAAACATCATGTTAACACCACTTTTCAGGAAGAATGGCTACCACTGCTAAACAGTTTCCAATAAAATAAAGATTGTCAAAACAATACTCAAATATTATTCTTTCTCCACTCATGGGACATGATTCACTTACCTTGCCTCACTGAAAAAAGTGCCAAATCACCACAGTCATAAAGCAGACTTTCCCCCCTCTTGATCTGGTTAGGTTTTGCCGGGGGAACCTTCATCCCTCTGGAATGCCGATGAAGTATTTAGGAAAAAGAAGCAAAAGGTGCAAAGAAGAGGTTTGAGGTGTCACTGTGTAGTATTTAGCTTCCTTCTGAACTGCTAATACATTTCTCTGGTGTTGCAGCTACTAAGTAACACCCTCTTGTACTTAAACATAACAAGTCAAGGNGGGGGGCGATTCTGACACCTGGAATTTGCATGTTAATAACTAGAACTCCATGAAAAAGTTCAGCTGTCAATACCAGAGGTGTACGATGCTGCACTGGCTGCTGTTTTTTTTGGACTACATACACCTGCACATCTTAGTGTACATCACTGCTGTACTTCAATCTGCCCTAGTACATGTAATTTAGTCACTCTGGATTTTTCCAGCAGTACATACAAAATGCAGTTTATTCTGAGTGATAATACAAGAGGGAGCAACTAATGATTACAGGTAGAGAAAGACAAGGATGCACAAGACAGACCCGACGATCTATTTTAGGTGATGATGCATATTGTTGCACAAGAGTTTCTCGTGCTCTTTGATGATCACATCACCTCCATCAGTGGACCACAGATCCTTACCTTCCTCTTTCTTACCTTTCATAAGAGGATCACATGGAAAGTTAAACACGTTATCTAACTGTTCTTTAAACTCCTGACATTGATATAGGAGATTTGAATGAGACGAGTGAGGGAACAAAGAGACGTCTATGCAAAGATGGTGAAAAGGCATAAGAGAGAGGTGAGGAATAAAGAAACAATGAGATCTGAAGATCTTTTCCGCCATCAGCTTGACTAGCTTTTTGACTGGAACACAGGCACTTTTCAAACACCCAACTTGTGACAACGTAGCACAAGGAGATTTACAGTATAAATGATCCAAATCCATAACCACAGCTTCCCAAATGGGAGTTAACAGACTTTGGGACACCAGCAGGTGCAGGGAGATGATTATATGTTAATTTTTTCTTTTTTTTTTTGTATTGGGCTTCTTTAAAATTAAAATAGGACTATTCATAATTCATTCCCCCTCCACCAGCTGCTGAAGCATCTTCATTTAAAGAAAAGAGCATTCACTACAATGTTAAAGTGCATGCATGAATGAAATATGCAACTAAAAGACATTTAATATTTGCACAAATACTTTCCAGCAATCATTCTAATTTTAATTATCTAGTGGATGAACCCTGCCTCTGAAGAAGTCAAATGGTGTTTTGCAGCCAGTTCCTCACTGCGGGCTGTGTCTCTTCGTTCAAACCTGCTTTGCAGCTTTTGCACTAATACTTTTCATTTTGCACTCTCGCTTTACAGCCTCACAGTTTTTTTCCTGTTTTTGATTTTTAAATGCTTTTTGTTTCTATCATTACAATCAAACACAGTGCACTCAAAATAAAATGCGGCGAAAAAACATGTGAAAATAAAATTTGGGAAAGTTGCAAGCAATTTTTCCAGAAAAAAAATACTACATGTTCAAAAATACATAAATAAAGATTTTAATAAGCCTCACACAAACAGGCATATGCCTACTCATTCCTCCAAACTCTCAGAGCTTTTGGATAAGACTTCCTTTATACTTGTCTTAGTCCCTCAAGTTCCACACATCTTAAAGTTAAAAAAGATAGACTTGTTAATAACGCACAAATGTTCATAGACATAACATCTTTACAGATACCCTCTGTGAGCAGATCAAGCCACTCTCCATATGTATTTAAACGTAGTGGAAGGCTGGAGTTTTTCAGTTGTCAGATCTGTGCCTGGGTAAGAGGGGGTCTATTTTCACTCTTCGAGCAGGGAGAGATTAGCAGCTTGAAATCACTTTGACAGTTTCAGTTACTCTATTGCATACCGCAGGGAATTTTAATTCCAACCTGTGAAATTGTAATTGCTTCTCAAGAAGAGTGGAAGGATTCTGGGTAATGGACACAGCCAAGCTCAATGTCAGAGTTGCCAGTTGCTGCCACTTCAGATATTACTTGCTGTTATTCAGAAATCACTCCAGCTTTCCATATGGGAAGTTGAACTGGGAAGCGAAAGTACATTAACAGAAGCTGTCAGATGTTCAGAGACGTGCAGGCAATGATGTGACAGAGGTGGACGAACTCTCCTCAAAAGGCACCTTCTCCTTCTTTCTCTCTCCTGCTTTATAGAACAAGCTTTACATAAACCACTTCACATCACCTGGCAATGTGCACTCGCAGCCCAGAACGCTAGCTGTACCCTGGGCTGCATCACAAGAAGCGTGGCCAGCAGGCTGAGGGAGGCGGTTCTCCCCCTCTACTCCACTCTCATGAGACCCCCAGCTAGAGTACTGCGTCCAGCGCTGGGGCCCCCAGCATAAGAAGGACATGGGCCTGTTGGAGCGGGTCCAGAGGAGGGCCACAAAGATGATCAGAGGGCTGGAGCACCTCTCCAAGGAAGAAAGGCTGAGAAAGGTGGAGTTGTTCAGCCTGGAGAAGAGAAGGCTCTGGGGAGACCTTATTGTGGCCTTCCAGTGCTTAAAGGGGGCCTACAGGAAACATGGGGAAGAACTCGATAGGATGAGGGGTAATGGTTTTAAACCAAAAGAGGGTAGATTTAGATTAGATATTAGAAAGAAACTCTACTGTGAGGGTGGTGAGACACTGGAACAGGTTGCACAGAGAAGTTGTGGATGCCCCATCCCTGGAGGTGTTCCAGGCCAGGCTGGATGGGGCTCTGAGCAACCTGGTCTAGTGGGAGGTGTCCCTGGCTGCGGCAGGGGGGTTGGAACTAGATGATCTTTAAGGTCCATTCCAACTCAAAGCATTGTATGATTCTATGATTCACTTCTTTTATTTCATGTTCTTTTTCTAAACAAGTATACCATTAATAGAAAGCTACAGTGAAAAGATTAAATGACAAAGTCCTCCAGCATCCAAAATCATGCACAAGTAGGACATAAAAAGTGTGGACTTCATGTTGTTCAGAAGAGATTTAAGATGTTTTTGCTATTCAAGTCTTCTGGTTTGCAAGATTCCTCACTGAAAATAGCCAAAGAGAGCTACCACAGACATTTAAGAAAAATAGTTGAGGATTCCTTGGTACCAAAGTGAAATCAGATTCTTTTTTGCTTAAAAAAAAAGGCATTGAATTTAGACTACTTATTAGCAGACACATTCTCTAGTGATGAGTGTGTTCACACACGTGTAAGAGCAAGATCAACTGACTGTGGGGAAACTTCTCCTGCAATGGTATGATTAACTTGGAGTGCAGTATATTTGTCACCCACCTGATGGTTTGTAAAGAGAGAATACTTGGTGGAAGTAGGCCTCAAACATAATGACGACGTAAAAATTAAAAATGCCACTCGGCATGGCAGTTAGAAGCATTCAGGAAGCCAAATGGGAGCAAAAATCGCAGTTCAAATGAGTTCAGGTCAACCCGTTCCATGAAGCAGATAGACTTCTACAGCCCACTGTGCACTGACTGAGGTTTCCCAGCCGTCAACAGTAGCCCTGAAATGCATGCAGTTTGGGTTTTGCCTGAGGGTCCAGATGAACTGTTTGTCCAGAATTGACTTGTTCAGCTCAGTGTCTTTGAAAGCTTTTGTTGTACGTAAACAGGAACAAACGACACTCTACTGCTCGACAATACAAAATGTCAAAAAGCCCTCTCAAAATCTAAAGGAAGATAATAAAATACTTGATAAACAACACTTCCTACTTATCAGGTTAAAGCTCAGTGTAAGAATATACTGCATCTGTGGGCAATGTTATTTACAAAGTCGTCTTCATCCTCTTTCTGTATATCGTGTTATTTCTAAGAAAATAAGCTGGTCCCATTAAAGCCAGTGATGCACAGAATCTAAATCACAAGCTTTGTAAATCTCTGTAAGAGCTGATGCAATGAGTCTGTAATTGCTACGATTAGATAAGCTAGAGTGGCTGGCAGAGAGAGTGCTAGAGGCATAGAACATATCTGCATAGTTTATTCCCATCAAATGCAAAAATTTGGCTCAGATAGAAAGATTTTGTCAACTCACAGTTTTCCTGAGAATCTTGTGATACGTGGTACTTTCCTGAAAATTTCAGCTCCCAGAGCCAAGTGGATTTTTTTAAATATTTCAGCTTTGTTAAAAATGTATATCAGATTGTTACATATTCATGGTTGTAAAAAAAAGCCTGAAAAAAAACAAGCAGAAGCAAATCAAGAGCACAGTTTTTTACAAAAATCTCATGAATTTTGAGTCTTGGCTCATGACCTTCAGTGGCTGTAATAAGAAACATAATATTCAAGTCATTACACACCTAATTTCCTGAAGACAGTTACATTTGTTGTCACGATTTACAGGCTGTACTGATAGCATCATGGTGGAACTTCCTGATTAATTGTCTGTAACTACTAGGAATCCTCAGTTTATAAAGTACAAAGCATCCTTCCTAGGCGTTATTCATCTGCACTGCAGAGCCGCTGTATTGGCTTTGGCTTGGACAGAGTTAATTTTCTTCATTGTAGCTAGGATGGGGTTATGTTTTGGATTTGTGACCCAACCAGTGTTGATAACACAGGGATGTTTCAGCTGTTGCCCAGCAGTGCTTCCACAGCGTCAAGGCCTTTTCTGTTTCTCACGCTGCCCTGCCAGAGAGTAGGCTGGGGGTGCACAAGAAGTTGGGAGGGGACACAGCCAGGGATGGGGATGGCTGAACACCTGCCTGCTGATGGGAAGCAGTGAATGAATTCTTTGTTTTGCTTTGCTTGCGTGTGCAGCTTTTACTTTACCTATTAAACTGTCTTTGTCTCAACCCACAAGTTTTCTCACTTCTACCCTTCCGATTCGCGCCCCCATCCCACTGCGGGGAGTGAGCGAGTGGCTCTGTTAGCTGCCTACCGGGGTTAAACCGCAACAGCCACGTAGGCAGCCCAGTTCCATCTGTGCTGGGTATGACACAAACGTACTAAAAAAAAATACAGTTCCTGCTCTTAAGATTTTAAATAGACTTTGCAAGAGGAAGTTTGGATGAAGATCCAGAATGGTGACAAGGCATGAATGAATAAACGAACAGTATCACGCAGTCAGCTGCTGGCAGAACTGGGAACGGAGGCCAGTCCCTGACGGACCAGCACAGTCTCAAGATGCGTGGAGATCCTGTCATGACAAAAATGGTTTGAAGAAAGTAATTAGAAATTAACAGTGTGCAAAATGTAACCTCCCCACAAAGAGAACAATATTGTCTTACACACCGCGTGATCCAATGTACAGCTAATACTAGATTCACATACAGTTCTCTGAGCATTATACTAAATCTATAGACTGTATTAAATCCATCTTTTAACAGAACTCTACCACCACAAATCCCATCTTCCCATTCAATGACAAAAAAACCCCAATGCCTTTAAAACTATTTCTATGTAAAAAATAATTCCTGTTCTATTAACAAAACGTAGTAATGCACTGTAAAGTTGAGAGAGGCAAGATGGCAGGCCAAAAGTTCTTTCAGACATGACAGCAAAATCAATAGCAACAAATGACAAACTTTAATGGCCCAGCAGTATTTGATTCTAATGTAAAAAGACACATATCAAACCATCACATTGCATTAAGCAAAATGTTTAAGAAAGCTTTAAATGTTCTGCCCATAAAAGATCACCAACATCACTCAATGGAAAGATGTCTTATAAACTTCATGAGTTTCCTGCATGCAATTTTACCTGCTACAGCAGTTAAAAAAGAGTAAGCAATGGAAACATTGCATCATTTTAGAAAAAAAGAAGAGCAAAGATGCAATAAACTGTTCTGCCAACCAAGGATCTCAAATTTTGGCAAGGTAGGTTGCCCTAGAGCTTATTAACATTCTCTCCTATGAATGACAGGAAAGGCATAGGGTGAGTACAAATTATTGCTCAATTTATATTAGCTTTTTTATTTAAAAAAAAAGAATTGTTGGTAAAAGTGTTTCCTTTGAAGATTTTAAACAGCAGTTTTATTGTTTTCATAAAAGCCTCATTCAGTTCACAGTTCTGTTTTCATTCCTCCGTAGTAAAACATAACAAGAACTGCCAGCAGAGCCAGGCTGACAGACAGTATCTTCAGTCCACCTCCTTCTTGTTGCCATGGGAGCTGCAAAGCCATCCACGATCTGAGTGGTGTTTTTACTGGGATCTCAGCGGAAGGGTGTGCTTTCCAGTTTGTGCCGTTCTGTGATGCATGTCTGAACTCCTGTGAAGAAATGCATAGATTAAGACTGGAACTGTGTTATGCATTTCTGATTGTACATTCCAAACACAAATAAAATCTTCTCTTTATATTAAGGTTCAAATTAATATCCCTTTTCAAGACAAACAACAATTCAACCTGCACTGCAGCAGGTCATCATTTTTTTCGTACAGAAATCTTACCAATGCCATACAAAGTAAATCTTTCAAATGAAATTAAACTGCCAAATCAATGAAGCTGTTAGCAACAGAAACAAATCTCCAGACCTCAATGTCATCAGAGAGCTGTTTGATGATTTTTTTTTTTATTTGTTTGTTTTGCAGCTATCTCACTACTCTCCCATTTTTGGCTTCTTCAAAAGAAATGTCTAACCGGTGATAAAGGGGACCACAACACAACAATCCTTTGCACAGCAGGGCTCTTCTAAAGTCAATCGTTGTCTCCTGGTGTGCCAGCTCAGTGGTGCTTGAAAATCCTCCCACGGGGCTTTTCCTTTCCCCTGACCCTCAGGAGGCAGCTGTGCTAAAACACTCACCTTCTCATTCAGCATATTGAATCCGAGTTCCCTGCTGCGCCTGCTATTACCATTCTCAACCTGACTGCAAGCACCAAGGTCCCCCACAATATGAGGACTTTTAACTGCAGCACAAGTTACAGACATTGAGTCACTAATTCAGCTGAAAATCCAAGTGGAAAGAATAAGAAACTCTTCCCTCTTGCGTTCTTCTCCAGTTCAGCATGCTATCATTGTAGATACTCAAAAGTAAAAACATCTATTAAAACTGTAATCTGATGACATTTGGAAGAGGCGTAAGCGGTAAAGGTGTAATTAAACAAAGGTGTAACGATCTTGCACCATAAGATTCAATATTTCTGTTCGTAATTTCTTTTTTCCGCCCTCTATTTCAATACTCTCTTAGGAATTCAACTGAACTCAGCTGGATTTTTAACTGGTTTGAAATTTTCCAGTTAAAAAAAAGGTTTTTGATTAATCTATTTTGTTTTTTTTCCCCTCACATTTAGTATAAGACAAGTTGGGGACCCAGAAAGTACCTATCTGGATAATCTTGTACTTCCAAGCAGCTGAAACGGGATCACATGAAAATACAGACCAGATGCCCAACTCCCTCTTTTACCAAACATATTTTCTGGCAAACTCGAAGAAATATCAAAGCTCCAAAAGAGGTTCTTGCCCATGAAAGTGTGACAGCACAATTCAAACTGTCAGGAACTGCCTCCTGTTTTAAATTTCAGAAATCAGCTCCATTGTAGTAATTGTAGAAAGAAAATAATGATTTCTACTGGTTAGGTAAGTAAGAATTAAAGGGGCGAATGACAGCCTGGCATAAGTGCTATTCTAACATCTGAGGTATTGTTGATTTAGATGACAATTCACACAGGCAAAGGGTTACTGAACAAATGACCTATGAAATGAGGATGACTTCTTATGTATACTGCACCCAGAAGACCATCAACTGGATAAGCAGAAAAAGGAAGCAGGTAAGCAAATTGGGGTGTAGTTCTCTGCAGCGTAAGGCACAATAACACCACCACTCCAGGACATCAGTCTATATTGTGCAGAATATGTTCTTCATCAAAAACTATGAAACTGCTTCATATTGTTAAGTTATTAATTACAATAAATTCCTAAGGCATCTAAAATTTTAGTAATTGGCCACAGCTATTTTATCCCCCAAAATCAAAGCTGATTAACCTTTGCCTGTAGAATAAACTGGAAACCATACAGTATTAACCATTTTTATATATGAATCAAAACTCAATTTATTCTTTCTAGACATTTATAAAGCCTTTCTTTTCTTTGCAGGTCTCACAAATCTCTACCAACCTAAGGTGCAAAATTTATGGTCATGACCCATTTTTACATGTACCATTGGTATGTTAGCACTAAGGCTAAGGTGATTTAAAAGAATGGATAAGGCTGTAAAAAGATCAATACAACCGAAGACTGATTTCTTCTGATATTTAATTTTCACCAACTCATGACTTAAAAATTGGCTGACTATAATCAGACTCCCAACTCTTATTAAATATTTCTACACAGCTGGATAATCAGTAAAGTCCTGAATACGCAGCTGTGTAAGACTAGATGCTATCCATTAGAAAATAGATAAAAAGGGCCAGTACCTCGTAAATGACTTGTAACTTTCTCCTCAATGCTTCTCTTCATGCTCAGCCTCAGTGCTTATCCACCTGTCTCTGTGAGACTGGGGATCATAGAATCATAGAACGATTTGGGTTGGAAAGGACCTTAAAGATCATCTAGTTCCAACCCCCCTGCCGCATCCAGGGACACCTCCCCCCAGCCCAGGTTGCTCCAAGCCCCATCCAGCCTGGCCTGGAACACCTCCAGGGATGGGGCAGCCACAGCTGCTCTGGGCAATCTGTTCCAGTGTCTCACCACCTTCACAGTAAAGAGTTTCTTCCTAATATCTAATCTAAATCTACCCTCTTTCAGTTTAATACCGTTACCCCTCATGCTATCGCTACCCTCCCTGATAAAGAATTCTTCCCCATGTTTCCTGTAGGCCCCCTTTAAGCACTGGAAGGACACAATAAGGTCTCCCCAGAGCCTTCTCTTCTCCAGGCTGAACAACCCCAACTCTCTCAGCCTGTCTTCCTTGGAGAGGTGCTCCAGCCCTCTGATCATCTTTGTAGCCCTCCTCTGGACTTGCTCCAACAGGCCCATGTCCTTCTTATGTTGGGGGCCCCAGCACTGGACGCAGTACTCTAGCTGGGGGTCTCATGAGAGTGGAGTAGAGGGGGAGAACCGCCTCCCTCAGCCTGCTGGCCACGCTTTTTGTGATGCAGCCCAGGGTACAGCTAGCGTTCTGGGCTGCGAGTGCACATTGCTAGGTCACGGTGAGCTTCTCATCGAGTAACACCCCCAAGTCCTTCTCCTCAGGGCTGCTCCCAATCCATTCTCCACCCAGCCTTTACTCGTGGTTGGGCTTGCCCTGACCTATGTGCAGGACACCTGTTGAACTTCATGAAGTTTGCACGGGCCCACCTCTCCAGCCTGTACAGGTCCCTCTGGATGGCATCCCTTCACTCCAGAGCGTCAACCACACCACACAACTTTGTGTCACTGGCAAACTTGCTGAGGGTGCACTCAACCTCACTGTCCATGTTGCTGAAAAAGACCTTGAACAGCACCAGTCCCAGCACTGACCTCTGAGGAACGCCACTCGTCACTGGTCTCCACTTGGACATTGAGGCATTGACCACAACTCTATGAGTGTGATCATCCAGGCAATTTCTTATGCAGTGGTCCGTTGGTCAAATCCATGTCTCTCCAGTTTAGAGACAAGGATGTCATGCAGGACATTATCAAATGCTTTGCACAAGTTCAGGTTGATGATGTCAGTTGCACCAATGCTGTAACCCTATCGTGGAAGGCCACCAAATTTGACAGACACAATTTGCCTTCAGTGAAGGCCAGCAAAACAACCCAAACACAAGTTACAACTTGTAAAAAGTGTTGAGGGACTTTTTTCCCCCTTTTACTCACAGTTAAACACATTAGTGTTTCATGCACTCATTCATGTTCCTCTGCAGTAATTTTCAGTAGTGATTTCACTATCACTTCATTTCTGTTTTAGTTTTTCTATTTTCCAACATAAACCCAAATAGTCTCATCTTGTTGGTATAATTTTGATCATGAATAGCCTATACTGTTTTTTTGTTACCGTATTGTTTTCTTAAACCTCTATCGCAACATGCAATGCATATGAATGAAGTAGTGCTGCATATTGCTAGTAGGACATAATGGCAAAAGAGATTTTAGCAAGGTTTGTGAAGTTCTGGTGGTGGGGAATGCCACTGGCCCCATGGCCAGCTGTCACAGTGCTATTTCATTTGAGTAAGACAGCGTGTAAATTTGTGAGCCCCAATTTCTTCCTTACTTTATCATATTTCCCATTAATCAGATATCATAGTGATACACTAAACCCATTTTTTATTTTCTTTCTGTACATGAGATTTTCTTTTACAGTATTTTACTAATGTTGAAACTTAACTGGGTTAAGTTTCTCACAATTTCACTATCTCACAATTCACACAATTTCACTATGCTTTTGTTTTCCTTCGATCTAATATTTTGAACTCTGATGCATTTTTTTCTAATGGTAGTCACATTTTCTGAACTGCTCAAAACTTTCAGATTTTTGCAGTATCTGAGATCATATAAGAGACTGTCAAACACTTTGAAGAGAAGTTTTTCTTTCAATAGACGCATACATGAAATGCTACTCCTATTACCTTGCTAACCTCGATTCTTTACAAATTTTCTCATGGATTAAACTGTTCTTACATGGACAAAAAGATCACAATTTGCAAACTAAAGTGACCCTTTTCTTTAAGATGTACTTCACAGCTTATCACTGAAAACACTCGTGCATTTCTGTTTGAATCACTTCAGATGATCCCGCCAAGTATTTTCTTTCAAGAAAAGTAATGAACATCTTCATCAAATCCACGTTTTCTAAGAACTACTCTCCAGCGTGCCCCCAAATTCTGCCTTGCAACACAAACGCATGGGTAATACCTCTGGCTTCCTTGAAAATTTCCGTCATTATTGTCACAGAAGACGCATTTGTAAAAAAAGGTACATCCAGTTCCCTGCAACTGAAAGGCTCCTTTAGAAAATGGCAGTCTTTTGTCCCCCCTGCAATCCATACAACAGCTTTTAAAACCAGGATAATCTCTCAGAGACACCTGCAGGTAGATGTCTCTTCGTCTCTTCGTAAGCCTGTTGTGCAGCTCTGCACGACACGGCGCAAAACTCACTGGGAAGAGGAAGAGCTCTGCTAAGCTGACCATGTTCTTGCACTCTCTCGAGCCTGAGCTAAGGGCTGAGTGGCCCTCACTGCAGCCTGGACAACAGTGAAGTGCCTGTCTAGAACATAGCCAGTTCTTACTAACATACAAGTATCACGTTACCTGCTGTGCTAGTGAAAACCACTGAATATATATTTTCATTTGTGCAAGAAGTCCTTCTCTAAACTCTGAGGAACTAGATTGCAGGTAAAGTATACAGTATATGTTGTAGCGTACACTGCATGCACAGAGAAGTAGGGGAAAGGATGAAGTTACAGAAACAAAAACTAAAATTAAGCCTTCTAGGGTAGACAAGGCGAATCATAAGAGCTTCTCTGAGCTGTCATATGAGCTTTAGAGTTTGCAATACTGTAGTGCTATATTCTGACACCCTCTCATATATGTTCTTTTCCCTAGAGCTTTCCATATACTGTGCCTTGAAGAGCTATCCAAGACACCTGCAGGGAAGATCTTTCATGTTTCATGGGGAGGGGAGTTCTCCACAGAAAACTAAGTTTATTAGAACTCTTTTATGCACGTTTGGTGTAAAAAACCTGGGTGGAGGCAAAGATCTCATTTGTTGAAGTAGCAGTTACACTGGTCCATTCCCTGTGCTCTCACTTTATCCAACTATTAATTTGGAAAGGCCCTTATTTGTACCTCTAGCTAAAATATTTGCAGTGCATTAGCTTTTCAAGGAAATATTCAAGGCATTTCTGTAATATTCTGAGCTGTTATGACTGGTGATATTTACTATACACAGTCACTAGTCAGAGTGTAAGTTTCTTAAGCTGAGCTCAGAAATAACACTTTTGTAGCTGCAAGACTCCGGAAGATTAGCATAATGATTCAGTTCAGTGGAATTTAGAACTAAATCCAAAGCCTCTTTTACCCCCAAAATACTTGGAGGAAATCCTAAGGTACAGAAGTTTCCAGAAATATGTGTACATACTAATTCAAGTCTTGATAAGCGATAAACTCCTTGGTGGAGTCGTTAATAAGGAGCATTGCTCTAACTAAAAAGGACCACAATGAAGGAAAAGATACTCTAAGATTTAAACCTATATACTATTAATCAAAATGAGAGGAGGAGGGGAAATTATCAAACTGAAATGCAAAGACAGACACTTTGAGCTAAGCATCTTGTATTTCCATGGAGGCGGCCTTTCATCTTGTTTTGGCAGCCACAAAGTAAACACTAGACTTTGCTAATAAGGTATAATATAAATTATTAAACCATCTAGTGTATGATCAAATGCATTTCAGATTATTTTTTGAATAATTCTGCCTTGACGACTGCCAGGAATAATATATTCTATGTGCTCTTGCGCAGACCCATTGATTGCTGTCTTTCTGAAACTCTAGTCCCAGACTTAAACTCCTGTACATGAAAGAAATATATAATCACATCAAAACCTAAGCTTTGGTATCTGTCGATCACAGCCTAGCTTTCTGTAAGATCTCACTTCATGTTAGTCAACAAAGACATGAGAGCAACTCTTTAGCTCTGAGCTGAGGTTTTAATAGATTCAAAACATTTCTTACACGCAAATTTCTTTTATGGCTCAGGGGCACTGTTAGAGCTTGAAGCGTTAGCTAACTGCTGTGAAAAACTACTTCACTGAGCATATCTCAAGATAAATTAGACTTCTGAATTTTTTAGCCCAACCAAGTACATGTTACACACTTGTACTAGGGGTTTAAAAATACAGACTTTTATATAATCATACACAAGTCTATATGACAAATTAAAAAAAAACATGTTAAAATATGCATTAAATATCCTACTGCGCCATTTGAAACTCTGGGCTATTACACTTTGGAGGCATTTTTCAGATTTAAAAAACAAACAGTTACTGAAGGTCACATAGATTACACATCCAAAAAATACGTAAATTGAATTTTATTGAATAGTTCCGGAAGACACATTTAGTTCCGTAGGTATTAAGAGAGCTCCTTTGATTTACCAGTTACAAAATTCTAGCAGGCTTCTGCAGATGTGGAATGCTGATCTTAAAGTAGAAAAGAGATGGCATACAAAATATTTTTTTCTAATGGAATTAACATGATAATTCCCATAAGAAGCATCCCTGCCATCGTGTATTCCAATGAATGCACAGTGCTATGTTGTTAAGAGAAAACGCTGTCTACAAGCGTGCTTGTGTCAGATGTTAGCAGCTGTATACAGCGTTCCTAGGAATTCACTGATTCCAAATACACGTAGAGTTTACTTACCCATTTTAAGAAATGGGAAACCTTGAAAAAGGAAATAAAGCAGCCAGGCACTTTTGCAAAGGAATTTTATATTGTTTCTTCTTTTTGTGTGCATATATACGCATGCGTTTGTGTATGGGTGTGATGTATGACTGTATGCTTTAATACATAAGTGAGAGGACGGAACTGAGCTGAAGGATAAATACAGATTCATTATTTTCTCAGTAAATGGTCAGTCTTAGCAATAATCAGGATTCTTAATCTGTTAACCCCAAATCATTACCACTGAAGTTATATCAAGAAAATAAACTAATCAAAGCATCTTGCAAATAGCTGCAGTCACTAAAATTGTCTTACTGTCGGCCGCAGGATCCTAGGATAATTTAGACTGCATCTGGTCCATCCTCCTGCTCAAAGAAGGGTCAGCTATAGCCTAGTTTGCTCAGGGATTTAATTAGTTGGACTTTGAAAACCTCCAAGGATGGAGAGTGCGCAGCCTCTCTGGGCCTTTCTTCCACTGCTTGGATGTCTTCACAGGGAAAATGTTTTTCTTCATATGCCGTCTGAACCTCTCCTTTCAACTTATGCTCACTGTCTCTCGTCCTCCCACGTGCACCACTGTGAAGCGCTTGGCTCGGTCTTCTCAATAACCTCCCCATAGACACTGGGGGCTTCTGTTAGGGTCTCCTGAAGCCACTCCTTCTCCAGGCTTGAACAAGCCTGGTCCCTCAGCCTCTCCTCACAGGCCAAGTGCTCCAGCCCCTGACCGTCTCTGTGACCCTACACTGAACTCGTTCCAGTTACCAGTTCCTAATTTATACCAAGATCACTACACGTGACCCAGTCAAGTCAGGTCAGCAATACTCTTAGCAGCTGGACCATGGTCAAATACAAACAAAATACATTTAATAATGGGAGGATATAGAGATTGATTGACTTTAAGCTCAGCTGCATCAAATCTGACAGTTTCTTCCAGGTTTGTCATCCCTCGTCATCTTGAACTAGGACACAGAAAGCCAGTAAAATCTTTTTTCTTTCCCAGTGACAGTTGCATCGTCTGTCTGATTCCTTTGCTCTGTGTAGAAAAAGCACCTTTCCCATCACTCAACTCACCTTGATTACTATTAGAGTCTCCTCCTGTCTGTCCTGTTTTCCTTCTACTTCTTCCCATTTCTCTCCTGCATCACCTGACCATATCGCCTCTCCAAATAAACAAAAGCAGAGATGTCAATAAGAACACAAATTTGGAGTGACATGCCAGATCATGATTCTCTGTCCATGTCACACAGATCCACCCCTGGAACTTCCCTCCTCCTCCATTAACATTAAATTCAAACTTTAATATTCCCATGTAAGGGTATAAAACAAGTCAATTCTCTCTCTGTAAGTTACTGTACCTGAACTTCCCACCATTACTGTGAGGCACCACTGGTATTTTTCTTGGCAGACATCTCTCTGCACTCTTCCGTGTTCTTACCTAAGGGTAGGCCCCTCGCCTACCTACTTCTTTTTCCTCCCCTAAGTAGTCTTTAAGGATTATTCCCTCAATGAGCCCTCAAAATCCATAATGCTAGAAGAGAAGGTAACTGAGTAACTGGGGCTTATTAAATTACTTCCTTTTTGATGTACACTTTGAGGAGGAGGAAAACAATCAAAAAGATCAACTAATAAAAGAAACAAAAAGAAGAGAAACAAACAACTAAGAAGACACAAGCCAAAAACACCTCCAAAATATTTAAAACACAGTCTTGTGCTGCTTTCCATTATAAGTCACTTGTTTTAGCTTGCTTCTTTGCATTTACCTAGAAATGCTTCCAGACAGGAGCTGACTTTTTTTTTAACATATTTGTATTTTGTGCTGCTATTAAACTTAGTGACTCAGTGTCTATACAAATAATGCATTGTTGAAATAACCTGTCATTCAAGGTCAGAAGAAACATTTTGAAAAATAGTCAGTGTGATGTCTGGATTGTGAGCTTGCTTTTTTTTCCCCCCCAGTAAGGTGTGTGAGGTGTCAATCACTATGCCAGAAACAAGTGGCATGCAAGCCAGCATTCCAGTTAGCACCTGCAACCACGAGAGAACTGAGAGATCTTTTAAGCGGAAAAAGTTTGCAATTCAAAAATCCCAGTAATCCAAGTAATGACTTGCAACGAAGGATGAACCTAGCAGCACAACGTGGACAAATTCAGGATGGGGACCTGTCACTATTTATTTCCCTGTGCGTAGCACAGTTTTATGAAGGAGATGGCAGGTGCTCGCTCTGGGCACTTATCTGGTAATTAGTTGGCTAACAGACAAATCTGTTTCCTAGAGATCACCAGCACAGGCTTCATGGCTTTGAAAACACATTACAGTGAATTACAGGATGTACATTTACTTGTAATAACACCGGATACCATTTTTCAGTGTGCACACCATGGACTGTCTTAGTAGATATAATTTCACAGGATTCCAGCTTGCTCCTTCTTTAAAGGATCATAGAGATTTTTTCTTTGTTTGTTTCATTTTGTTTTTTTTTTTTTTTTTTTTTTAAGTTTTTTAAGGTTGTGTTTTCAACACAAAAATTTTGCCAGTTTATTTTGTTGGATGATGAAAAAATGACAAAGAGCTAGCAGTATGTGAATGTTCAAAGACTGTTCTACAAATGAGATTATTAAATGAAATACGATATACTTTTTTTATAGCTCAAGTCTTCAGAGACCATCACCTTTTTGCTTTCCTTTTAAATCTTGAAATAACAATGACAATTATATGGAGGTCAACGGTAGCTACAGGCAAAGACAAAAAAGGTTTCCATCAGAAAGAGTACCCCAGTAAAATGAATAGCTAGATCTGAAAATACATATTCATGCCACAAAACCCACCAATATAACTCAATGATATTTACATATCAACAGTGAAATGAATAATACTGCTTTTACTTGGAAGTGAACTCTCTGAGTATATATTAAAACGCTATCTTTAAGAGGAATTCTATAGTCTCACCTGGTAGAAAGCATAAAATAGTAAATGTCTTTCTAACCATTGTTATTTGTAAAGTACACTGTGATAAATAGCCAAGAAACAGCTCAAGGGACATTCTCTCTCAAAATCAGGAAAAGCTTTTAAAGATCTTTCACATGGAGCAAAGTAGAATAAACTGATATATTCTTGGCTAAAGCCTTCCCCTTAATCCTAGACTGTGTCATAATCCTGAATTTATGGTGTTTTCATTTATTCCTACAGAACCATGCATTACAAATGAAACGTTCCACGGAGACTTCAACATCGTATTATAAGACAATCACAGAGACAAAGGATGTGGCCTTTCTTGCACTTCAACCTCATGGATAATAAACATGGTATAAAATGAGCATTATTAATATTTAGGAATGATACTAGTTTCCAGAGTTTCAGTTTCCACATCAGTAGGCAGCTGTGGGATCTATATGCCTCCCTCATTTTACAGGTAGAGAAAAAACAAAGGAGACTGAAGTGTCTCCAGTGCCATAATGCAAGCCAGCAATCAGGTCCCTACAATTCCTGTCTTAGATTCCAGTTGTCACCAGAAGCCAACGTAGCCTCTAAAATCTTTTATTTCTATCAAGTTTAAGTTTTAAATACATTTTCTTAAAGCTAGGCAATGCCCTAATATGTAGTCTCCTGACAATTTCTCTTACATTGATTTTCAGACTTTTCTGCCCAGTATTAAACGCTTCCAGTTCCTGGGACTGTAGCTACTCACCAAGCACAGCTGGAATCAGATCTTGGCAAAAAGGAGCATTTCATGCAAGTCTGACATTTAACAGTTAATAAAGTGTGACTGATCTTGACCAACTTTGTGGGTTCAGTGATGATGCAAAAGTTTTCTTTTCATATTGTCATGGCCTCTTTCTTTTAAGTATCCTTAGTTGTTTTAGGAGGTCTCCCACAGTGCCAGTTAGCATACTTTTGAGCACCTGAGGGAGTGTCTTGAAATCTGAGTCTCCTTTTTAATTTCACACTCAGTCAAGTTCAACTGCAGTTAATGGATGCAGTTAATGGAGGACTCTCTCATGGAAACATCAAACAATGGTTACTTTCTGTGATTAGCAAGTCTAACTGCTCTAACATAATATCCGTATCCCCCGTCTCTACAAATGATTCGTCAGCCCTTCTCCACAATAAAGATTACATGAGAAAAATCTTTCTTGGCTTGCCGTATATTTTATGCTAGATAATCATGATAGCACCTTGGCACTCTGTCTAAGACATCAAAGAACAGTAAGGATCCAATCTACAGGCTGTAACGAATATCTGCCCTCAGGAGAGCATTTGTATTGTTCGGAGGGTGGTCTGACTAGACAACCAACTTCTCTATCTGTAAAGGATTGCAGCGCATAAGCACGAATTTGAGCGCTCTCATGCTCAAACACTGGTAATTTGTACCACAGCTAAGAGCATCCAATGAATCCACCGGACCTCAGTATTCTCCCGCACAGGTTTTACGTGGTGTGCTCTATCAGGTTATATCTGATAATTCCTAAGATTAGCTCATGAGGAGAAAAATCAGTTCCTCTGGTATTAACCATGAAGTCACAAGTACTAATTTCCTCTTTTTCTTTGAGACTTCATACCCTGGAGTTAGTTTCTCTTAAATGCTGAACAGTCACCGCTGCAATTTGCTTGAACACATGCTACAAAATTTTAATAATTTGTAAATATGTAGTTGCAAGCATTTTAAACTGGTGACCATCAAATTTGTTCACTACACTAGCCTTCTAGTGGACACCTTGAACATCTGCCTCATCTTCATCTGTGAAATGGGAAGACGAAAGATGCATTTCAGGAGGATAACATAAAAATAAACTCATTACTGTTTCTGAAGCACTCAGAAATTTAGTTATGGGGGTCATAGGAAAGGTTAGAAAGAAGTTAGTAACTCCCGTGAGAGTGAGATTTAAACAGCATGTAGCAAATAACACTGCTAACACTGCTATTACACAATGAACAATGAAGAGGAAAAATATCTAACAATAGCTTATTAAATGAATAGACTCAGCTCTGTGCACAGAAGGAAACAAATCTGTGTGTGTGAAAATAGTGCATAAGCACATAATTAAAGGCTGAAACATAATATGGTTGGCATTTACATGGAAAAGAGGAACTGAAACTCTCGAATTTCCTTAGTTCAGAGTACTTCACTTTACACTCCAAATAATTTGTGCACATATGTACGTGAGAAATATCATTCTTAGTTTCTTCTTGTTATCTCGTATTAGAGGTCTTCAGTGTCATTGCAGTGTTACACTTTTCTCTATTCAGAAAAGTACACTGGTCTGTAGAACACAACCCATAATACTTTAATACAGTTCCCTGGTGTTTTGTTGTTGCTTTTGTCCCCAGGTGAATACAAGTATTAACTTAAATTGACTCCTGAGCAAGCGGCGTCCTCGATTCCATTTCATTATCTCTGCTTTTGAACCCACCCCCTCACTCACTCCAACAATGGAAGAGCAATCCAGTAAGTTTCATAAATGTCAAAGGCTGGTAGAAAAAATAAATCTAAATCACTGCTCCTATCAAGGGAAAGGCCAAAGCCCACTCTCAACAATCCGGTTTTTGCCATCACCCGGCTGACCAATCTGTACTCCTAAAACTCCGTACCACGGGCATTAGTTACACAGACCACCTATAACACATTTTTGTCCACAGGGCAGTCAGAGAAGTTAGGGAAGCTGTGGAGAGGAAGCTGTGGTTTTTTGCTGTAGAAACAGGGAAGGAAGCAGAGGACCAAAAGCACGGGAAACCAGGTTTCGTTAATTCAACTACTCACTTGTTCATTCTCTAACTCTGTGACTGCAACTTTCTTGTACAAAGACTGGCTCTGCTTCATAGTGCATCACAACTAAATGCAAGACCAGATGAAAACTGGATAAAAACTAAATATGAAAGGGAGGGAGGTAGTACTGCTCAGCATGAGGAACAGTGATTCAACAAACTAACTTGCTCCTAAGAGTCTGCAGTTCCCACTTCTCCCCACCTCTTCACAGCCGAGGAACCTACCCGATTGGATGCTACCATTGTATAGCAATGGAGGATATGAGAATGATTTTACATAGTAAACTGTTGCAAATGTATTTCTTCTACCTTTCAGATTTGCCTCGTTAGGCCTAAATTAAAATAGTAATGAGTTTCTATCAGCAGTTGTAGGCCATTTCCTTGTAAGTGAGGAAAAAGTGAGGTTCTTATGACAGATTCGGAATCTTTGAAAGGAATTTCACTCACCTCTACTCCTCTGAAACCCATAAAATCTTTCCTAAAATTAGGTAATACTGAAATACACTGCTTTCAGGAAAAGAAATTAAGAAAATCTGAGGTAAACACAAATAAAACAGAAGACAAACTGAAAATGGCAAACATATACAAGGTGCCTACAGGGGTGAGATATGCAAGCCAACTGTGGGACTTAACCTAGTCTTTAACAAATTGATGGGTTTGGATTTTAAAATGCTTGATGTCTCCATACTACAGACTACAACAGCTTTTTTATCCCACAGGATACTCTCCCAAGCATAACTCAAATTCATTCCTTTCCAGTTATTAAGAGCTACACATCTGACTTTCCCCTGTGGTTCTGTGACAGTCTGATTATGCTACAGAATCTTAAGCACTCCTCACAGAAAAAATAATGAACTAATGTTTCTTTAGACAGAGATACATGCTGAATAGTTGAAAGAAGAAAAGAATTCCTGTCATTCTAAGCACTACTTCCATTACTTTACCAAATTAAAGTTCTTGTATTTAGAAAAAATCTATCTGTGTCAGAAATGGATATTCACAGCCATTCTTTTTGTATGATAATTATGTTATCTGCACTTATCAGAGATTTTGTATGTGAGAATTGCGAAATAGTTTCCATACGGATAAGATAAAGCACAGTCAGACTGACTGAAATGACTTACAGTCACATATAAAGTCATGTCAAAACAAGGACGAGATTTAAAAAAAACCCTCTAGTCCTGATAACAAGACCCATTCTTGAGGACCAGAAATCCATCTGGTCGATATTATGCATAGGTAGCTTTTGTAGCTATGCGATGTTTTGACAAAAAGAGCTTAAATGTACTGCCTACATATCTTTGTTCCATCAAAAGCGTTTTCACAAAAATTTCCAAGCCACCCCAATCCAAAATGGAGCATTTGTTCAAGTTCTGACACAGGGTGTGTGTGTGTGTGTGTATATACATATATAGCTATGAAGAAGAACCCATCAATTTGAAAGCTAGGACACGGAATGAATAGTTTTCTCACATAATATTGTTTCAAGGACCCCATGGTTATACTGAGACTAAAGAAAAAGAATATTAATTTCCACGTGGCTTTTGCTTTTTGTTTTGACTTTGACATCTGGCTCTCCAGCCAGTCCCATTTCACTCCTTTCACTATTTATCACACGTCTCTCTCATGTTGTAGTACATGGGTGGTGAATCCTTTTTGATAGGCCACATGAGTCTACTATGAGCCTTACACCACCACGCTTTGCCAATCACACATCCGGACATAAACTCATCATGTGATTAATAGCTACTAACTCCCCTTCTCCACACATCACATATGCCCCGACATGTATGACCCTGACCCAGCAGCCATTGGAAAAGAGGGTACTGGATAGTACCTAGTGAGGCAGGTGAACTCTTCTGGCGGCTGCAGGTTGTCCCACGCCAGAGGCTGGCCATTTCTGCACTACTATACTGACAACAAGCTCATGCATCTGTGGAGAGGGCTTCTTTACAGGCCAAGTCCCACAAAACAGTGTTTCTACTTGTAAGACCAGTTAAAAAGGCAAAATCGAAAGTGTCATCAAGAAGATGTTGATAGCACAGCAACATCAACATTCATTACGGCATTTATAGACTTACGTTGAGCCAGAAGGTGGGAAATACTATGTTCTTATGGAATGATGAGCTACTTAGGTCAACCATGGTCTGCCTTCAGGCCCTTAATTATTCTGTGTGATTGTCATCATCAAGAACAACTAAAAATGCACACTTCTTTTTAAGAAATGTTCATCACTGAAATTTTTAAAAATCCAGGTTTTTATTTTACAAAGGATTTGTCAGCCTTTCTCTGCAATAAAGACTACATGAGAAAAATCCGTATGATTTCTTGCATACCTTGACAGCTAAAATGACCATGTAGTTCAACTTTGGTTTTGACTTTACACCAGTATAGCCTAATTAAAAATTACTTCATGCCAGTGCTTGTGATCACAACAAATAAAAGCTGAAGCACCACTGAAGTACATGTATCTTCCTCACTATAATTCCAAAGTCTCAGGTTTTTATGGCATCTAGGATGGAATAAATGTCTTCTAGCTTTCCCAAGATCATAATTTTATTATTACACCAAACCTGGCTTGTGGTCCAGAGTCCAGGAAAAGAAACGAAAGTAAATATGCTGAAATTTTAACATCCAGTGGGCTTGAGTTTCAAACACAGGAAAACTGTGCTTGAAGCCCTCTGACTCTTTTGGAATCTCAAAAAAGAACTGTTTCTGATGTACACCTGCAAATCTGCTTAGAGCAAACTCCCAGTGAAAATTATGAACAAGCTGTTCTGATATAAAAGAAAGGCATAATACCAGAAAGACCATGCAAACAGATGGAGTGCTAATTTTACTTTAGTGGGTATACGAGATTTGTGCTATCTACACTAAGCATATCGTACCACCACCACAACCTCTCATGCTGTACTGACTAGATCATTCAGTGCAATATTTCTCCTTTCCAATGCTGGACAAGACAATTACATCAAATCCAGTCATACTTTCTGGATTTTAGTTAGTATGAGTGACTTAGTCTGGTAGTGGAATAAGTCAGTAAAAAAATCTTTCTTCACCTTTAAGATGGGTGGGGGAATACTTCAAGTTATTTAAATACGCAACGGGAAGCAGTCAGAGGAAGGTTATCAAGATTGGTGTACTATACACCAACCACAGGTAAAGCTGTCTTTGAACAGCTTTAATGAAGTGCTTATATAATTAGTTACTTCTCTACATGTTTCGTTTACTTAATGGTCCTTGATAAAGCCCACAGGAACAGCTTGCTTTGGAAATTGTTACAAATAAGAACTGAACCTAAAGTTAAATAAATTTAAGAGTCAGGTCTCATGAAAACCTCCAACGTAGTAGGCAAAGAGCCAAGTTTCATAGAGGTAGAACGCAAACTTTTAAAGTGATTATTCCTCTTGTAGTTTGAGAGGACTCCTTTAAAAAAAAATCTTAGACTGGGGGAGAGATTGTAGTAGGAGGGCAAGGGTTTTATTTCTGTTGTTGTTTGGTCCAGTAAATCTGCAACAACATGCTTTAATGGCTAATGACATGATCAAGACTTTGATCTGCTTACACGACAAAGGACCCAGAGTGAATGTTAAACTTGATATGGAATACAGCCTGTGTAAACACAAAGTTACTGTATGTAGTCTTTCAAGAAGCACTAGTTTACTAAGACTGCTTAGATACTACAACTTTCTGTGGACCGTCTTTAAGGACACAGTCGTTCTAATATATTCAACAGGGTCACAGTAAGTTCTTTGGATATTCTAGTGTAGTTAGGAGTGTATCTTTGGTGGATTAAATTTAAGGCTCTGAATTTCACATCCACTTCACTGAAGTATGGCATTTGGATATTTTAAGGTAAGTTTTCTCCAATGTAGTCACCAAATAGAACCTCATCCTCGTTACTCAGCTGTAATTTAATTTCAGTTAAAGATATAGCTACTGTAAATTTGCCTTTGAATTTTTATACGCAGACATCCCCATACACAAAATAGAATTTAATACTGATAAAAGCTTAAAAAATTAATTTCTTTCTCCTACTGAAAAGCTTTTTCCCCTTTTTGTTTATCTTATTACCCTTGACACCACATAAAATCTCTAATCTAATGTTACTGAAAAGTATATTAAAAACACAAACGTAAATCACTATATCCAAATATTACCAAAGACTGAGTGGGAAACCATGATTATGAATGGATCTCAGTGTTCTATTAAGACTCACAATTAATCCTAATATTACTGGATCAGTTCAACACTGTTTTAATAGATTTGTCAGAATAAAAATGTTATTTGCAAAATTTAGGTATCTCTTAGTAAATTCTCATTATCATAAAGAGAATCAACAAGAACACAGAGGATGATTTTTAGACTACTACAAAACCATTAATATACTGTGAATCTAACAAAAATTTTTGAACGTGTAATAATATGAAAGGATACAGAACACCCGAATTTGCCTTTAACGTGGTTTGCTAATTTCTTTGAAATGAGATACATTTTTTAAACAGTTTTAAGTCAAAAAATAGCTGAATCTCATGACTGTCATTTTTATTTGCCCTCAAAACAATCTCAAAGCTACTGAACCCTCTTATTTCAGTGGTTTTGGAAACAAATATATTTCTAAGAGGCAGAAGTTCAACATTCCAATACCTTGTATGTGTAAAATCAAATCTCCTACTGACCTTTCATTTAGTGATGGGAAAGCTATAACACACTTCTAAACCTCTATTTCCTCTCATGAGCTCCACATGCCTTTTTCATGCTGTCCTGTCTAAATATTCATGTAGAGAGACTACTATGATTACAGCTTCGATAGATGAGGAACAGATAGAAAAATCATCCATCCAAGACATAAATATCTCATGCCTCTGACTGTGTCTTTGCTTGCAGGGAAAGGAGAGAGAGGGAAGGAATGCAGAGAGTAATACTGCCTATGTGAGCTTTATGGTGATCTAAAGAGTAGTAATAAAAAAAAAAAAAAGGGAAGACTAAATACTACAAGCAAAGATACAACATATACATGGGCTGAATATCCTTCACCTACCTTAGTATTAAACTCTACTGGAGAGGTATAAAAGTCAAACCTATAATGACTTTTGCTGGCACAATTAGTTGGCAAAAGATGACCTCCAAAACAACAGAAAAATTGAGAAAAGTTGCGGCTGCTGCATTTTTTTTCCTGAATGACAATTAAAACTTAGTGAATTTATAAGCTGGTACATTAAATAATAGACCATTACTAAAAACAAATGCCTTTTGATTATTTCCAAAGAGTCTGTTTGTTAAAGCTCTCATTGAAAAGAAAAATACTTAAAAAGGAACTCCTAAATACTACAAGGAGTGACAAGTAACTAAAATTACCATGGCTACACACTTCCAATTTGTCCCTATGCCAAGGGAGAGCAGAACCCACCCACTCATCCTGCAGTGCAGCATCAGCAGGTCAAGTACTAGAAATAATACACAAAAATGGCAGAACTATTGTAGCACTTGGAGTTTTACTTCTGGAGCCAGAAGGGGTAGAACATTTCTGTTTAACCTTCTCTCATTCTCCAGAAAATGACTTACAGTTGAATCATCCCAGTCATTACTATTTCCATTTATTGCATGCACTGCACAGGATTAACATAATTATGTAATTTAAAGTGATTAGACAGTGACATTCAGCCAAACAATACTGTCTGTTGAGGAAATTAAAAGTAAATAAACTAAAGTTCACCTGAAATGGACTTAGGAGAGCATCTGTTTGAAAAGTGACTATGTGTTGTTTCAGTTGAGCTTGGATCATCATAGCTGAAATTCAGCCCTGCTGAGGGATGGGCAGAAAGACGACAAGCCCATTAATTTGAAGACCTCAGGATAAAAACTACTTGGTGAAGGTCTTATGCTGGCTCTGGAGTTTGCTGCCTTAAGTAATCTCTCTATATTTTTACACTCTAGACAGTGCAGAGAAATCATAGAACCACAGAATGGTTTGGTTGGAAGGGACCTTAAAGATCATCCAGTTCCAACCCCCCTGCCACAGTCAGGAACACCTCCCCCCAGCCCAGGTTGCTCCAAGCCCCATCCAGCCTGGCCTGGAACACCTCCAGGGATGGGGCAGCCACAACTTCTCTGGGTAACCAGGTCCAGTGTCTCACCACCTTCACAGTAAAGAGTTTCTTCCTAATATCTAATCTAAATCTACACTCTTTCAATTTAAAACCTTTACCCCTCGTCCTATTGCTACACTTCTGATAAAGAGTCCCTCCCCATCTTTCCTGTAGGCCCCCTTTAAGTACTGGAAGGACACAATAAGGTCTCCCCAGAGCCTCCTCTTCTCCAGGCTGAACAACCCCAACTCTCTCAGCCTGTCCTCATAGGAGAGGTGCTCCAGCCCTCTGATCTTCTTTGTAGCCCTCCTCTGGACCCGCTCCAACAGGCCCATGTCCTTCTTATGTTGGGGGCCCCAGCGCTGGACGCAGTACTCTAGCTGGGGGTCTCATGAGAGTGGAGTAGAGGGGGAGAACCACCTCCCTCAGCCTGCTGGCCACGCTTCTTTTGATGTAGCCCAGGGTACAGCTAGCGTTCTGGGCTGCGAGTGCACATTGCTAGGTCACGGTGAGCTTCTCATCAACCGACAGCACCAACTGTCCTCAGGGCTGCTCCCAGTCCGTTCTCCACCCAGCCTGTAATTGTGCTTGGGCTTGCCCTGACCCACATGCAGGACCGTGCACTTGTTGAACTTCCTGAGGTTTTCACGGGCCCACCTCTCCAGTCTGTCCAGGTCCCTCTGGATGGCATTCCCTCCCTTCAGCGTGTCAACTGCACCACACTACTTGGTGTCGTCGGCTAACTTGCTGAGGGTGCACTCAACCTCACTGTCCATGTCGCTGACAAAGACCTTAAACAGCACCGATCCCAATACCAAACCCTGAGGAATACCATTGGTCTCCACTTGGACATTGAGCCATTGACCATAACTCTTTGAATGTGGCCATCCAGCCAATTCCTTATGCACTGAGTGGTCCATAGGTCAAATCCATCTCTCCAGTTTAGAGACAAGGATGTCGTGCAGGACATTGTCAAATGCTTTGCACAAGTGCAGGTAGATGATATCAGTTCTCTTCCCTTATCCACCGATGTTGTAACCCTGTAGTAGAAGGCCACCAAATTTGTCAGACATGATTTGCCTTTAGTGAAGCCACGTTGGCTTGGATCAATGAACTGAATGTTTTGGATCAATGAACTACCTTCTATTCCAGTTTGCTAGTTTTCAAGTAATTGTTGGCTAAATTAAAATGTTCATAGAATTCCAGAAGATAAGGCTGGAAACCTTACCTAAAGCTGGTCACCCAGCCCATACACATGACCAAAGGCAGCTGGCCTACATCTCAGGCTTTTTTCACAGACATTTTCTAAGCATGTTCTTAAAGACTAGTATTGATTAAAATTCCCCAAGCACTACAGGTGATCCAATGCAGCGCTTATCCAAAGCCAGCAAGAAAAATCTATTCTGCCTGTAAGAAAGAATCCATTCTGAATTTCCAGTTCTTAGCTGAGAAATGTTGGGCTTTCAAGTAGAAGAAAAATTCAAATCAACTCAAATCCCCCAACAAACAAAGCCAACATGGCGTGCAGATAATGTATAGATCATTAAAATCAGCATCTAAGGAACAACACATTACAAATGTTTGTCCTTTTTTTTCAGGAAGAAATGAGACTTTTGAAGATCCCTTTTAAAAACATCCATAGAATATATTGAGCTCCACTCTTAGAAAGGCAGTTTCCCCGTTCTTACATTAACTTTATAGTGCCCTTAGTGAAATAACTGAAGAAAACATAAGAAAAAAGATTAATTAAGAAAGATTTAACACCATCTTATATGAACTCTATTTACAAGCAGCAGGAAACACGACTAACACATTAAATAAAACAGATTAATACATGCAAAAGTGCTATTTGTATGTCTCACACTACAATCAGTTGTTTCAGAGAAAGAGAGAGAACAACTGAGCCAACGAAAGGTATGTCCCAAAGAATGCAAGAGCACAGAATGCAAGAGCACGAAATGCAAGAGCACCAATATCGCACTGTATTTTCATAAATTATTACCTGAAAACTATTCTACACAGAAAATGTTCCTTTATTTGTCAGTATTTTTATCTTAAATGGAAATTTCCCACATTTTTCTCAAACTTGGACATCGTGATGCAAAGATCCTTTGCAAAGTAGCTTTCCAAGAGAGGTAAAAGGTGTATTTTATTTTACCTTATTTTTCTTCATTGGAAATCCTGATCTTTCATTAGCATTTTTCATAATTTCTATAGTTTCTGCTTCTGTAATTTCATGAAAGATTAATCTCCTCGCACGTCTATGCCATTTTTTGATCCAAAATTTGCTTCCTCATTCTCTTTTTTCCCTAAATCTCTAATCTCTAGTTCCTGTTCAGGAACCAAGTTTTCCACCACTTTGAAACTCCAATTATGTAAAACCTGTGCTTAATAATTACTTCAGTTTTATGCACATCTTCCACATTTCTTTCCAAATCCTTGAAGGAAGTTCCCAATACAGAGATCTCAATTCTGCCATGATTTCTTTCATTTCTGTTCCAGCAGAAGATGCTTTCTTCCCCCTTCTCCCATTTATTTTGCCTGCAAGTGAAGCACCCTTTCTACCTGAGATCAGAGAGTTCCCTTTAAGCTATGCTTTGTTGATTCTTCTTTCTGGCAGGCTATAAAGAAATGCTTGATGCATGCATCTTTCCTGTTTCCTAACATCAGAAAAAAAGGTGGGTAATGTTTAGAGGTCATCTTTTGCTAATGTAACTAGAAAATACTTGTGGCTAACTGAACAGAAAACTTCTTCGCTAGTATCCAGAAATACAATGCGCTACAATAACCTACTGCACAAAAGGAAGGCAGGTCAGAGACAAAAACGAACAAGCAGACTAACCAAGCAATTCCTTGCTAACTGAAAATCAGTGCATCCCAATGACTTGAATAGCTATTAGCTTAACGGGCCAACTGCGGCTATTACCATGGCCTGGGAGCCATAGAGATGTGCACCAAGATCGCAGACTCACAAAAGGAGATATTGAAATGGGGACTGCCAGCAGCAGTCGTTCACAGGGCGAGTGTTAGACAGGGAGAATGTTATCTCATAAACCAATGGAAAACAGATAACTGAGGGGAAGACGTGCCTGTATATGTTTGAAAAGAAGGTCAGTCATAGATGCATTGTAGAAACAGGAATTATGAGCATAAAATAATCATGACTACAAATAGCCTGTTAAAATTATTTTTTTCTTGCCTTAATTTTCCATCTCATTAAAATTTCCCACCAAAGGCACTCAGACTTATGGGGCTCTGATTTTGGCAGTGCATTACAATTCTGGCAGGTAGCCAGACTTTTATTTTTATCCCTCAGTCCTTTGGTCTCTTCTTCATATATTTCTCATCTTACAATATTTTTTTTTCTCTAGTCACAGAACATATGTAAACAACTAGAATTATTTTTGGAGTACAGAAGCATAATATACTATGTTTCCAGTTCTAACAAGAGATCATATTCTTGCAGATTCTTGGGTTTTTTTCAATGATTAGGTTTGGGCAAACATTTGTCTCTAAACAGGATGTATTTATTAGGTATTTTACTTTATGCTGCTGAGGAACTGTCAAGATCCCTAAACATGGCCAAATAAAATGAACAATAATAAAAATACTAAAATGTTATTTTAAAATTAAATGACATTCAGACCATTAACCCACACTGCTGACTTTTCAAAAATATTTAGTATCCATTGACAATGCACATTGCTATTTGCATTGCAAACCCACCTCAGAAATCTCAAAGACTAGTTTACCAGAGAACGTAAGAACATAGTAGACACGCTAAACTGCTTTACTGAATCTCAAAATGCTGAAGTACATCCTTCATGCTTTGTCAAGTCCAAGCCTACCTCAGTGAAAGGATATCACATCTGCAGCGTTCACATCTTGTTTTTTTCCTGTGAAACTTAGAACTAGTTCTTGATCAAAGGTTTGAAATATTTATTCACTGGTATTTGTAATTGCAGTTAGTAACTCATGATATGTTTTTTTTTGTATGAATGATCATTTTTAATGTTACCGCCAATACTTCTTAATGCCCTGTCCACATATATCCTGTTAGATTCACCAGAACCAAATACAAAATTCCTTTACACATGCGTTCATGTTTTATTGACTTCAACTTTCACCTATATATCCTCCGCTATATATCTTCTAAACATTGTTCTATTACCGAATCAGCAACTGCACATTTTAAACCTAAATAAATCTATAGCAGATTTAAATTTCTGAGTTAATTGAAATTTCCAAATGTATTTGCCTCCCAAAATAGCCCTGTAAAATTGTGCAACTTGGAGACCTCATTCACTTTTGAGTGGCTTTTATAAAAAATTCATGCTGAAGTTAAAAAAAAATAATCCTGGCAACCGCCTGTGCATTGCAATACTTAGTATGTCCACTATAATCGGTAAGTCTGATTGCCTTTGACAGCTTTTCAACCTGAGCTGCTGACTCCAACTGCCCTTCCTGTCCCAACTTCTGTCACAAAGCCTAATGTTATTGAATGTCAAGACCTTATTCTAAGCCCACCTACTTAGTCACAGTTTTTTCCTTAGAGAAAATAACAACTGCTAAGAAATTCTACATCATTAATATATTAATGGATATACATATTAAGTGTGGGTTTTATATATTGAAAAAGCATTATAAAAAGATATGCTAGAAATATCCTGAATTAATTCTGTCAATATTTGCCTGCTTCTTATTTGGCACAGATATACAATGCCTCAATATGTTATGGAGCCTGTAAATTGTCCTTTGTGTGACATTTTGCTTTCCCTCTCTTCCAGTGAAATCTGTTAATTCCAGTTGGTGACCTACTTCTGGTATTTCTTTGGACCAATTTGTCACCTCAGTCATGTCGTCATAAGGGTAAAAAAAAGGCCTACAATTGTTCCTTCAGACACGCCATGTGGCTTGTGATGCTCCCTCTAAACTCATCAGAAAAAATGATTGAGGGCCATGTAGCAGACGAGAAAGAGCACACAATTGCAGATAAGCTCTGTTCTTTTGGAGGTATTACTCATCACAGCATTTATAGAAGTTTCTTCTTGCTTAGGATGGGTTTGTGGCTTGCTTTGACATCCTCACATTATGGTCCTCTCAATTTTTATAACTTTATTTTTTTGGCAATATGATTAATTTCCTTAAAAACTGTACAGTTTTGAAAGCTTCCACTCCTTCTGTGAAGATTACTCATTAGAAAGAAGTACAGCTGTGATGTATTTTGAAATCTCTTTTATTGTGTCCTATGCAAGCTAATGAAAACATTGTTAATAATAGCAAGTGATGCCTAGGATTCACTGCAAAAAGAGCATCTTTTTAACCACTGCGGAGTGCCTGCAACCACGTTACAGCCCTGACTCAGCAATCTACCCCTCTTCATCACAGTACTTGCACAACATGCTGAACGCGAAGTTGTGCACTGCAGCCCCAGTGATTTACACGGTCATCAGGAAAGAGCCAAGTGCTTTGTGGAATGGGAATGGACTGAAGCATACAAATGTTTTACTGCAGCACAGCCCATTATCACATTCTTTTGATCTGCATTACCTTGATCGACATTTAAATTCACGTGCCTCTCTAAACTAGCTCTCATCATGGACCGGGAAAAATAAGGGAGCTGAGAGGAAGTCATACCACTGACAGGGCGAGACTGGAAGTCCACGAGGAACCTCCTGGGCACTTCAGATAGCGCACCGGCCACAGGATGGTGATCAGTGCCTGAAAGCTTGTGCCCAGAGGACAGCTGTGTTGAGCAATAGAAAGGCGCCTGGTCTCAAAAGAGCCACCTGGCAGCTGGCTACCCATCCTTTCAAGCCTGGGAATGGAAAGCAGGCCCTAATTCTTGCTCATTTGTGTGCAAAGTGGGAAGGTGAAAGTGAAAGGGCCACCTGTGTTTTCATTTTTTGCTTTTGTAACCTTTTTTAGGTAACTGTTCCTTCTCTCCTTTATATAGTTTGATTTATAGCTTGACTTAACGTAAAAGTTATCCAAGGTTCCAGTTCTGCATGCTGCCTTTTTGAAAATCTTTGTGGAAGATCCAAGCTCTTTGGCTGCTTTTGAGCGAGTATCTGAATACACACATTCTGAGTGGTCTCATTCTTCTTTCCTCAACCTGCCATCTGTGCACAAAACAAGCTATAAAGGGTCATATGACGCCGCCCCTTTTATCTACGTCAGGAGCATCTTAGGTTAGGATTACATGTCTTGAGCACATCTAGCAGGAAAAGCTTCCCAGCAGTCCAACCATACAAAACAACATAAAGAGAATCTTTCACCCAGCCAAAAACCAATGGTGACTTTTGCGGCAAACTGACTTTTTTTTCCTGGGAACCTAAAGAAAGTTCCTGATTTGCCACTTACATATGATTTGTCCGGAGGAACTTCCCACTAACAATTTCAGTTCATGGTCTATGTATTGTACATTGGCCAAGCATGATTAAAAAGCTTTCAGCTGTAGCTTCCCTATACAAAAGATATCCCATTTACTGAAGTATTAAGATTCTAGTTTTTTCCAGAAAGTGACAGTTCCTAACGTGTCCAGTGGACCGAACATAAATAAGATACTCCCTTGAAAGAGCACTGGCAGCCACAAAAGTAATGCAAAGCAATTTGCCTTATCATTCCCTTGCTGTTAGACATTTACTTGGGCATTCCAGCACTTGCTGTTATCTACTCAAAGGGCAGGAGCAGATCTATATAACTCAATGAGTTCTTACAGAAATTACCAGTATCCTCGATTTTAATAATTTTGTCTCCCATTTTTAACTTACAAAATTTCAGTCAACAGTCTGCTTGCTTGTTCCCATGCTACAAGCTTCTGGCAGCACATACTCAGTTTAATGACAGGGTTGGTTTTGTTCCAGCAGATTATTAAAAAAAATGTCCTGATGGAAAAATCAGATGCATTTAAATAGCTACGTAGTGCAATCAGACAATTTGAAGGTTTTGGCTGTTTTTTCCTCTTACAGACCCCTATCAGGCCAATATACACATACACACAGACAATATTCAAAGCAGAGTTTAGCAGTCTGTTTGCCCTTAAGTTTCATGATCTGTCAACCCCATTATAGTAGGTGCATGATTGTTGCTCTATGTTTCCATAGCCAGCTCTGTTCAAAAGACCAAGTAGCTTAACTTAACACTAGTCACATAAGGTATGCATTGATTATTTCTTTTAAATATGACCACTTAGAACTTCAACAAGGATGCATATATACTTTAATTCTTGTCAACAATTTACTGTAAAAGCAGCAAGGTGGCTGGATAAACTGCCAATTATCCTTCTTCCATGTGCTAAATTATTGCTACATATTTTTGGAGATCCTAACAACAGTGCTGGAGAAAGGACATCAAATGATGCTTAGAAATGTGATACACATTTTCATTTCACACTCCATCAGTTTTTACAACTAGAGCTCCATGAAATGTATGAGAATACTTGGCTAACAGCCATATCTACTGAGGTGTAAAATAAGGATCAGATCTCTTTTTAAGAGTTTCATTTTCTTTACATGACTAAATCAGATGTTGACCTTTTTCCAAAATAGATTGTAAATATTCCGTACCTCTATCCATCAATTAATTTTTAATCTCTGAACCCAATTTTGACCTGTTTTAACAGATGTAATCAATACACATTTTTTAAAACAGCTTTGTAAAGCAAGGTAAACAGATTCATCTTTCCACTAAACTAGAACTGAAATACATTGAATTATATAATCACTGGAGTTAAATCTTTCCAATTCTACTAAGTTTTTTCCTCATCGTGCACCCTGGAACAAGGAACAAGGTTATTACTGACTTTACAGTCAGCAAACCAAAGCTATGGGCATCAGCAAAAACATCTTTTAAATTCAGATTTCAATCTGTCAGGAAAGATTAAAGCTTCATGCGTACATAAAAGGGGAACTATAAAATGATAACAGATACATAGGATGGAATCATTATGCTTGAACAGCTGCTGTTTCACCAGTGTAGTAAAGCAGAAAATGTCTTTTACTCACCTCTGTTAAACCAGAAACTTCTCCTTTTGCTAACGGTCTGGTGATGGATGCAGTGTAAACTCTGGCATCTGACACAGGTTGCCCCTTCATAAAATGTTTCCCAGCTTCATAAATATTCACTTCTACCATCTTACCCATTAACAGAGGATCCTTTGGCACAAGAACCTTTCAAATAAAGATAAAGACGTAGTTACTAAATACCACAAAGGACAACGGTATCTCCAGCTTCCACTTAGAAAACACATTTTTGTAACACCAGAGCAAATCCTAAACCCTTAAAATTTTAGTCACCAGCATACACTGTAGCCCTGACACAACTGACCAGTAATACCTCCAGCTTGCATTCTTCAGGAGCTTTGCAGTGTTAGCTCAGCTCTTTTCAACTCCAACTGATTCCGTGAGTCGTGTTTTTTGATTGATGAGAAAGTTAGGCCTGAGTTGCAACATTTGAATCCAGACCCAAACAGTTCCCAAGGCCACTTGTACTACACAATTCCAATAGACTGCTGCCAAGCTTCCTATTTTCCTATCTATCCCATGGTACTTTTAAAGAAAAAGAGGTTTTGAGTCTGTAAACGCTTCAGGACAAAATGATGCCCTTGCTTCTGTTTGCACAAGCCCTTATTTTGATTGCGCAGCTGAGATGCATGCCTGACAACGAGTGCCTGTAAAAATGGATGAGTGTGTTTCTTGGGTCAGCAACTAATGCTCCCCTTTCCTGAATTTGCACAACCATGATATCAGGCAGTCCCATAAGAACTTCACAAGAAAGACACCACGTAACAGATGTTCCTAGGTCATGCATGTTACAAAAGAAAGAGCCCAACATACAGGAGCAACATTTTTTGCTGGAAGAACAAATGGCATAAAAAAGGTGTAAAAATAGAGAAGCAGTTTAAAAAGAAAAGCGGAATCATTTCCCGATTAAACAATGAAAAACTGAATCACAGAGACTTATTTAATCACATTTACCTGCAGCTCATCCACACCCAAATGCAAGCTTTTCAAAGGTAATGAGCACATACGTGTGTCTTGATTTTTGCATGCTGAAATTGAAATGCCTTAAAACGGCCTGGGTTTTAGACAACATGGGCAGAGGATTTTCAGAGGAAAACTCTGTGCCAACCACATTTGGAGAGCATTTTGCTGCCGAACAGTGCCTCTCCTTTTTCACCTATCACAAGCGTTGGTTGTCCTACTTGGAGGAAATCATCACCAGTAATTTCCCTTTTCCCCCAAAGGCTCACGGTGTTCGCAACTGTAGAATTTTCCAGATCCTAGGATTCTGCTGAACTTCCTAAGCATCTTCCACGAAAAGCAGACATCTGACTTTCAGAAACGGGCAAGCTGAGACTAACTGGAACTAAGTGGCAAACACAAACCCAACGTCCCACATTGTAATACTGAGACAGTATTACAATGTGACTAGATCGCAGTTCTTCCCACATAATTCATCTCAGGCAAATTTAAATCGAAGGAAAATTAGTTAACTAAGTATGACTGGGCCTGTGACCTCTTTCAATCTTGGTATCACCATATGCAAAATAGCAGTAACTATAAATCCTCAGGGACAGATGTGGGTAAGTGGCTACTGCTTCAGAAAAAGAGAGAGGTTAAGTGAAAATATCTGGGAGGTACTGTAAACAACCAAGCAGCCAGGCTTGGCATACACTCATACATTTTTCTGATATAAAGTATTTGTTAGGAAAAAATCCCCTACCATATTTCTAAGAAACAAGGCTATACGAACAGAAACCCTCATCTCGATTGTTGTTCTGGCAGAGTACCCTTTGGTCAGTTTAGCCTACTCTGTTCAACGAACTACCTTAAACCGCATCACCAAAGCTTCCATAAATGTAAACTGCGGTTCTGCCAGGAAGTCGGTCAGTGCAGCTCTATCGACGTGGCTTTACAGCAAACTCTTTGAATATAGATGAGCTTAGTGAAGAGAGAATAGGTTTGGTAACTATTTGAGTCAACAGAACATTACACCAGGATCTTCTTCAGCTTCCTAAGTATAATACAACATTTAGTGACCCAAGAGTGGTTTTCAATTTACTACCATTAAGTTTACTGCTATTAAAGTTAGTCACAAGCACCAAGTCTTGTGCTTACTTGGGCGAACAGTAGGATATTACCCTTTTCAAACAGGCCACACATAAGATTTTAGGGAAAAGACACTCATTTTAATAATGGAAAGTATTTCTTCCATAATAATATTTAAAATTACTCCCTATGTTATTATTTGTATTTTGTGTGTTCTTTAACAGTCCCAGTCGGGACCTGTATTAGATCCTGTACAATCACCCCATAAAACATCAACTTTTTTTTTTTTTTTTGCACATGCTGCTTTTCCTTTATTAATGAAACTTTCATAGAACAAGCATTGAACACTAAAAAGCCCCAAGCAATTTATTTTTAATCTCTATATAGAAAACCATGTTCCTCGAATCTGGCTGATAAGCTGCAAAAGCAAGGGACAGCGATAGAGAAGACTTGGACAGAGGTTAGAGGTGTAACAACAACAACAACAAAAAAGCGTTTATCAAAAAAGCGCCCCAAAACCTGAGGAAAAAATAATTAGTGAACCAGATATCTAATAGCAACAGATATTTCAAGAGCAGCACTGTTACTTGCTACTAAGCAGTAAATAAATAAGTAAATGCTGTAACATAACCTGGAACCAGAAGAAAGCAGTACTGGTGACTATATAAGCACAGCCATCATCAATAGCCTCTCCAGGTTCAACTGAATAACTAAAGGTAGCAAAAGCAAATTGTAGACAGCTCAGTGCAAAAAATCGGAGAACAAGCCAAAGGCAAAACCAGAATGAAATCACGACGATTCAGAAAAAAACAATTTTATTGGTTTTCAGCAAGTCTTCTGCTTTTGAGCAAAAATAATAGTTTTGCGAAATAGATGCTGTACTTCCTTCCTAGCTCAAAGATAATGTTTCCGTGTGGAAAGAACTAATTTATAGAAAGTACACAGAAGGAACTACAACCTATCAGGATGAAGTCTTAATCTAAAGAAGTTTCTGACCCTTCCTATTGTTTGAAATTATTATTTTATTTTTTTTTTTGCAAATTGCACTGCCTGAAAAGATTTTCTGAAAGATGTATGGAAACTATCAAGATTCATCTATTCAGAAAACAATGCTTTGGAGACACAGAAATTAAAATTACAGCAATAATTAACAGCTGCTTAAACCATTCAAATAATGTTATTTGGATATATAGCACATACCCTCCTCAGGCTGTATATTCAAAGAACCACTCTTAACATAATTTCAGGTAAATTGTATTTACACTACAGAAGCGAAATATCTCACAAACAAGTCTTGATGGTCACACCTTTCCTGGAAAATGTTCTTATTTCTTTACTTGTTTTTTGCACTGTGGCACACTGTGTTGCTGAGATTCTCAGAAAGCAAAGATAAAACAAAAAGATGTTATTTTGTTTATTTAACCATACCTGCTCATAGAAAGGATTGTGAGCAACATAGTAATTGGAATCAAAGGATTCTTCTGTTACCAGAACCCTCTGCCTCTCACCAACCTGGAAAATAAAAGACACAAGAGATGACTCAGAAAACAAAAATAATAAATTACACTCAGAAGAGAGCTGCAACTACAAACAAACACTCTTAGCAGAAATAATCAAATTCTCTGAGGAAATTCTCTGTCAGCAACAAAGCCGGGCAGAGAAACCCCTAGTTCAATCTGTCTAAAATTTAGAGGATTAAAAGTTGGAACTGATGGCTTAACATGAAAATCCAGTTCAGAAATATAAACTGGTGTTTACTTATTAACACAACAATAAATAATAATGTCAGATGTGCACAGAGTCTGTTATGGCTTCATCCAACTAATGAAAAAACTCTCCTTCAGCTTAAAATTCTGCAGTCAATCACAAAAATCACAATCACCTCTCTTGCCAAGAGCCCTGTGACAAATAAAACAATTAGCAGCATCTGAGAGAACTCCAGGGAACTGGAGCACACTGCACAACTTCTAGATGCCACCAAGCTCATCTATTTGCCGCCTTTTTTTAAAAAGCCACACTTGTTACTTACAATGATAGGGCATGTCTTTACCCCTTCTTGGTGATTTCACTAAGCTGTACTCATGAGATCACATTGATTTCCATGGCAGTGGAGTCAACACTGCATATTGCAAAGACTCAAAGAAGAGGAGCTTTTAACAACTCACAGACATAGCGATATTAAAGGCCAAATAAACATTGGGCTAAAAAGCCCGGTGTATCATTTATACCTCCCAACTTCCAAATGCACCGCCACAGTTTAAAGGAAGCACCAGTTTTACAATTAGTTAAATGGAAGACCCCAAGATAAATCAGTTGCATTTAGTTGCCAAGTAGATATGAATCAAAATCTGACGTTCCCCGAAGTTCAAATTCCCCTGCATGCCTCTTGATTTTGTCCATTACTGAGCTGTGTAATGAAGTTTAAAGCCTAATTTCTGCCAACCTTTGAGGACGTTCAGCTCACATTTTTAGTTTGAGCCCATCTCTATTTTTTTTGAACGAAACGTGCCCTGGATTCTTTCCAAACTATTAGACAAATGCATTCTGCAAATTACAAGTGTCTAGCAAGTTACATTTACTCACTGCTTTTATGCAGCCACTATTTTGAGAATCACAAGAGGCTTCACATTTTACTCTAAACTTTTAACATCCGTGAGGAAAGCTGCATTCAAGACCCCTCCCCACCACATCCTAGCGGCAACTGTTACGTAGAAGTTTTAAGGCCTCCATCATAAGGTCCATGTGAGTTAGCAGGAAGATGCAGATCAGATAATAATTTTTTGATTCTTAAAGGTATAAGCAGTAAAAGAGAAGATTAGGATTAGTCAGTGGCAGAAAAAAGAACATGAAGAAATACACACAGCAATATCACATCTACATTACAGTATATATGCATATACACAGTATATATATATACACACACACAGACGATACAGATATAATTGTCCATTTGCCAAACAGAAAGACTTCACGGAATAACTCTTGCCTTCCATTTGCTATGCCCGTACCTGGAATATTCCCAGAGTAAACCCTGGAGAGCAGGCAGGGGAGACAGCGAGCACTCAGCTCATCTCCTCAAAGGCAGTTAGAGTTAATTACCCAGGACCACAAGTGTGGGATACGCAGCAGAAGGGGCACAAGTCCCAAGTTACACACCCAGTAACAGAATCCTAATAGTAGAAAAGATGCATATTTCTGCATATTTTCAAGAGGTGTTTAGAAGTTGTTTACAGCACATTTAAAATTTCTGTTCACGTTTCTCTGGGAAGTCTGCAATTACAAATAACAACAGATACAACATACTCAAATTTTAGTAATCCAAATCCAGCGTAACCATTTACCATTCCCCTAAGCAGTAAGGTGTTTTTGTCTTTCAAGAAAAGAGTTACTCAATTCAAATCCCCAGAGGGGTTTTGCAAATACACGTCAAGAAGGCACTGGAGATAACTATGCCAGTAATAAGATTACAGGGTACATTTCCCCTGAATGGAGACATTTTGTTGTATCTATAATATTTGAGACCATAGCTTTTAAAACCACAACCCAGTAGCTGCTGTAGCACTACAGTACCAAAGTCTCAAATGTCACGCAATATTATGAAAAAGAGGAGGATGAAACGTTAGATAAGCAATACTCACCCCTGGGGAAACATGCTGCCGCTGAAAAGCAACAAGGGCAATCACCAAGTCATGTCCTCACATTGTATTCATTACTTACCAATACCTTAACAGCAAAAGCGGCTCAAAGCAATACTGGGTCCGTAACTCATTTCACAACTGTCTTGTGGTTCCCTGGTTCTCTCTGGCCATAACGCTCTGCCTTCGTCACCCCTATGAATCCTGCCTGTGAGGCAGTCTAAGCTACGTGTGTTATCTTCGTGCTCTCAGATGACAGAATGGCAAGCATGATATGTGAAGAAGAAAAGAACACCTGTGTTTGATCATTTGATGTAAGTCGTGGTTTCTTCAGAGACACATTGCCAGTTTTTCTTATCTTTGCTTCCATGAGCAAAAAGAGCTCAGGTGTCCATGTCTCAGTGGGCCAGACAGAGCTTCTGGGCTCAGAATTTCTTGGGAATGGGACGAAATCAGTAAGACAAATTCACCACATAGCATCAAAACTGTGGCATTAAAATTGAGTACCGGAAGGGCAGAGGAGCCGAACAGCCTATAGCAATTTACAAGACATACCTACGTACAAAACCATACAAGACTGGAACACTGTAAGGAGCACAGGTAAACCCAGGAATTGTTCACTTGCTCAAGTTACTGGATCTGTAGCCTTGGCCAAGGCTGAGCTGACAGAGAAAGATGATATTCAGCTATTTGCAGACTCTTTTGCCATAACAACAGGAAAGGAAAATTCCATTTAATGAGTTAGGCCACTGGGTATTCATGATCTGCAAGACTAATTGGCTACACGCATTTGTAAGGCAGAAAATGACTATCTATCCTGCATCCAAGTATAATTAAGAAGAAACATAAGTACGCAGAATGCAGTTTTGCTGTTGAAATTTGTTCAAGAAGTGGAATATGTCATCATTTCTGCAATTATTCCCCTGGGATCTCTAAGTGCCTAAGTTTCACCTCGCTCAGAAAGAATTTAAATATGCAGAAACCAGACGTGGTATCTAATAACAGTTATAATTATAATAACCTTTGATGATTTTTTTTTCAGGCATGTACCAGCAGAAGTAATTCAGTATCTTATTTTTATTCCTATTCTTTCATCTGCTTCCACAGGTATGCACGAGTTCCAGCTCTCAGGGAACTACAATTCTGACAAAGCATCTGGAACTGAGGAAACTCAGCCCTGGCATCTCAGTTTGGAAAGCTTCCTATAGAATCAGGATTTTTTTTTTCTTTATGGAGGATACCACGAAAATAATAATGAATGATAGTGAAAACCTTGTCTGGCAACCTTCCCCATCCCAAGACGGACTGGTAACATCATTTACTCAAGGAGAATTTGTTTTCAATAAAAATAACGCAAGAAGCACTGCTGGTCCTATCACTTCCTATACTGCAGCAGTTGCCAGATAGTTTGTAAATCTCAGACTTTGTAATCAAATCACTTATGAACTTTTATTTCATTTTCATTTATCCTACAGGAAATTCTGACATGATAATTCTATAACTAATTTCTTCCTTTACAGAATACCATAAAAAGCAGTTTTTCTAGCTGGCTGATTTTCTAAAATGAATGAACAGTAAGAAATGTCAAACATCCTTCTTGGCTGCAGTCAAATTAGGTTTGTTTTTTAAACCAAAACTGACTGAATTACATAAAACACAAGACTGATTTGTAAATTCTACAATAGTATGGGTGCAACAGACAGGCCCTATTTACATGCTTTGATAGAATATTGCTACGTAATGTCAACAATGGCCTGCTGTAATTATACTCAGATAACATATGCTTCTAATCTTTTTTTTTTTGTAGTTAATGAAAACTGTAATTGTCCCAGTTTGATCCACTACGTATTACAGCCAGAGCATGTGGCACATGATCTTTCTCACTGTTCCCTTATTGTTATTTTCGCTGAATTTTGCTAGTTTTAATTTGGCTAAAAAAAATATTAATAACCAGTGTATTTCTACGCTTCTCCCATAGAAGGAGGCACACTGCACACACAGGCATCTCCGTTGATTTAGAGACAGTTGCCAAAGCCTCCTTTCAGGTTGAGTTCAATTCCTAGTGGAGCCGATGAGCATCCCTCCACTCACATTGAAGGAGGCTGGCTTGGATTCTGACCCCAAACATTGTGGAGAATACTTAATATAAGGCTTGGAAGCCACACAAAAAGCTGCTTTCCTTTATTTTTTATTTAAATAAATCATAACGCAGGCACTATAAAATACACACTGTCACAATTTATGTGTATATGTTTTAGCAGATTATGCTGATGAACAGAACATTTCTGGTAAATATGCATATTTTGACCTTTACTAAGCATAACAAAGTTTAAGCAAAAGTAATTTAGAAAGTGTTCATTCTATATCAATTTTCGTATACTTCTCTCCCAATTTTTCAGTTGTGGTCTAATTGTTTAAAATAAATTTTAATAATTATACAGATGATGTGTCCTTCCCTATAGATCAGAGAACTGCTGGACCTACTTTTCATGAATCCCATTAATCCTTCTCCAATTAGAAACCAAATTTCTCGAAGTGCTAATTAAGCATTCTCTAAGCCTTCTATTTATACGTTGTAGGTGTTTTCTTCTCCTGACAGACAAGTCTAGGTATGCCACAACCTCCCTGTAAAAATGACAAAGTTTGTAGAAACTTACGACATGGTCCCATTTTGATGAAATCAGAACCCATCTCCTTCCAACCTCTCCGTTTTTCTGCTATTCAGCACTGCCCCTCCAACATTTAGGGTGTATAGGTATCTCCCTTTCTGAAAGCAGTACTGGAGGCAAAGAACGGACTTGTCTCAAGAGTTTTTCTACAGAGTTTGTTAGGGTTTTAAATGTGGAGATTGGAAAGCAGTAACATTAAAACAGTTCAGCTCCTGAGCATGGCAATTTTTTTGCCAGGATAAAAATACTTTTCTAGCATACAGCACAGTTAGCTGCCACTATACTAGGGCTTACGCTACCACTACTGACCAGTTCCAGACGGGTAGGTGCCTCCTTTTTATTATGTTATGTTTAGTGCATAACACTGTACAGAAGCGCAGTAACAGAGCGACATTAATATTCAGAGTCCTGCACCTTTTACATCATACAAGCACCAATCAGATTAAACTTTACAACATGTGTCTGGTCCATTTTACACCTGAAGAAAGAAGCAGAGAACCTGACCACTTCAGTGGTGCAGAGTAATCTGCAGATTTCACTGCACGGATGTCATGTATTCCTACTTCCTCCTCCCAAACCTAGACAATGCTGCCTCAGTCCTACAATGCCACTAATTAGCAAGGAAAACAAAAATCTCAATCTCTTACATAGATCACAGAGCTACGCAGGAACTACAAATAAATCTGTTAAAAGATAGTGGATATTACTGGTCCCACTATCCGTATCAGACTGTTTTGTACTTACGTCCGGTGCGGCTACATTTTACCCATGTCGCACTTGCTATGAATCAGTGTTTTACGCTTACTCACATTGCTCAGTACTTTTACAGCCTGGGAAACAGGCTGCACTGGGCGGCCACCTTTGCACGCAGGAAAGTACTGAGCTGTGAACTAGAGAACTCCAGAATCCCGAGTGAAAAGCAGCCAACATTCACCAAGGTGTCTCACTTCACTGTCAACCAACACAGCGGACTTTGTTAAACCACCATTATTAAACTGCCCATCTTTAAACAAAGCTGCAGGAATTTTATTTTAAAAGGATTACATAAAATGTATGATTTATAAAATAATATCTAAGCAAACTGCCTTTTGTTTTGTTTTGTTTTAGGCAAACACCCTTCAGACGTACTGCTCTCTCCACAGCATAATTCAAGAATTCAGAACGGACACAGGCAACAGATGCCCACAGGACAAACTCTTACAAACCATTTTCCAGGCTGGCTGGAGGCTGTGCAAGCAGGATTAGGTATAAACTAAAGACAGCCATCTCTAATGGTACACAATCAGCATGACAAAAAAGTGCCTCAGACTTTCAGCAGCAGGCAAGGCAGCTCATTAAAAGCTAGTGAACACCTTCTATTTGGTCCCCTTATGAATTTGTTGGCATAGCTGTGGGGGAGGGAAAAGGTAGGGAGAGAAGGAGGGGAGAGATGGAAGCAGACTGCTTCTGCTTTCTTGGCCCATTGCTCACGCTTCAGGGTAAATAGATCCTTTCTATTACTGTGCACCTGCATCTGACTGCTTCACTTTGATTCGGTCTCCTGCTGTGAAAATGTAGCTTCTTCCAGCACATACAAACCCTGCCATGCAGCTCAGATGAAAATTACATCCAGAGATGTGAGCGGTGACCTAAAAATGACAACTGGTCCTCAAAATATCTGATTCCTTTTAAATTCTCTAAGTTTGCATTTTGCTTGTCTCTCCTTTTCATTGCCTGGAAAAGCGGTAACAGAAGTAGCGTGTTGACAACTCTGTCATATTACCTTTCTAAATTTTATTAACTGTGTACAATATTATAAAAGAAAAATAGGTTTTCTGAAATGGGAGATACATATTGCCTCTTAAAGCAGTCTTTCTCTTTTGGATCTTTCTGTTGTAAACCTGGTCTTAAGAAGTAAAAGGATGAGGTGGCAGAATTGGGTTTTATTCTGGATCCTGCACAACGTTGCTAAGGAACTCTGGCTGTTTCCTTGTGCTCTCTGAAACTCTGTTTCCACATGTGCAAAATCCAATTCCGGTTGTTACGCACTTCACAGAGTAGTGACCACAAAGCTGAGGAAGCTGCTATAGCAATATAAAATACTCTGCGCAGAACTGGTATTTGAGACTATCATGTAGCATGAGCACTTCAGCAATTGTCTTAATGTAGTACTGGCAAAAGCCTCTCCCCTCCTTTTTCAACGATCTTACAAACCCCATAAAACTGTGGCAAATAGCTACAGACAAAATGTCTAAATGAAAAGATCAGTTCAAAATAGGAACAAGAAACATCTGAGCAGGTAAAGCATGTTTAAGGTCTTCCTTTCATGCCAGTAACAGTTCACAAACAAAACAAAAAAGCAGACAAACAGTCTGCCCTTAAGGGAACTTGACTATTAATGCTGATCTTCTAGAACGGAAGATGGAGGAGTTCAGAGAAACCTTTTAGAAATATTTGCAACTTCCAGCCACTTTGGCAATCACATGGATTCTGGTGGCATGAGTAAACAAATATTTGGGTTCTTTAAATTTTATTTTGCCTTTTTTAACAAGCTAAGCCTGCGGTGAAGGTAGGCTACCAAGCTTAAAAATATGATGGTCTTTGTTAGGAAAGGCCATCCTTTCAGCTTCTTCAGTGAAATTATTTTAAATTGGCTGGTTTTGTTGGAAGCAATTCCTTAAGATACACTGCATATTTCCAAGTGATTTAAGCACAATATGAAGTGGCAGTTGCTAAGGCAACAACAAGCAATTCCTGTTTCAGTGATCTCTTTTAACAGCTGCATAAGCCCAGACAAGTATCAGTTATATGAGAATTTACAAATCATCTTGGTAAATAGCCTATCAAATGACTTCTCCAGAAATTACTTTAGGAACTTGCAATACCAATCTATTTTCTCAGACTAAAGTCTTGTCTACACTACAGAAAGAAAACTGCTCACCAGCGGCTCTGTCAGAAGGGTGCTGATGTACCACAGACCAACGTAATAGAGTGTTCAGCACAGATTCAGCATCACCAGCTGTTGCAGAGAATTGCCAGTGATAACAGAAGGCCCTAACATAAGTGAAACTTCAGTAATTCGCAGGCAAAACTGCACGTTGCTTCCTCGTAGGCAGGAGAAAGCAGGAAAAAGTCGGGAGTAGGTGAAAACACTGGATGCAAGAAGAGATGACAAAACGAAGATAGCATCGACACAAATCAACAGTCAATACCCTCTTCCCTGACATGATACTGGAATCCCCACAGTAAGACTGGATGCTCTTAGAATACATCTATAGCCTGACACTTTTTAATCAAATACACCAAAAAGACTGCTCCAAAAGTTGGGCTTCTCTCCAAAATATCAATATTTCTTTTTCTACAAATCCTACAACTGAAGCCAATATTGTGTTTATCTCATCTGAGAACAAAGGAAGAGCAGATGCGGTAAAACAGAAAAAAACAAAGAGCCAAAATGACCCCGTAGGCAAACCCAAACCCAAATCTTCCCCCAAATCCACTAAAAGCTGTATTAATACATTTAACAACACAAAATACGTAACATAACATTGTTGCAAGTTATTTAACTTAGAATACAAAATGGCGGCACTAACTGAAAGCGTTAAAAAAAAGGGTATAAATATGTATCAGCTCTCTTTTCAAAAGAATAATAAAACCCCTTTTGCATAGATGAATCACAGGCTACTAACAAAAGCACCTGAACATCGTCAGAAGCTGATAATGTTAATGAGGATAGGATACTGACATTATTTTCCTTTATTTTGAAGGTAGCCAATGTATGATCAAAAATTACACACTTCAGGGGTTTTCTTCTATCTAAAGCAAGGTAAGACCCTAGAACTGCTGACACGTCTAGAGGCATAGTGCTGAATGACAAATAACATCAAGGCGTACAGAGGGACCAAAGTGAATGATTCATTAAAGAGTGATAAATGTAGTGTGACTTCACGTTGCTTAGAATTTAATAGTCACTACTGTCAAACTGTAGTTGTGATGCGTTTTACTATTTTTAAACAGTAAGCCAAATATTTGCACATAAAAAAGGTAACCAAAAGAAGCACCTGTTCATTAGCATACTAGAACAATAATTCTGACCAATTCTTTATTATCCATTAAAGGAAGTTAACAGAGAGCAGTTCAAGAAAACCATGAGATAACTGACTTCTGTTCTAGAAGAAAAAAAAACCCCAAACTACAATGGACAAAGTTTTTCTTTCTAACGTCTTCTTTATAACCTACTCAATTCTCAAGGCTATGCATAAAGTTATCACAGAAATCTCAGTTGTGTGCTGTTGTATATGCCTCAGCACACCACCTTTTGCATGACATCAGAAACAAATAAAGGCCTCACTACTTTGTAAGTTCTCTCCAACACCTCTACTACTTCTGTGTGCAACCTTCTCCTCTTTTTAAAAAAGTCCTTACTTGGCCCAGACAATAAGGAACACTTAAAAATTGGAAGACACTAGGGGTTTCTACAGCCTTTTAAACTAAGCAGCAACATCCTATGCTCTAGTTGAATTTTAACAAGACAAAAAGTGAAACAAGCTGTACGATTTAATTGCAAGTAAAATTAATTATTGAGACAGATCAACAAGAAACCCACGATAATCTCTAATGCAGGTGTTAAGAACATACTATAAACCTTTCTAAAAAAATAGGTTTAATAAAAAATTACAGCTGATGTCAATATTTTGGCTGCAGTTCTGTGCGTATCACATCACTAATCAGCCTATTATGTTCTCACCTAGCAGGTTTCAAATTCTAAACCAAGTGTATCAGCTACATTATCAATAAAACCAGTACAGTGGTTTGGATACACACACTAAACAATACAGGCCTGAAACTTCTTATGGTACAAAGTCTTTGCTAACAGAAGAGTAACAGAAGAAAAATAAATTCTTCAGCAATTGTGCGACATCTTTTTAACTCTCTATCGGGTATGATAAGAGGAATGATCAGACACTAGATTTAAGTGTCTTCAGCGTACATGAAAATGGGGATTCAGAGGGAGTTTTACACATTGCTCAACAGTCTTGAATAGTCAAGGAGTGGTTCTGCCTGTCCTGACGGTCTTTGCCGACCGTCCTCAAAGGAGGTTGACAGTTGTGAATATCAAGACTATTCTATCAAGAATAAAGGATCTTCTTATACCTCTGTGAGAAAAGCCTGCACATACAAATAGAATGTGCCTTGCAAATACAACAATTCTCCAAAGAAAAAACATTATTTCAAATTGCCATTTATGGTCGTTCCCTTTTGTAAGTAATCTGCAATTAATCACAGTCAAAATGCAACATAAAATCAGAGGCATAGGAAACAAATCAGCGTTCATTAAAAGAAATGTATTAATGAACGGGGCACACTAGGCAGAAATCACTGTTGTATTCCCATAACTGCTGTCAATCCTGTATTCTAACGTTCTCAAAGCCAGACATATGACTGTACCAATATTATGTGGAAATACTTGTGAGAAGAGTCCATACATTTGCTTTTGCTGTTGCCTTCATTCAATCTTGGATTGTATCAGAAGGTCATTAGTATGCAGCGTTTTATTTTCCTACCCTGATGTTTTTCCTCTTCTGCGTATGTTTCCTCCTTTCGGAATACTATTTTCCCCATACCTGACTGGAACGAAACAGCTGCGTAAGGCTAAACAATACTCCCACTCGTGAGCAAAACTCTTCAGCAAGTTGAGACTAAAACCTCAAGAACAGCAAGACTTCGCTTAGCTTCTTTACTCCTTGTGCCTACCTCTTACTGAATTGCCCAACATGTAATTTTATCTTACCTTTCTACCCCACCTGGCTTGAGATGATTGTTCTTTTTATTTTCCCTAAAAATTGCTCTGATCCTGAAGGGACTCTATGAACATGCCTCGTATGTGCAAGAGGAAGCACAAACCATTGCTTTAGTTTCATCCACACTGGGATGCTCCAAGCACAGAGGAGAAAAAGTGATGCCCCCATGAAAAAAATGAAGCTTACTGTTTTCCACTTTCAAAATCTATGCCCCTTGTACACCTCTCTACTGTACACCGGTAAAGGCAACAACACAATAAGCAGCTGGTTTTCAAAGGCAAAATGCTAGTAATTAACCTTAAACTGCCTTTTAAAAAATCTAGATGGGGCAAAAAATGAGCCAGTCCTAGGTCGTCTTAGCCACTCTTACAGTTTAACAGCTAACTATGAATTCTCCAAAGAGAAATCTGGATCAGAATCAGCCTCTCATCATTTGTGTTTTATCTCTTTATGTCAGAAGCCGCAAGAAGAGCATAAACTAGTTTCTGTGAGGTGATCACGCAAAACAGGTAGTAAGACAGGAGAATCTATTTGTTTAGATTTTACACTGTTTCATGTAATTATGAAGACCAAGGTGCTTGGCATAATAGCTATAGCTGGGCTCATCAGCTATACTGACGCCCAGGTCTGGGCCGACGCATGTCTCATATTGCACAAGCAGAAAAGCAAGCCAGCATGGCGTCTAGAGTTTTATTACAGCATACTAAAGAAACAGGAATGAAACTTACTGGCTGGAAAGAAGGCGGCTCCTGGCTAAACAGTTTTAGGATTGTTTTTCCTAAGGGACGTGGTAGAAACGGCATCACAATTTACCACATTAAAAATGTCATATCTCCACATAAACTAATTATTCTGATCAGTTCTAACCAACATAAAATTTTATCCAGTAGCTCCTGCATCCAGCTGACTCTCCATGTGTTTGCACTGCAATCCTTCTGTCTTTCCTGGCTATTTTGCTAAAAATGATACAAACACCTCAGGGTCACTCAGGTTTCTCAAGCTCTAGAAACTTGACATGGATTGCAGTAAAGACAGGGATCAGTGATGGAAAACTGCACGAATTTAATTGAGAATTACTGGAAATTTTGTTTAAATATCTGTAATCACGGAACTTTGAAACAAAAGGAAGCGGCCAATGTAATTGCTTCTTACTACTTCTGTTTTTCGTAAGATTCTCTATCCCTCATTAAAGATTACAAAAAAAAAAAAAAAAAGAAAGACATAATTTCTTCTTATTTATGCTCGAACAAGGCTGATATCCTCAGAGCTGAATGTCAGGATTTTAGGACAGAGCTCAATTATAAACATCATATACTAGTGACTTGAGTAGGGGTTGAAACCAGAAAATGGCGGTAACAGAACGTGGCAACACAAAAGCTTTGCACCAAACCTCGCCACCCGCATCACCACCATCAGTTAGTTCAGCAAATCATGTAACACTGCCAGTTTCGGATGCAACAGCCAAACGTTTCCATGTTCTTAGGGATATACTAAATTTACTGCTTTGGATACCAAAGATCAGATCTTAAATTTCAGTGTTGTCAGAAGCAATGTGATCAACCGTGAGCATTTTCACACTGTTTCTACCACCCAGGGGCAGGCTCAGGGATGTTCCCCATCTGGTGAGAGAGGAAGGGAGGCTGTGCTGATTTGAGACTGCTTTCAGTGAGCCAGGCTGGGAGCCGACAGCGAGAGGCTGCATAGCAGGGGACAGGATTTCTGTGGCAAAGCGGTGAGAAAAAAACCATGCCATGCTTTAGAAGCCATTGTAACAACCCCTTGAACTCAGCAGATGGTGCCTACTACCACATGCTACAGGATAACTTTTGCAACTTTGATCCACTTTATACAATTAGGGCAGGGTCATCTTTTTCCCTAGCTCTCCTGTCTGAGGCATTGTCATTTAAACAATTAAATAGGCTTAATACATGGATGTTTACTACTTGTGTATTTTATCATTAATAAGCACACCTATCACAAGTGTTAGAAAAGACAATATCAATATGAAAATTGATTATGGCTTGGAAAGCCCACATTTCTAGCATAGCCTTAGAGTTCTAGATGGGTACAAATAATAAGACGGATACCTCTCAACTCTTAAGATACTTGGTTCAAAACATATTATTAAATTGAAAGAGTCTCCTTGCCTGAAGAAGTCATGGAATACCAACTTCTGTCTGAACAAACAGGAACTCTATCCGACCTTCAAATCAACACTTTAACTGTGATTATCAGCAGCTTCATCATTAATTCAATATGAAAGTTGGGCATATCATTATATTGCCTTTTCCCCCCCTCTTTTTCAATATCATAGTTTAAAACAGCTTACAGACATGTTTGCCAAAAACACCCTGTCATTTCATACAGTGGATTTTGCTATATTCCATTATGCTTGAATGTCAGTAGAGAGAGTAGAGCTTTTGCTATATTTTTAGAGGAATATTGTTAAACGTAATCTCTGAAGAGTGCTTCTGATAAAGGAAATATCTGCCCTTTCATTCATTATACATAATCAAGGACAGAATTTCTTCAAGTAGTAGGAGATAACTGGTCACATTTGAACTTGAAGCACTTCGAAAAGACTTTTTTTTAAGTTTTGTCATAAAAAATTCTGACCATTTAATAAATCTGCCAAACATTTTCCCCAATTCCTTTAAGTTACAATGCAGTGCGATAAACCAGCTTATGGGCCACGAGTGACCTGAAGGTCCTTCTAAAGGCAGAGAAAATGCTCCCAAACCAAGAACTCAGTCTAGATTTGGCAAGGCGAGGCTTAGGACTGCTAGCACCCTGCAACGTCACACAACAGCAGCCCGACACTTACTGCTGAAGTCCAGTGTTTACAAATGGCACTAATAAATGGGATTGATTAAAAGAAAACAAGGGCTTAATACAGAGGCGAGGAAGGTGATGCGGCCTGAGAAGATATGCCGTGATTTCTCTGTTGTATAAGGTGTCCATTGCTAAGAAAGGGCCTTTAGGACTCACAGGTTTACCTTTTTAGATGGTTGGTACTGGTAACAATTGCTCACAGTTGATATTCCCTCGGCTCCAGGGTTGAAGAAGAGGTAATGCCTCACTTTCTAGGAAATTATTCATGACCCAGCTTCAGTGAAGAAGAGTTTAGCCTCTCAGAGAGGCTGAGATGAGTTATATGATCCAAACTCAAGAGAGCATGAAATAAATGCAGAACCTGGGAGAGAGGATATGCCATTTCATTTGCACAAAGAGAAAGGAGATTGAACAAGGAAAGAGGGCGGCAACGCAAAATCTGTTACGAAAGAGGCGGATCAAGTAGAACAGAGTATCTGGAAGGGCTTTTTGCAAAATACAGATCAAATAGCATTATCCGCTCATACTTCAGGCTTCTCATGCATCAAGTATAAATTATTGCATGGAAGAGAACATGCTTTCAGAATCTGTTTATTGAAGGAGTCAGGCAAAGAGTTAGCTGCACAGCTCTCAGAGAGAATCAGCTTTAGGCCTTGTCACATCAATGATTTATAGGGTGACACTAGGGAAATCAATTAAGTTCTCTACGTGCCCCAGTTTTCCCATCTGTAAAATAGGGGCAATCTGTTATTCAAGCAGAGTGCTTTTCCATTTTATAGCCATTCTTCTTGTGTTTGGGTGTTCATTATTTTGCTAGTTTCTACACCAGCGAAAGTATTAGTCAGTCTTACGTGGGTATATTTTTTATTTTAGCACTAGAATATACCTGTTCTTGATTCATTTTAACTGTAATATGTAATAAAATATAGTACTACTATATTTTTAGCAGCAATATCGAAAACATGGCACACAATGTGAAGGGAACATATATAATTTCCTAGAACACAGATCCTTGAAGAAGCTATTAAAGAAATCTCATGATAGGCATAGATAGAAAATCCAAAGATAATGAATTCAGGGAACTGTAGAAAACTGCTATTTATTTTCACTTTAAATTGTTTAACAGTTTTGCTGTATTTTAGCACTTCAACATGTAATGATTCTTTGAAAAAACTGCATAGAAAAAAAATAATTGCCAGAATACAGTCTAATCCTCTAAGGCATCATGGAAAAAACACATAGTTGTCCTTGGGCTACCTGTTTCATAGATTTTCTTTGTTCCCTGGTGTCCACAGAGTAAGGAATTTACAAGTCAGCAGGAACACCTAAATAGACACCTTGCTGAAGTTTTAGCATGGAAAAGGAAAACCAGTCTGGGGCAGCGGTACTCTTCCTGTTCCTACAGATAGACTTAAACTACACAGGTCATTTGGATATACGCAGACCACAGTTGCCTTCGTCTTTACGCTATAATATACCGCTTAAAAAGTGGGGTAAAAGAAGAAAAAAAAGCAAAGTAGTTCAGAAGGACAAAGATTTTAGTTATGTATGAACATCAATCAGGACGGCTTATATTTATAAAATGCTTTTGCCTGTACTAGGAAACGTACCGTTTTGCCTGTAGAGGTAATAATACATTCAATTTGTAAAGTGGGAAGAAAACAGCTAAGGAAATGTTTTAAAATAGTTTCTGTTTCAGTATCAAATGCTGCGCTGTCTTCTTAGGAGGAGGCCAGTGCGAATGAGATTGGCAGATACAGTAATAAGTATTTTTCTGTCCCTGCCACCTGAGCCCTCTCTTACACTGTGACTTGCATGAAGGATAACGATATAACTGTGAGGCCATCAGAGTCCGACTGCAGCCCTTCCATGGTTTCGAAATTCTCCAGCAGGCAGCAAAATTTCAACAACCAGGTTCTTCAATTACGGGAGGACTAGGAGATTAATTTAATGTGTTTAGATACTTGTCTTGCTCTTGCAAATGTAATCTTCTTACTCAGGACACACCAGCTGCCTTGGGCATTAGAAAGAAAATGATTATTCTGCCATGCATGGAATGGTGCACAGGACAGTGGTTGAAAATAAAGAGAAATGATGGTAAAGCAAACATCAGTTTGTGGTTACATTGAATCCTCAGCAAATGGCAGACGACTCTGAACTGGCAAATCCTTTTATCGTTGCAGTTTTTACGGTAATCTCAAATCTCTCCTTTATCAGCTTGTTTTTTGGCTTGTTTAACACAGAGACTGATGATCAGTGAAGCAAAAGATTTAGTTTAAAGGTGTCAGCTAGTATCTACAACAGAGCTGCCATTGCTCTTCAAACTGGCCTTACAGATAAGAGTTGGCTGCTCACCGGGTGGCCACAACAATATTATTCGAGAAAATATCTTTAAGCGTTCATATTGGCAACTGGGCTACAATATAGCATGCGTGTGTCCAGAAATGTTATCTAAAGTCAGTGAGAGGTTAACAGTAAATATGTATGCTTTGTATACAAGTTACTATTCCAGGAGAACATTGTGGTTGGGTGGTCTGATTTAAGCAAACTGAATCCAGTCACGTATCATGGAGCTGCCTTTTTTTTTTTGGGGGGGGGCCTTAACACAGATAATCCTTTTAGCTTTGTTGAATATAAGGTACTTTCTGTTTTTAATCTCATGGCGCTATAATTTAAAAGAGAAATAACAGGTCTCTGATCTTTGAAGACTTCCATTTAGTTGATTTAGTCCCCTTGACTCTCACCCTTCTTCCACAGGTTGCTTTTTTCACAAACTGCTGTGTCTCCTCCTCGTGCAAAGCATTCTGAAATGTTGCTGCAGCTCATCCATCCAGTGCAGTTTTATTTCTAAGAGCAGCAGTGTAAATTATAGACAAAAAAAAAGCCAGTCTTGAGCATAATCTGGAGACCGCAAGTACGTAGTTGACCGGGTGACACCACATGGCCCTCAACAGTTCCTGGTTACAGTGGTACCATATTGCACCTCTGACTGCTCCAACTGAGTGCTCTCTGCTCAAAGATCCATACTAAAAGTCACTAGTTACCTCTGAGTTCACTGTTAAAGGTAGTTCTTAAAGTACTATGTCATTGTTCTTGAGCGTGTTACTGAAATAACAGACCACACAGTAAAACTTGGTTCCCTTTAGCCATTTAAGTTTCAGTAACGTTTTTGTCGTTCAGGATAAGATGGGATACGATAGCTCACGTAACAGCTGCCAGTGCTTTCACAAAACCAGTCTGAATCAAGATCAAAGCACCTACTTGCTTTCACTCCTCTCCTTTTGAAACTGATTTCTAGTTCTTGTGCATTCGCTTGAGGCAGTTAAAAATAAATGATCAGTTTAAATAAACAATTTGAAAAGATAAATAGAAAGATGGACTCGATATTCAGAACTTCAACATATTCTGAAGAGAATTTCAGTAAATACACAGTAAAGAACATAATTAAAATTCATTTTAATTTTATTATAGACTGATGAAAAAATCAGCAACCTTCCGAAGAATTATTTTCTTTAAAGATCATTATTTGTTGCAAAGAAGGTGTATGATCACAAGGGAAAACGGACAGCGAGTACAAAATTCTCACTGGGAAATACTAAGATTAGAGTAGGAATACTGCTGTGTCTTTCAATATTTTACATCGCTTGCACTTGACATTCAGATTACATACCAAATATTCATGATCATGAGTTTACTGAAAAGGAATCTATTAAAAAACAGAAGGACATTCTATCCAATTATTTGATTTGAAGAATGTAGGATTTCTCAGTACAAGTGTCCTGGAGCTGCACATAAGCTGTACATATGGGTGCAACGGCAATAAATCAGACACAAAAATGTGACACTTGAAAGTAGACAGATTGCTTCTTTACAAAATGTAATACTACATATTTCCCCACTTTCCTAGAATTCCACCGGCAACTTAGAGCTTTTAGAATAATGGGTTTCACACCTTGAACACATGCCACAGAAGGCTGAGGGAGGCACTGCACAATTTATTATATAGGCTGGAAACCTAAACATTTGGTTGCATCGTATGAAAGAAACACATGTTCAGCAGATCCATCTGACATTTTCACACATATTTCAAAAGATCTCTTCAACTTCCTCATGATTTCAGTCTACATTTACTTCATTACTAAGTCCTGCAATTGCAGAACTAAAATTAATCAGAATCCCATTTACGTTCTGAAGAGCACTCAAAAGTCTATGATTTTAAATTAATTTATGCAAAGAGAAAAGCTCTTGTCTTTGTAAGTATAATTCCAAGGCATATAAATCGAAAGGAAAGCTTTAAACCCGTAATGACCCCCTTTCCATCCAGTCTGAAATGGAATAATTAAGCAATAACTTCCTTCCATCTAAGTACATGCAGCAGTGATGGGTGCCTGGTTGCTGACTAAACCCTGAAGCATTTAATTGACCTGTGGGAGCTGATTATTGCAAGTACAGTCATATGGCATAGTAGCTATCTACTTTTTGCCAGAAGAAATCTTTCAAAGTAATTAATAATTTCGCTAATTTAAAAAGATTATGCGTAACGATTCACTATGAAGAGACTTAAGCTGTAGTCAGCAAGCCTGCTACAGATTTTTAGAGATAATAAAATCTGTAGGTGTACTCATTCGGGATGTAAATTTGACTCTTCAGAGTAATAGAACAAAAATAAGTCATTGGGCAAGGGCTCAGTTCAGAACTCATGAATTACCCCCGGATTTTCCTGGAGAGACCGACAATAAGGCATCCCTCACTGACTTTGCTACAATGTCGTATTTGCTATTTATATCCTAGTAGCAGAGTTAAGAAACTTGCTAGGTAAATTTGGCGCACAAAATGAAATTCATACAGTTGCAAACAGAATACATGCTCCTTCAGATACTCTTCAAAGTTGCATACAAGTATGGACCAGTATTAGAAAAGGCAGTCTTCTTGAAGCATATCTTCAAAAGTAATGAACCCGCTAAGCATACGCAGAGATTATAGTCTCCAAAGACAATGTAACATAAACGAACTTGCCTTGGCCAACCTTCACTGCTGACTCAATGTGGATATATATAATTGCAGGGGGAAAAAATTGAAAAAAAACTTTTCTACTAAAAAGTTAGGATGTGTAACAAGAATGAATTTAGGAGACATTTGTTTGGATGTTCTCTTCTGTTTAAAGGACAGCAAATTAAGTATTGTGTCCATCGCTTCTTATTAATAGATACTGCCTCTGGAGTACAGCAATGGAAAGCAGCTGAATGTTTTGCTTGCATCTCAGTGCTCAAGTGATACCAAAATCCTCCTCAGCTAGACATTTAAAAACAACTAAGAAAAATTTTAAAAAGACTGGACTGCCAGGAATAATGGAGACTTTATATAGATAATGCTCCTGCAAGAAATACTTGCGAAATTACAACATGTAAAAAATTCACAATTAAATATCCAGTCACAATCATGGGCTGCTTCGCATATTAGAAAATGAATACCACTTGGTTTCCTACCTACGAATCCACCTAAAAAAATTTATCAGATCCTAAAACATCTTGGAAGAGAGGAGAGAACTTGGTAGTAATTTTCAGAAGAAAACAAGCTGCTCCTACCAAACGGCTTCCTCTAAACCAAACTTTTCTCTTAAAATAGCTGTAAAAAAATCCAAAGGTCCTTGAAAACCCAGTTCAGCAGTCCTCAAGGGACTGTCTATCCCTTGTCACTAATGGAGACCTTCAGATGGAAGTTGATCGTCACAAGCAGCTACTTAACAGATAACACTAACCACATGGACTTGGTGGAATTCAGATTATCAGAACTCATACCTTACAAAAATGAGCATGCTCAATTAGAAAAAGAAAGCTCAACAGATAATTGTTTTATTTTGACTAAGAAGTGGGATGTGGGAGGGAAGGTTATGGTGGGTTTGTTTATTTGCTGTTGTTTTATTGTTTGTATTTTTTTTAAACAGCTATTATAAATTAGGAGGTAAGAGAAAAGTCATAAGTACAATAAATACTTGTTGGTAAAGCACTTTATACAATATTACATCAATTATCCATGAATAAGATACTGTATATGTCTTTTTGGGACAAGAATATTGTCATGTCCTGGTAACGGAAGGAGAATTGTTTATAAGAGACAAGCTGCAATATCTCAGGTTTGTTGGAAGCTTCAGATGGAAAACTTCAGCTATCAGTTATGCATCCATCTTTATTCAATAGAGTCATACATGATCTGGAAAAGGGAGTAAGTAATATAGTATTGAAATTCATGGAGGAAATTAAAATGGAGGGGATATGCAAACATTAGTAAGAGAAAACAAATTGAACTACGTACAGAAAAAAAAGATCCCCATTCGGAAAACGTCAACTAATCTATTTGGAAAAATGTAATCTGAAACACAGATGCTCTCCGGGAAACTTGGAAAGCAGCAATGCTGAAAAAGATTGTTGGGAGAACAGAACACTGGACATGAATTTGTAACATGATACAGTAGTGGAAAATAACACGGGCCTATATTATTTCAGAATAAATACGCATAGCATTTATATCATGAGTATGGCACTGAGCCCTTGAGCCAAAACATTCCTTCAGGGCCCTGGAAAAAAGAGTTGTATTTTCTTACTCTCAAACCCAAAACTACTAATACTGTCTCACCCCTGCCTTCCTTTTTCAAAGTTTTACTAAATTAAATGTACACTAAATTAGAAAAGTCTGCAGTTTTCTCAGGCTTATTTTGCCTGAATTGAAAAGGACAAAATGCACAGAAAAATGGACAATCAGATGTGAGCAATGTTCTGCTTTGTGGTCACTGGACCTGGGCTAATGCTTTCCCTTCTAGATGTAAAATTAAAGAAAGATTTCGGAATTCTGAGAACAATTAACACTGGAAATCTGGACATGACGAGTAAAGAGGAGAGATCACAAGACTGACAAAGACAGGGAAAAAGGATAACAAGAAGTAATGAGGTTGTACAGCACCTTTAGAAGCACCTTTGGGGCAAAACCACCTGTCACAGAACCAATCAAAATATTAGAAATATCAGAAAAAAATTGTGCTGTGGGAGCCTTCATTATTGCATGATACACCATATAGAAATAATTCTTTTCGATCTGCAGCTTCATTTTAGGATTGTTTAGTTTGAATAGGAATGACATTTTAAAGATAAAAGTCCTTCTCAGCCTGCACTTAAAAACATTCTTAAAATTACTACTACTTTGGTTACCCCTTAATGTGGGTTTCTGCGGCGGCACATCATACCTTTGAATGCCAGGTGGTAATGATGCCCTTGAGAAAGAATGTCCAATTTCATCTTGAAAGTCACAAAATCAGATTGTTGTATTTTAAAGGAAAACCTTTTTTTCTTTCTCTCTTCCGTGTCATCAACTTTAACCGTGTTGCTCAGTACCTGAAGCCTGTCTACCATTCTTTCCGATTGTATTAGCAGTCTGCTTGTCTGGCTTGCCTTTTTTTTTTTTGTGTGTGTTTGTGTAATAATGAAGTGAATTTTGCAGAGAATACCAGTTTGTTATCTAATCTGTATGGTGTCTGGCACCACTTAAGTACAAGTGATCAGAAAAAGACCTCGGAATTCCATCCAAAAGAAAACTGGCCCAGACTATTTTACATAGCACTAATTTTTATCACCCTTAACTTGACTTCAACAGTTGACGTTAAGAAGAATCAAATACACTTAGCATGTTTCTCAAAAGTTCATTTAGGTGAGAATTGGATGCTTAATCCCAATGCGTTTTGACCTCTCTTGCTTAGCTTCACAATTTATGTGGAGTGGACAATGTCAAAACTCTGATGGTATTATGTAAAAATAATAAGCAATATCTTTTTCAGCTTAAATATAGGAGGAAGTTTGGCAAGTATAAAGCAGCAATGAGATGGAAAGTCAGTGGGACGTGCTCATCTTTAATGACCGATCCTTCACTAGCAATGCTTCTCTTTTAACCATATATTTTGAAGAAATAAACATAAATGAGGCTTGTTCTGAGTTTGCATTACACATACAGTTTTTCAGGTTCATATTCTCTGATATGCTATGAGTATACTGTTGTATGACAGGAGCTTTATAAGATGTCAATCAACCAAACTACTCTGACTTTAGATCATATAATCATTCAGCTGCTTAGATTATAATAAGAAAAGTAGAAGAAGAAATACATATTCTGGCATTTCTAATGCTAATTTGCTCATCTGCAGCTGCAAAAGTCAACTTTCTGGATTTTGGGGGTAAAGGGAAAATCCAGTCAAGGATTATCTTCCTCTCTGACATTAGCCAGCACTCAGACAATGAAAGGTTCAAGTTCCCTAGGAGCTAGAATTGCACTTCGAACTCACTGAAACGTTATTGGAAAAATTTGCAAAAGTCACCTTCAACACAAAGTATTCTGTCGCAGCTGACAACCTAGCTGTATCCCCAAGACATATATTTGTATATTTTAGGGAGCAGCTAACAGTAATCTTTAGTTGGCAAAAGACTGCAGCCGCTCTTGGAAAGTTGCTTAAGCCACAATTGGCTGTGTTTACTCTTGCCAACTCTGCATTCACAAACTCTCCTCTAGCCCAGATGACAAATAAACAAAGGAAAATTTTGGAACTCCTGCCTGCTCTCAATTCAAGTATCTAAAAGGGCCTTAGCACTAGCAAGTATCAATACTGTCTTGCCAACTTTCTCATTTTACACATGGAAAAGCTGAGACATAGGCTGACAACAAATATCTAAGATTTAAGAAAGAAAGCCCAGATGCAGCCTCCCAGACTTTTGACTCCATAGGTGTGCTAAGCACAGGCAATCGCTGCACCCAAGGCCATTTGCTCGGGGGTGAGTGTACCTAACAGAATCATATAGTAGTTGGCCACCCTGAAATACTGAACTATTTCTGAGTCTCACTATCCAAAACCTGTGTCCCAACAAGCCTTTTGAAGTTAACAAAGAAGTTCTTTCCTATCTTTTAATATCAGTTCTTTTAGTCTATCTAATCTCAAACTACAATGACTGAAAACATCTTTAGAGTATCTGATCTGCAGCTGTAATCACACTAAAAAAACCACTTACTTTGAAGGCACTAGAACCCCCCCCACTTTGAAGTAGAAAAAGGGACATGGTAACAAAAAAAACCCCACAAACTTACTTAGAAGTGCTTGATTTCTCTCTTAATTAAGTTTCTTAATGATCAAGCCTACACAAAACTTTGGGGAGACTATCTGAATGCAAAGATCATTTAGCTATAACAATAAGCCCAACATCAATCTTCCTATATTTCTTGATCCATACCCACACATTTCAATTCAGTTTGTGTCTAAACAAGACATGTCCCTGTCAGCTTACATTCACAGTTCACCTTCATCTTTAACCTTGAAAAACTAACCAGAGCTGATAACCTCTCTTCCTAGTCAACACGTATTTTGTTGGATTGATCCAACTCCTCTGCAGCAGCTGGTTTCAAACTGCTTGAAACCTTGGAGATCAGAGTGTGATGAACCCCTGTCATTCTCCCAAAGAATTAAGGTCTGTGAAGAACGTGCCTCCTCAGGCTCAGATTTCAGAAATATCGCAACCTAAATGAACAGAATTTATTTATTAGAAAACCATGCTGAGCATATTCAGAATGCTAGAGTACGTATTTTCAATTAAAACAAATAGATACTTTCACCAAAGACGTACAGTCATCCTCACAATAATTTAATTTGCTAGAGTCTACAAGGCAACTGGATTCTTCAGATAATATTGATGGAAATTACTCACTACTAATAGTTTACATACATAGCATGTGGCTTTGCACAATAATGGGATATCCTGGATTAGATTCAGATTTTATGTGTATATGTGAATTGCTCTTTTCCCTTTCTAAATTATCACTCAGTATGTGGAAAACTGACATACTGGCATAAACCACATACAATAATTTGAGGTTTCTCTTGTCAGCCAGATGCTATTTATCATGCTACCTTTCAGCAGTGCTCAATATACCACAGAGTTTTCCTAATAATCACTAGGTTGCCGTTCATCATTCATACTACCTATTTTGATCGTAACCTAACTAACCAAAAAGCATGACTGCCAGGACCTGAAACAGTCTGATAAAATGAAGAGTGAAGCAACGC